>OZ038486.1:101474529-101489529 GCA_964036315.1 Acanthosepion esculentum
ACATGACGTAAGTGATTATGGATCGCCTCAACGTCTCGTCTCTTGTAGCTCTTAATAAATCTAGTCTTTTTTATTTCTCCTAAACCATTTTCTGCCATCCATTTACTCAAGCTCACTAAGTATGTTATCCTCTGTTTTCCTGTCTCGCTTGCCTTCAATCTCTTCTGTCAGAATCAGATTTTCCAAGTCGTCTTTCTTCACTATATGCCCTAGAAACCTCAACTGTCTCTTCCTGATGTTAAGTATGTCTTTTTGTTTCCATTTTTCTCTAAAACATCGTTGAGATGTTCGGTCTATGGAATCTTCAAACTTCTTTTGCTGTCAGGCTACGCCTTCGGGTTTCAGTGTCACACCTTCCATCCCCTTCAGTGTTCTAGCAGTTGATGTTTAATCTTGTCTTCTCTCTTTCTTTCAAAAGCTTCTGTAGGGTATTTGGTAGTTTTCTTTCTGTGTCTGCCATCAACATTGTGTCATCTGTATATATTTTGTTCAGATTTTGGTCGCCAATAATGAATCCTAGAGTAACTGGGAAGCTTTAAAATCAAGAAAAGACAATTTAACTTTATAGTTCACATGAGGAAAGGGTCTGAGGAACTTAAAACCCGGAAGATAGAATTGAATCAAGGAAAGGACAATCGGTAAAGATGTCTTACCCTTGCAATGAATTTATGTGAATGGACAGCTGAGTGAGAACTGACAGGACTTTGTAGAGAACCATCTCTGCTTACATCAAATATTGAGATGGAATATGAAATGAAAAAAATTGAGAATCTTTTCCATCTTGCTATCAGGCAGTGAAACCTGATAACGGACATGGAGAAGCTGGTCATTTGCGATATAAATGCCGATGCATAATACTACAAGTAAAGTGAAATAATTTTTAAACCAAGTTGATCTGTCTCAATAAGAAGCAGTTTTCGTACTCGTCCGAGGAAATAGTTTGGTCTAGCAGCAAGGCACCCATCAACGAACGCTGCATTTCAAGTATTGTGGCAGTTTCTCGACTGAAAACGGAAACGTAACAGGACGAAAAAAAACAGACCGTGAACGGAAAAGATTCCCCAAGCGAGAAAACAAAAGTAGGAATGGAATCAAGCGTCTGACCCATCGAAATAGTCTATCTTGTTAACATAGAGATGCTACATAGTAACAGGAGGTTCATGGTCACATGACTCGTAACACATTAGTGTCACACGGACACCACATGTACTACAGTTACAGTAGAAATAGTGTTTCCTGGGCACGATACCTTGACGAAGCACAATCGTCTCCAGATTGGTTTGAATTCAAATTTTATTCTCTTAGAGTAGTTACCAACCATCTCTATAGAACCGAGTCTTTTTTGCTATTTACCCATAGATTATGAGGGCAAAGATGGATCCATAGCTTTCCTAAGAATGTAATGGACATTACCGCAATTTGAACTCACCTCTCCGATTCATAAATCCGCGTTGCTATCTATTCTTCGAGAGAAGAGGTGCTATATTGTAACAGACGACCTTGATAGTCTATCTTAAAACATGGATGAATTCTACGTAAACTAAAGGAATAAATACAAGTGGAGGTTTTTATATACATATATTTCTCGACCGATGCTATAAACTTATCGAAAATCTGGCAGTAAAGAGCGTTACGACGCAAAAACAGAGTCGGTCAATAAGATAAGTTCATTTAAATTTTATCGCGTTATTGAATAGTTTATCTATAGAGCTATTTTGGCTAGCTTCCTGCTAGACTAAAAATATGTTAAATTTTCACAAAGCATTTTGCGTCCTGGGTATGACGATAAACTACATTCGCGTCCAGGGTATGACGATAAACTACGTCCAACAGTACGGCCTCTGATAATACGTTTTTGAAAAATAATGTAACCAGCTGCATGTTTTTGAAAAAAATAATATTATCAGTTATACGTTTTTTTACTTTTTTTTTTTTTTGAAAGAATAGTATTGCTAGCTATACGTTTTTTGAAAAAATAATATTACCAGCTGCATGTTTTTGAAAACATAATATTAGCAGAAATATATTTTTGACAAAACAAAAATATTACCAGGAAAAAAATGCTGTCGGCATTAAATGACCCATTGAGGTTGATATGCCGTAAAAACAAAACGAAACCAAACGAAGCTTTTTAGCGGGATTATCATTTTTAATACACATGCTATTATAGAAAAGAAAATCTTTCACACAAGAAAGGGAAGAAAACAGCATTGACATGCATAAAGACAGTTCAAAAAGAGAAACGTTCATGAGATGAATGTTATGTAATGTATGGTATGAATGTGTGGACAACTTGGTATGTTAAATTACCTCCGGCAGTAAGACCACTGATTTAGGAGATTGGCGAGTTTTGGGGAACATTGCACCATCTCTTAATTTCTGTTGTTCTTGGTTCCAGTCTGAACGGGGTGATAGCAGTTGTTAAGATCAAAGCTATGTGCAAGTAGTAACCCCACCAAGCAAAACACTATACATAAAACAGCATTTTTACAATAAAATACAAACAATACATTTTATTTGTACCTGAAGGCATACAATTGTGTACAAAATATTTTCATTGCGGCATGAAATAATCCATAAATGTTGTTATGCCGCTAAACAAAATCATACAAACCAACATGAAAGAAGCTTTCATGACATTAATCCATAGAATATGTTCGACTTTTTTGAAGAAATCGAACTGTATTGCAAAATATAACAAAACTACAACATAAAGCACAAATATCACAGCCTTTAGTAATTATGTCCACACAAACATGTATACACACAAAAACCTACCATGTGTTCAATTGTGAAAGCAAAATAATATATATCATATTTTTATTATTTGTAAGCTCATAAGAAAATTTAATTTCGGCATTAAAGGACGCATAAGGAGTTGATATACTATTAAAAATAACAAAACAAGCAAACACATCGTGGTTGGTTTGAAATTAAGTAGTCGGTTGTCAGGGGATTGTCTCCTCGTAAGAAAAGAATTCTAAGTGTCAGCAATGCTGAAGCAAAGAAAAAGTGTTTAATGTATATTCTTTTAATAGTCATGTATAGGACGCCACTTGAAGCGAAGTCCATTGTCAGACATTAGAGTTGTTGCATTTCCGAATGTCGCCTGCCTCAGATGCGTAAATGTTGATGAGCAGTTAGTTTATTTCTAGTTAACGGGGCGTTTAAGAAATATTCCAAGTCTGCATTAACTGTCTCTAATTCCTTTTCATTGGGTCTAAGAAAACGTTATTTTTGCTTCTAAGACTTGAGCTAATTTCGTTAGCAAATACTTGTATATATGATCTTCTATATTGTTGTTCTTTGTACCGTGACCCTTACAGACAGTCGATCAAATCGCTTCACGGCCTTTTGTAGCTCTTAATATATTTTGTCTTTTTGTTCTTTCCTGAACCTTATCGCACCATTCATTTACTGAATTCCGCTAGGTAGGGTAGGCGGTGTGTCCTGCTTGCCTTCAATCTAACTTGAGAGTATCAAAATTGCCAAGCCCTCGTTCCCCATTATGTGCACTTTTAATATCAACTGTCTCTGATAAGTATTTTTTTTCTCATTTTCACTATAATTTCGTCATTGCTCACACGTCGGGTCCATTGTATCTCATTTCTGTTGCTTCAAGTGTCTTCTTCATATGTGAGGAGATATTACATAACAGTTCTGTCTATATTTCTGAGATGTACACTATTTACATTACTCCTGAACCGACCAAGTATAGAAATGAATACAATATGCGAACCAGTTAAAAGGAGTGCCAGAGAAAAACAATAATAATTGCAATATGAGCTTTGGTAAAAACATAAAATGATAACAGCAAAAATTGCAATATGAGTACTGGTAAAGAAATAGTTGCTGAAGACATTATGACACATGGCACAGTGGATAAAGGCGTTAGTTACATGCAGTGACAGGACCCAAAGAGTATGAGTTCAATGGGTTAGGGGGGTGGAGAACTTGGAGAGGGGAATTAACAGGAGATAACTGATAACTGACATCTATTAGACATGGCATGTGGAACTAGAACAGTCTACCCCAACGAGCGAAATAAAGGGTTCAGTTCGACATTCCAACCACCTAAAGAAGGCCGGAGCGTACAACGGCCGAAACGTTGTAATAATTATGGCGCTAAAGATGAGGACAATAGTCCGAATAATGTAAATAGTGTACATAACAGTTAATTTTTTTTTCTAACGAAATATTTTGTTTAAGACTCTGCTTACCTTTTTGGAAGGTAACTTTTGCTATTCCAATTCCCCTTTTGCATTTCAATGTCACTTTTGTGCTAAACACTTCTCAAATATTTAAATTGTTGTACTTTGGAGATATTTACATCTCCAATTTGTAATTTGCATGTTGGGTTGTCCCTTTTGCTAACAACCATGTACTACGCAGTTTAAATCCATATGATAGATATTTTTTCTTTTCTAATTCATTGCTGTAGTCTCGACCATCTGTTAGAGGAACGGTTAATGGACACTAAACGTTGACTAATACAAGCTGCGGCAGAACCCCCCCCCCCGCATACAACTTTCATACAATGGTATTAAATTAAGTAAATGAAGAAACCAAATCATCTACCTTATGCAGGGTACATTTGTGGGGATTATTACTGCCGTACCCTGTGTTATAGCCTTATATGCACGAGATACTAGATGTTGCAGAGCCCACCTGCAACAGTTTCTGGGAAATAGCACGTTATCTAGCGTGATCAACAGACTGATGCACAAACCCTAGGTCACGATGACTTGTGATTTTGTGCTAGCACAATCATCGACGGCTCCTAAGGTCAACCTGTGCTATGTTTTCCAAAGATGCCCCACGCTGAGATCCTCTCTCCGACCGACAACATCAAGAAGTCACCTTCCTGAGAAATCGACCATGGTCAGAATCTGAAAGCTCTAACCACTTGGCTACGTGCCGATGTCAATATTAATTGAAGTAAAAGACAATGAACAACTGGCAATTTGCTTCAAAACAATTAAATCCTTCTACTACACTGTAAAAAATTAACGACCTGAAGATATCACTTTAAAACTAACTACATTCAAATTTTTAAACTACAGCTTTCTTTTACATAATTACTGCTTATAAATGCTTTATTCTCAAAATATTAATCCTATAAAAGTTAATCAGATATTCTTACCCTTTCAAAGGCTGTCAGTACAAACTGAAGACTGGAGATTTGAAGCCAGCTTGAGAATGTCATTTTATTTGTTGTTAACCGTGTTGTTATCTGCAATTCTGTTGTTTTTTTTTTAAATTAAAAATAATAACTCTCTTCGAGTTACATAATCCTATAGTGGGCAAATCTATCCCCAGAATTTAGCCGTTTGATTGGCCAGAAGACACATACAATTAGACAATGTTAAGCTTTATTTTAAGATTTTGTATCCATTCGCTCATAGAATGAAGGTTGCAATAAAATCCAAGAAAAGAAAAAGAGGAAAACAAGGTTATTGAGTAACGATAATACTGCCTCTAAGATATTCGGAAGAATTTCTTCAAAAAACAAAAAAGAAATAACAGATGCATTATGTGTCTTCCACGTAGACTTCTTATAATCACGCACGTTGACAAATCTATTTAAAGTAAAGCATGATTTCGCGAAGTAGGTCTCATTTGAAACAATGACTGGTATGAGCAGATAATGAAATTGATTTACAAAACAAAGGAAATCATGAATATGATAGAGTAACTCTATACAGTTATTGATCGTATCGATCTCTCCTGAAACAATGGAGGACAAAACTGCTATTCAAACACAACTCTGGACGGTTTTAACCACTTGCAGGTATGGATGAAGTAACAGAATATATTAAAAAGCAAGTTGCATAAGAAGAGTCGTCGCTTGATGAGACTCCTTGTCAAGAATAATTAGTGGAATGTCAAGCTTCTCTTTCAAAATAATATAAACGAATTGTCAAATCTGTGCTTGACTTCAAAGATAAACGTTCTCGATAGCTAATCTCCCTATACCACTCAATGATGCTTTCAACCCCTTAAAATGTTGCATATGTTCTCAATCAAAATAATCTTAGATCACTTGCAAGGCTTACGCCTAAACCACGTTGAAACATTGTTTACCCTAGGATCGCCAACGCCAAGCCTGATCAGTACCAAGATGGATGACTGTTTCGGAATTATAGGTTTTGTCAACTTGTGAAGTAATGGGTAGTGGCTCGGAATTTTGAAATGGAGAGCAGAGTTCAAATTCCTGTTGGGTTTGTTATATTCACTTACGCGCAAATACCCCTGGAAAAAGGTATGAATCCATCTCTTCTCCTCCCAGCTATGGATTAATGAGTAAAAACTTGTATTACTGAACGATTACTTTCCCAAAAACGAAATTGTTACAAACTGAAAATATTTTCTGGCTTCAAAAATATAACTGCAAAGGGTTGATGAACCGTAACAAAATGAAGCAATCAGATCTCTTTTAGATCATCATGCCGTTGGTTTATACGAATATATGGCGGTTCTGAAATCATTTCGGTCCGACTACAAATCAGTAAAAGCGTTCATGTGCGGACATGGCTCTCCACAAATGATCACTCGGTAATCCCGATTCAGTAGGGCAAATATTTTTTACATGCAGACAAAGAACAGATGCTTTGATGGCACGAGGGAGTAGACACTTCTTGCAACATGATGTGCTGGACTTGTAAGAACAGATTTTTGCGACCTCCACCAACTTTCATTTTCAGTGTCAGGGAAAAGGTATATAATACAATTTTACATACTTTCGACTTCTCTCTATCTGTCTTTATATATTGTTTAGTCTTAAGTGCCTGTGTAAATATATGTGTGCCCACGGCAGATGCTCTTAAGTTGGTACATCTATATTTGGTAAATCAAAATATTATTTCTAGCAAAAGTAGAGCATCGTTTTATATGGCGTCGCTAAAAGAAATACACCAGTTCAAGTGGAGAAATGGTTATCACAATTAAAATGGAATCCTTGTGCCAACTCTGGTTCGGAAAATTTGAATTCACATCTCGCTGTTGCTCTTAAGAAAGTATCATTATTATTATTTGACCGTAGTCTGGATCCTTGAGCCAATGCTGACAATCCTTTCTTTAGCTGTATAGTCTGTACTAGGCTAGTGTTAACCCTACCCCTACATACAGTTTTGAATTCAGAGTTACTTTCCCCTAAGTTGTCACTCGAGGATATTACCCATAATAAGAGAAGAGAATAATGGGGAGAGAAAGGGATTCATACCTTTCTAAAGTTTATTAGCCGGAAAGTGAATGAATCCGCCTGGAATTCGAACTCTGCTCTCCGATTCTTTACTCCACCATACCTTCGCATAAGAAAGTGTACAATAGGAGTAATTGTGGCGGGCATCTATGAAAAAAATCTTGATTACAAGGCATTCACATACAATTATTATTAAAGTACAATATTTCAGAAAGAAATGACACATTTTTTCTTGAAAAGCCCGAAAATTGTAAAAATAGAATTTAATTTGTTCTTGTTTTCTTGTGATCAGGCCTTAAAAAAAAACTTGCAAAATCTTTGTTCGAGAATTACAGCTATGATGCAATTGCATGAAAAAACGTTTCCAGTATTTCTTTGTAAAAAAAAAAAACAGAAAAAAAAGCGTACCGTTTTCTTAATAGTGCAATGAAAATGTTCGCGCACGTTTTCTTGTTTTTAAAGAACTGAAGACTAGAGAAGTTTTCATTCAACTTCAATATCGACATATAAAAATAATCAAGTTCGCGTTTTGTACGAGTTATCGAAAATGAAAATATTTCCAAGAATACTTCCTTAACATTTGCAGTTTGAGGTAGCTGTACACATCTCGCAACCACAATAGGTCGTCAACGAAGCCTAAGTAGAAGCCTGGAATTTGAAAGGCAGTTTACAAAGTAAACAAGCTTTACTTATTTTAGAACATTGAAGTAGTACAATTTGTCAGCACAATGGACTGTTAGTCGAAGATTTTTCTTTAGGTGCCATGTCTCCTCAGGATGGAGGCGATCATAGCTCATGGCAAGACTCTGTACTTTGTATCTCTTAATAAATTTTGTTTTTTTGATATTTCCTCTGAACCCTGTTCTGCCAACCATTTACTAAAACTCACTAAGTATGCTATGCTTTGTTTTCCTCTCTCGCATTCAAACTGTTCTGTGAGTATCAGATTTTTCAAGCGGTCATTCATCATGTACCCTAGAAACACATACATACATACATACATATATATATATATATATATATATATAGTCAAAACCATTTTACTCACTACAAATATGCAGCTTCGTTTCAGTGTATTTCAACTGCACCTCGACGGGTGAGAACCAAAAATTATGAACAATCCTGTTTGTAGGCAAGCCGTATGTGAAACGTCACTTCCTTTTTCCATTTGTTTGAGAAGAAAGCAAAAAGGTGAAACAATAGTGCTTGTTGATAGCAGTTTGTTGAAGAATGGATGGGGTGTTGAATGTTGACTGGTCTGTGGAGATTTTTCTTGCCGATAAACACCGATCAAAAGATTAGGCACATCATCTCACAAGCGCCCTAACAGTGAGAGGTAAATGTGGAAATAGGGAATAGCAATACGTTGGAGTAGGTAAAATTCTAGCGTTATGTTTAGTAGTAATTGGGAATGTTATTTTTGGTTTACTACTAAAAAAAATGTCTAGAGCTGAATTGCATATATTTATGTTGGGGTTATCACTATTAATTCTGTAATCAATGAAAGTGTTTTGTGGATTAATAAATTTAGAAGTGGTGATTTCCTCTAAAGAAAAATAAGGGATACTAATATAACCGTTTATAATCAAATTTTGACCTATTCCTGAGCAGTATAGAGTGTAGACTAAGTATGGGTGTAAAATAATTTATCTGAAAATACTACCAATAATATATATGAAAAAATAATTAAAATTAAAAAAAATATTTTAAGTATCTAATCTAATTGGTGGAGAGGTACATAAGAGGGTAGGGAATATATCAAAGGAGGTGATTTATAATTTTAAAACGTTTAGAGTTATAGAATTAAGAATTTAACAAAATTGTAGAGTTAGAACGTTAAAATTTATATATTTCGCTCTCATCGGATATATATAGATATCGGGTCATCCCATAAGTTCTGTCCGAATTTTGAATAAAGAAAACAAGTGACCTTCCATCTATTAACAAGCTTACTAATTACATTACTGTAAAATCCTTTTGGCTTTGATTCGAAGAACTCGCAAATGTCAGTTTTAACCTCTTCCTGTGTTACAAAAGCTGTTTCTTCCAAATGATTCTGTAAGCTACGAAACAAATGGCAGTCTGAAGGAGCATGGTCGGGAGAATAAGGTGGATGAGGAATTTTCTCCCAGCCAAGTTCTTCATTCTTTTGTGACGTGATTATTGCTGTGTGTGGTTGCGCATTGTCCTGATGAAACATCACCAGTTTTCGATTCACTCGAGCAGGTCTTTTTCCCTCAAAGCTGGGTTCAAACGCTCTAATTGCTAACAGCATATTTGAGCATTAATTGTTGCATTAGGTGGTAAGAATTCAAAGTGGATTATTCCTTGGCAATCCCACCAGATTGAAAGAAGAACCTTTTGCCCATGAAGTTCCCTCCTCGGCTGTGGCTGGGGTCCTTCCCCTTTACCAAGTCACTGTCTACGACGCTTAACATTTCGATAAAAGATCCATTTTTCGTCGCCAGTCACAAGTCTATCCAAAAAAGGTGAAACAAGTTGGCGAGAATGGAGAGGAGCAGATGTCAACTCGGGATTTGAGGTTGTTTTCAGACAATTCTTGAGGCACCCATTTTCCAAGTTTAGGAACTTTTCCAAGTTGTTGAAGATGACGATGAACAGTTGTATGGTTTGAACTGAGAACCACTGCCAATTCCTCAACTGATAAAGCAGGATTTTCTTCAAGGGCTGCTTCAAGAAGCTTTTCATCAAACTCAACTGGACGTCCGGTTCGATCTTCATCTTCAAGTGTGAATTCTCCACCTCTGAATTTTGCAAACCATCTTCTGCAAGTTCTTTCATTCACACATTCCTCTCCATAAACTGAGTGAATGTTTCTAGTCGCTTCGGCTGCTGAGTTTCCTTTCTTGAACTCATAAATCATTATGTGCCTCAAATGATTCTTGGGTACTTCCATGTTAGCAGCGTTTTAATCAAACAAAATTTAATTTTATTGTTCTCTGAAATAAAATTTGATCAGTTTAAATGCATCTGAACATAAAAATAATGTTCAGCTCCATTAGACATTATAAAATACTCATTAAATGTCGCTCATTTTAACAAAAAGTTAAAATTCGGACAGAACTTATGGGATGATCTAATATATATATAGTGTAAGGCAAAGCTTCGTAAATGTATAATATAAATTCAAATAATTTAAAGGGTATTTTGTGATACTATTTTTTTAAAACACTACACACTAAGCAAGACAATAAAGTCACTAAGTCGCAAGGAGTTACCGAGGATGAAAGACAATCGATTGAAGAAAACAGAGAAAGATAACTGAGAAGCAATGACAATAAAAACAACAGTATTTATGAGCCTATGACGACGATTTCAGTTGTCAAAAAGCAAGGATCTGGAAAAGAGGTTCATAGGCGAGTAGAGCGAGGGAAGAAAATATTAGAATAGAACGTACGGTTACATTTAGCAATTTGGTCTATAAAATGATGAGACCTAAGAGCCAATCAACAAAGGGATCTAAACAGAGACGAGGATATTAGTCTGAATGATTATAAATCAAGAGTGAATCATAGAATATAAATACCGTTTTAGAAAAATATTATTTCGAGAGGTCACTGCAGTCTCACGAGCAAACAGTAAACCTGCGAGATAAATGGGCCCACTCAACATTTCACTCTCAAATATATATACACACACGAAACTCCATTAAAAACAACTGACAAGCTACTGCAGTTAAATTTTCTAATATTTTGTGTCTTTCTTACGTGAGGATGAGGCTATTATATTTATATTGCGGGTGGTTTAGTAGGTCTCCATGTGTATTTCAATGAGTCCTAATTGAGATATGATCAGATTGATCCGAATAACCTTATCCGCAAAACTGTTCAAACAGATTGTTGCCAAGATACGTTATATATATTATTTACATTATTCGGACTATTGTCCTCATCTTTGTCGCCATATTTATTACAACGTTTCAACCATTGTACGCTCCGACCTTCGTCAGGTGGTTGGAATGTCGAACTGAACCCTTTATTTCGCTCACTGGGGTAGACTGTTCTAGTTCCACGTGCCATGTTTAATGGATGCCAGTTATCAGTTATCTCCTGTTAATTCCCCTCTGAAAGTTCTCCACTGCCTTTACCGGGTATTAAACTCACACTCTTTGGGTCCTGTCACTGGATCTAACAGTGAGCAAAATAAAGGGTTCAGTTCGACATTCCAACCACCTGAAGAAGGCCGGCGACAATTTCTCCGACATCCAGGCCGGTAAATGTTGTTAATACTGCTTAGGATCATTTACTTAAATATTTGTATCTATAAAAAAAGAATGTTTAAACATAAAAATATCTTAAAATAATTGTCGGACTTTGTCCATTTTCATATATATATATATATATATATATATATATATATATATATATATATATATGAAAATAAATAGCGATACCAGGTCAGGACCAATAACATTGCAGATTTTTAAAAAATTCAATTGAATTTAACGTAGGTTAAATTAGATTGGTTGATCAGGGTAAAGCCGTCAAGCCTTTTTTTCTAATGTATTTTTCTTGTGAAATCAAATTAATCTTTCACTCGATAGTAATTTACAATCGCCTGAACAAGCGCATTGTTATGCGTTGAAACACGACTGCAATTGTGTAGCGATTCTTAAATGTTTTTGTTGTAATATCCTAAAATGAATAACTTTGCTCTCCTATATATGAGCCTTGAATGTTACAAACGTTGGAAGTGTACTCTATTCGTTCTCAACGTACCTCAATGATATATATATATATATATATATATATATATATATATATATATGTGTGTGTGTGTGTGTGTGTAGCTTTAAACAAAAAAGAGGTACCTTTCGACCAACACTTTTTCAAAGGTATTCGTTGGCGATTCTGAATACAAATGAAGACACACTCAATAAAGTAAATGAGGAGGGAAAGGTAAAACGCGATTAAAAAGATACATTTTAATTACACAAAATTAAAATTGAATTGTGGAACTGGTTATTCCCCCCCACCTATTCAATTTTAATTTTGTGTAATTAAAATGTCTCCGTATAATCTAAATGGCTAAAAGACACTCACAAACAAGGTACCTAAGATATGACGTCTGTGTTGTTTAAAGCTATGTTTCATTTCTTTGGGTGCAAATCACTTATATATATATATATATATATATAATATATATATATATATATATATATATATATAGGGTGTCCATAAAGTTCGGGTGCACTTTAAAAAAAATTTAAATTTATTTGTATTTGCGATAGAAATAATCTGTAAAGAATGTTATAAATTTTAATGTACCTAGTCTTAAGTATAGCTAAAATCACTGTTTTCAGGCATTACTGTAAATCAGTTGGCAAATATTTTCTGTGAACTGCAATATATATATATATATATATATATATATATATATATATATATATTATTTCTCATTAGGAGAGACCGTTTTTAATTAAAGAGATTTTCGCTTATGAAATACAACCGGAAATTTTAAAACGTTTCTTCCCGCTTTATTCTATCGTTCTCATTTTTTTATTTTTACTTTCGCATTTGTTTCTCCGTTTTTGCTTCCGTTCGTCATTTCGAAACGAAAAGACAGCCTTTCGATATCGTGTGTTGATAGCAAAGCAACTGAATTAATACACTTTCTAGGCAATATCCTGTCTGCGACAATTGCCCGAGCTAGACAAGGCACAAACATACGTGACCGATACATCAATAACCGCTACTTTATATGTAAAAGAGAAAAAAAATGTTGTTTTATTTTTTCGCTTTGATGTTATTAATATTCTAACTTATTACACGCGCTGAACGTTCTGATGCGCTAGAATTACAATATGGAATTTAAGTTATGCCAAATGACTGCAGTGTGACGACTATTATTTATTGTAGATGATTATTACGGTGTTATTACTTCGTTCCTTCTTCGGTAACATACTAAGATGGCGGACAGCTTGGGAGCATCGAGTACTGTAAAAGACCTCCTACATTCAAAATATGTTTGAAACGCAGTAAATTAATCCTAAGTAACTAAACGATGTTTTAAATTATAAAATAGTGGCCCACAAATAATCATGAATGATCGAGGTTTTCAGGTCGGAATTCAACCCAATAATATCTTTTAATATTTATTGTAAGTCTATATTTCTCAGGGTTTTTTTTTTTTTTTTGTTTTTTTTTTTTTTTTTTTTAGTTGAAATCATAGAAATGGAGAACTTAGGTTTAGAATTGAATAGACAGCACCTCATCAATTAGGCACGGAATACCATGCACAAAACTTGGAAGCAGTGGAGAAGTCGCAAGGAAAATAGAAGGATAAGGATGCGTATACTTACAATAAGAAAGAGTTGAAATCTCTGGAGACAATAAGAATGTCATGAAAATGTTGTTTTAAAAATTCTCAAGCAGTTCATCACTGTTCTTATACAACTACGTCCATTACAATCTGTTACCCTCAACTAACTTTTCTAACGAATTTATGTCAATGGATGTCACTTCATTGATTGATTAGGATGATAATTTTGTCTACTAAATACAGGAAATTCGAGCTAAGAATTTATCGCATACTTCCTGAAATTAATATGCACATAAACGAAATTTGCCACAGTAATTTGAAAATTTTGCAATAAAAGAAAAGTTAACCTTCAAGATCATCCATGTGTAGAATATTTTATTTCTGTCTTTAACCGTGAATTTCAAATTAATCACTACCTTTTATACTTTTATAAAAGTTTCCATTAAGTGCATCCGTATATACCTATTTCCAACAAAAAGTAGCAATTACATTAATAGAAATTATACAGTTTACACAAACATCAGATATGCCCGAATAACGCTCGTAATGATAAAATTAATGATCATATCATCTACTTAAATGACCTAACATTTGTTATCGCAAAAGAAGATATTCTTTTATATACTTATGGGTTTATGGCCATATCACTTTCAAACATCGATTCTCGCACGATAACTGGCTTTAAGCAACGCCAAGCGCGGTCAGTATCTACATGAGTGACCGTTTGGGAATACCAGTTGCTATAAGCTTGGATATGCGGGTGGTATAATGGATGATGGTTTGGAATTGTAAATCGGAGAGCAGAGTTCCAATTTCAGTTGGGTTAATTATATTCACTTACACGCAAATACCCTTGTTCAAAGTTATGAATCCAATTCTTCTCCCCCAAGCTATGGGTTAATTTTTAGTGTATCACTATATCATTATCCCCCACAACAAGAAATCTTTATAATCTAAAAAAAAATATTTTCTTGTTTTAAAATACTGCAGAAGATTCATAAGCTGTAGAAAAAGGATCGAAATATTCTAATTCATTTTCTCGCATTTCTCACCTGTGGAAATTTCTTCGGATTACTTAATCTCCTTCCGCCTCGTATCTCCAAAAATTAAAATGCAACACCAATCGCCATTTTCTGTCTTCCTGGACACTTTTATTTTATTGTCCTTTCTCTACTCAAGTTTTCTTGTTCTTTTTCACCCTCAGTATCCCTTCCTTTGCGTTTTAGTGGCATTATTACCTTGCTTTGGGTGAAATGCCTAAAAAAAAAACAAAAAAAAAACAAATGCTATCACATCTTATCCGTGGTAAGAGCGGCTAGTCTTTTCAGGAATTTATATCCGAATCTCGACGTAGAACGACCGCCTGAGGACACGATAAAAAAATTGGAATTATGAAGAAAGTATTTGCTAGAAAAAAAAAACAAATTAATCTATCAAACCTTATCATATATTATCGTTTGAATTTTTTAATCGCCGTCAGACAATTCAAATTGGATCGTCGTGAATGCCGATAAATC
>OZ038486.1:101497029-101532029 GCA_964036315.1 Acanthosepion esculentum
TTGTAGAGCATAAAAACTCTGCCATCTTGACAATTCGGACCACGCTGTAGTATCTATTGATAGAATGGAATCTCCTATTCAGAAAGATTTTCTCTTACCAGCGTACTGATTGGGGGAAAATTTTTGAGCTTCCTTCTTGGGTTGAATTTGTCAATTATCCTTTTGTATCATCTTGCAAATATCATATGAAACCACAAACTTTTCCTTGGTTGATACCAGCCTGTTCAGCCGCTGTAGCCTTTTTCCAGGTGTACCCGCGCGATAAATCCGACAACAACAGAAGCCTATTTGTGATTGCTCGAAATAATTGTAAATGTGTCCCCAAAGATTCGATGACTAACGTTTTTAGTTGACATGAAGTGGAAAAATTAATTGCGAGGTCTGCAGCCACGAAAGTTGATTCACTGTGTCGTGCTCGACAATCTTCTTGCCAGAATGTATCTTACATATTTATAAGTCAACCATTCGTTTTCATTTTGAATATTGCTGCCACATCTGGTCTCGTGTTGCTGCTATATACTTAGAGAGTCTTGCTAAAATCCAAAGTATCTGCAATGTTATTGGTCCTGACTTAGAATCTTGGCTCGTGTTCCATTCTCACCTCCGTAAAGTAGGTTCCTCTGACGTATCAAATTATTTCTCAAGCTTTGTTTTCTTTACAATTTCATTGCTTACGTGAAATTCTCTTGGACGAATAAGCCAAAAAATTAATCGCGCAGGTCTTCAGAAAAAATTCTTTTTTGGTGCTACAAAACATAGATCCTGTAGTTTTCGAGTTTATTTAAAAACTGAGATATTGTCTACATTATAAACCAAAGAAAATTTTATGTAAAATAAATGGAGACTAAAATAAATTCGGCTTTGACATGTGAATCAACCTTGCGGCGAAATCACATTAAAACAACGGTTTTTATAATATCACTGAGGTTTAGCAACGTTGATATTTGACGGTTATTAGTTGGGTGTCCGCTTGGGGATTCCGGGTGTTCCAAGCTTGCATGTGAAAGGGCTGTAATAAAAAATTTCGTAGAATTTGAAATCGGAGAACAGTGATCCAATTCTAGTCGGGTTCGTTATACTTATGTCCTCACAAATATGCTTGGAAAAGAGATGAATCTACCTATTCCCCACGAGATACGTGTTTATCAATAGGACTTGTACTAGTAAATCAGTATCTTTAAAAACATTCTTACAATGTAAACGTATTTCTTGCCTTTAAATAACACTGCAAATAAACCGTAAAAAAATTTATAAAGTTACCTGAAACTATTTTATTTTTGTTTCCGCATTTAGTGTTGACATTAAATGATTTTTTCCTTTTAGGTAATTGAATATCTGAAAGAGAATATATAGTAAAATTTTCATCTCTTGTCTATTTGTAAGTCGTTGTTTAGCAGTTAACGAAGTGTTCGAGGAATGGGCAACTTTTCTAAACAGCTAAGCATGAAGATATTTTAGGCAGCCTTTCGTACATGCCAGCAAGGGAATAAAAGCCAATAAGACGCAAGAAAGAAATGCGAAAGAAACTGAGAAAATACATTACTGAAGAGAACAGAATTCAAGGAGACAATTGATGTTGCATTGAAATTTTTAAGAATCGTAGCTGAAAAGAAAGCTATAGGTTTCGAAGGGAGATCCACAACTGGGAGGGAAGAAATGTTACTACAGAACTTTACATCTAGAAATATACAGCAGTGAAATTATGAGATTCATTTGACAGTCTGTTATGGGACCTAAATTCGTGAACTCAAGGTACTAAAGAAGAAAACTCATCAAAAGAGTTGCCATGAAAATATTTATATGAAAGACACATTAACGATCGTGGAAAAGTAACTTAAGTCCTATAAAACACACACACACACACACACACACACACACACACACACACACACATATATATACACATATATGCAATTATACATATATATTATTTTATATATTTATATATGCGCGGTATTTATTGAAAAGCACTCAATATCACGCTTTTTTCAATCGTCAAACTAATTTCTAAATTTTGGGCCAATATATGGTTACGTATATCGGTGTTTTTATGGTAGTGGGAGGAAAAGAATTGTCGTCGTTACGTCACTCATACGTACGCAGACATACATACACGCACGTGTATTTATAATTTAAAAAAAAACAAGGATCATAACATTCATCGAGTGATTTGTAGGTTAATGCACCTTTAAAATTTTGTTTGCGAAGGGATTTCGCCATTTTATATCATTAACTTTACTAATCTACTTTTTGTATGAATGATTCATTGTAATATAAATTGAACCTCCCCACATTTTTGATTTAAAATAACTGATTCGACGTGCAAATTATCGGGATAACAACTGAGACATTACTCTATTTATTGAACAATTCAATTCATGCCACATTGACTGATAAACTCCTACAATAAAAAATTCTCAAATTGCCATATTAGTAAAAAAAACGCAATCTCTTAAATATTAAAAAAAAATTCAACCTTAGCGTTGCGACTGCACGCACCAAAAGTTTGTATCCGGTATCAATAACACATTTAAAAAAAAAAAAAATTTCAATTCGCATTATATTTTAGTCTCTGATTCTACCTGAATTTTACCAAAAACCAAAATAATTTCCATGCCTGAAGATAATTGAATGTATGGTCGAAAGTACTTGCGTATTAAAGAAAGACCTGATACAACTTATAATTTTTAAAAACAATGATCATAACATTCGAGTGATTTGTAGGTTAATGCACCTTTAAAATTTTGTTTGCGAAAGGATTTCACCATTTTATATCATTAACTTTACTAATCTTTTTGTATAAATGATTCATTGTAATATATATATATATATATATATATATATATATATATATATATATATATATATAAACTAATAATAAAAAAAAATGGCAATTCGTATGGAATTTCCAAGAGAGAGTTCTGTAAGCAAAATTATTAATTAATGAATATCAAATAAATTATATACGCACATTTAAGGTATAAAATAAGCTACATGCTTAAGAATTAAGAAAACTGCTACACAATATCAGAGGAAAAGGCTTTAATATTACTATGAAAAATGAACAACATATTTTAACTATCTCCGAGTTTCTTCCTCCACTCACTAGCTGAATATTGCTAGAGCATGAAACTCAGAATTACGGTGCGTTATATTACATTACGCAATTTAAACGGGTATTTTCTAATACATGTGTATGATGATAAATCGTATTACAAGACTGACAAAATAGAAAAAAAGAAACCTCTTATTGACGAATCGCTCTTAGACATAAAGGTGGTGAAGAAGGAAGAATCATTTTCACTTAATACATTATTTTCATAAAAAAATTAAGGCGAAATATACAGAAAGTTCACCAATTTCGAGCTCATATATCGATATATCTCCATGATACAATGTCAGTCAATTATGTGCCATACGTGATACACGCTTAGGCGATCATGCATCTTTCGATACATGACTGACGATGCAGATTATTTTTTCCGAAGTAGGTTGCTATTTCTTGTAGACCAGTTGCTATCCAAGGATATAGAACTCGGTCTGTCCTGCTATTTACCCATAGCTGGGGGAAGAAAAGGATTCATACCTTTACCAATAGAAAGTTAGAGAAATTGGCTGAAACTAAAAAATTAAAGCTGAGTGTTTTTGCCTCTTTAACGTTTTAGGAACAACAGATGATGACTTCCAGCAGGCAGGAAAGCAGGAAGTAGCGAGACATTTATTATACAATTTAGAGAGAACAGGAGTCAGTTTAGGAGCACACTTCTTAATGACTATTAAAAGGATACCATCGAGTCCACATGTTTTGTGGGGATCAAGGTTGGAGATGATAGTAGAAACCATTGATGGCTTTTTTATGTATTTAATTAGAGATTCAGTTCTAAGTGGAAAGTTAATCAGAGGGACTCCAGATAAGTCAAGAGTAGAGTTTTAGCTGAATGCTTCGCCCGGGGATTCTCCTTTATCACCAGAGGATGATAACACCTCACATTAATTGCAGAGCGGGGAAGAGACCGTGCACTTATTTAATATCCTATTACAGAGCAGCCAGTAATCACGAGAATCAAAGTTGTTAAAGGCTATGCTGTGCCTCATTCTCTCGGCTAACCAGGACGTAATTCGAGGACTCACTTACATTTATTACTGACAGTAACGAATATGTGCCACTTGTGTTACACTGGTATAGCCGATAATAGTGATTCCTGTGTACTATAGCGGCCCAGCATGCTGGTGTGGACCATGGAGAGGATTGACGTTTCATCTGGTATTTCCGAGAAGATATGAAAGCGTCCATGCCAAGAGGAAAACACAGTAGCGCAATTGTCAATTGGGAGGTTGAAAATGTCAGTCCATGGAGCGTCAAGAAGAAAAGTAAGTCCCAATCAGCATGGCTTTTAAGGAAAGAGGTTTTATGGACAGGAGAATTGTGGGTTACTGGTTCCAAATACTTAATGTTTTTCTTTACTGATATATTGTTTCAGTCCGATCATTTTTAATATTCGAATTAAAAACAGTTACCTTTTGTATTCAAAAAATTATATATAATAAAAATAATTTGGAAAAACGCCTTAGCAAAAAAAGTCGGTATCAATATGAAATTTCACCTAGCAGTGTTTTTCCTGATGGTAGAATCGAATTTAAGTTTTAGATAAGACATTGAGTGCCCATCATTCTGAAATCGGTTAGTTGATGATATTTCCATTGAAGTTAAAACCTCGAAACCTTAATACGCCTTTGCCCAAAGTAGATAAACATTCACTGTACATACATACATACATACATACAAGTTCATGCCAAATATATTTGCTCTAAAAGAAAGCTTAGTGTGGAGCTTACGGATGCTTACAATGGACAAACAATAATATACCTAATATTAAATTCCACCATCACATAAGTTCTTTGCCACGTGTGTGTGTCTGTGACTACCGATGTCATATATTTGTCTGTGCGCAATGAACTGGGCGAAGGCCGCGTTCGCGAATGGATATGCGCATGCTCATTCAGTCGCTACAAATCAATTTCCTGCTTTCTGTTCTCTCAACAAAATAACCACTTGCACTTGACTTATTACTGATAATGACAAGGTTAGCTCCTGTTCTGGCAAGACTGTCGCAAAGTGAAAAGCTATCATTAAGTAACACTTCTTTCAACAACGCCTTGTGTTGCAAAAAAAAAAATATTAATAAAGAAAAATCAAAGGAAACTGAAACCAAAGGCAATAGCACATTGATCTTACGTGCTAAAGAATTTGGGCCAGTTTGTCACGTAAGGTCATATTTTAGTGATGTGGTCATTAGACTGAGGACATCTATGCGGAGTCGAATAGTGAGTGGTCATGAGATACAATTGCGCTCTCTTTGGTTCTGATTAGTATTAAGTAATGAATAGTATTTCAACACCGGTTCCGATTAAGAAAGCAATACTGGCGTGAGTGCGGGGATCACGAAAAACTTTATATGTAATTGCTTCCGGCCTGAAAACATTGACACGATTCGTAAATGATGTCCACCAAGTAAAGTGTATTATTTTCTTTAAAAAAAGCTATCACTTGATCCTTATATAAAAGCCTGGAGATGAATTGCCTCGACAAATATCTTGAATATGTTTTCAATTTATGCATAAACATAGAAAAAGGTGACTTTGGTGTGAAATAGTCATCTTTAATTGTCAATGCTGTACTAATGTCCATTGGTGAAATTCTATTAGCAAAAACTATATGTAATTCACACCAGGTTCTTAGAAATAGAATTCTTTGACGGCAGCATGGACTGCTTATTTTAATGGATTTCAGAAATGTATACTGAAATGTTATGTAATATCAGTTCTCCTATATGGAAGAGAATGCTCGGCAATCTTTTTGTAGATGAAGAAGAGGCTTTAAGCAAAAGAATTATGGTTCTGTATAAGGACGCTGTAACTTGTATGGGCTGAACATACGAACAACGACGGATTTTTAAAGAATGGAAAGAAAAGGAACACTTACCCTGAACATCAGAAATTTGAAATCTCTAGGGTATATAATGAAGAAAGAGGGCTTGGAAATGTGCCACTCATAAGTCATTAAAGTCAAGAACGACAGTGGAAAACTGCATAAAACCTACACAACGAGTTTGTGTATATGGATTGTAGAACAGGGTTTAGGAGAGATATCAAAAACAAAATTTAGTAAGAGCCATAAAGGACTGGAAATTCTGGTGAGCCATGAACACAATTATCCTGAAGGGATATGCCACAAAGAAGAAGAATTACTAAAGGAAGTATTTATAATTTGAAAAAGAGTTTATAACAAACTGCACTCAAAGTTAACAAAATCTTAACCAACTTTACTACTGACAGATACCGGTCCTTTGTTCATGGAAAATGCTTGAGTAGTTAACACTGATTACTTTAGAATTAATGTTTTACATATAACTAGCTCAAACTTTTAAGCTAGTTTGCGTCGGGCTAATTCGGCTTTTGGCCGCAAAGTAAAAGGACCTGTGGTCCAGCTTAAAAAACAGGAACGATGAATTGGAAGAAATAACTTAGAATTCCTTAACTCACTCCATGAAACGTGAAAACCTCACTGTAACTTTGATTCGGGCTGTAAGTCCAATTCCGGTCAAATATCCGATTCCAATTCAGGCCGAAAATTTAGTTCTTCAAATCACAAACTCTTCGGAACTTCAAAACCTCACATCACGAAAACTCTCACTTTAAATCTGATTCGTTGCCATTTTGAAGAAATAAAATTGATTTCCTCAAAGTTTTAGAGATATTTTAGAACTGAGTTTAAAACAAAATGTTTTAAATTAACTAAGTTTTTCTCTTACTGTAAACTCAATATAAATTAAAAACTTTGAAAATCACTTTTTGCAGTTATTTTAAAACTTGAAGTTTTAACTGTTCCCTCCTCATCCAAATAAAATCCCAATGATGGCTTTTCAAGCAGCAGATGAGGGGCAGATTTGTCAATCCCGTAATCGTCCAGATTCCAAAAAGGTATATGTCTATGTAAAGCAAGTGTGAGGGGTTTCAAACTCACGAACGGACAGACAGAATTTTCAGTTTACTTATATAGATTATTTTATTTATATATATATTTCAGTTATTTCTTTATGTATATTTTACTTTCATATCGTTTCATTTGGTTCTGTGTTTTGATATTTGAAATAATATTTATTATATTAAAATCAGTCGATTGAACGAATTTGAAAAACCTCAGTTCTTTTCGATATTTTCTTTTCTTTTACATGCTCGTCAGAATCCGTTTTTTGTTTTATTTTCAGTGTTCCTTTTCTTTCGCTTATTTTTATCGCTGTCCTTATCTTGTCCGTCACTCTACACATCGTCACTTTCTCTTTCCCTTCTTTTCTTCATTTCCGTCCTTCACTGTAACCCTCTCGGTCCTTCTTCCTTAGAAGCTAAAAATAAAAAGGCTAATGAATTGTGATTAGGTCAACCACTCGGGTGATTGACCTATCTAAAAAAAAGCGTGAAGCTCTCAATCTTTTTTGACATTATCAAATCCATCATGATACACACCTATATCAATTTCGATCTATAAATTCATATATTTGCTTGAGTTTTCAATTTTTTATGTATTTTGTTTATTTTATAGTTGCAGTCGCATAAACTACAAACTTTTTTTCTTCCAATTTCTTCCTTTTAGTTTGATTTCGTGTTTGAATTAAACTTTATTAGATTTAGTTTACTGGATTATATTTAGGCATTTTAATCATGTGCTTGCAGATAGCGTAATAGGAATTTGTTTTCGTGTCTACATTTTCATTTTTCGTTTTTCTCAGATTTAATAAAGTTGATCAGTCGTAATTTCTCAGCACGATTCACTTGCAAAAAATGAACGGTAGTTATCGTACCAAATGTAATACGTCATTTTTATTAACGAGAATTCCAAATACACGAATCTAAATAAGAGATGGTTAATTTTCGAATATAAACAGATTTTCATGTAGTTACTAAACTAGTGAATGATTTCATGGATTGTACGTTGTGTGCATGGAACGTTTTTACAAATGCATTACACAGCATTTAACAGTGCTTACATTCATTGTTCCGTTGTTGTAAAACCTGGGTAAGCTTAGATGAAGGTCAACTGATATTCAGCTGCCATATTAAATTAAGCCCAATATATGTCGATAGCGGAATGATTCAAACACACACATTATATATATATATATATATATATATATATATATATATATATATATGCTCATTTAATTTAGATTCATTTTAATCAATTACGGTTAAAAAAAACGGTTCACACACACATGTTTGTGTATCAAATTCCAACGGAAGAATCATCAATATTATTGGTCCTGACCTGGCATCTCGGCTTCAGTCTTTATTCCCACCGTCGTAAATTTACTTACGTTCCTTTGCTATGAATACCTTCATGGTAATTGCTTGGATGAGCTTTTCGCTATCGTACCTAGACTTCTTGAATTTAAGCGCAGTACTAGATTGGCAACAGTGTCATCAATTTACAGTTGAATTGGCTAGATATAACCGTAACTTCTATGGTTTTCTCGCACTTTTCGCGTGAGGAACTCCCTTCCGGCTCCTTGATTTCCAGGCAACTTAAATCTAAAATTTAAATGCGGTGTCAATCGATAACTACTGTCTTGCTGATTACTAAGGAATGAGTACAATATAAGAGTAATGTTTCTGTTTTCTAATTCTTTCACACCCAGTAAATCCTTGTCTTAATGGGTTTACTACCTCACATTGAGTGAATTCGATTTTATATATATAGATATATATATATATATAAAATGTAATTTAATGAAAACGGAGCAATTTAAGATTCCCTTGTTTTAATTTATTTCACCAGAGAGTTTCTTTTTCCCTGGATCACCAGACCTCACTTCCAAGGCTAAAAAAATGAATTTTAACTTACACTTTTGTATTAAGCCTATGTAAGGTTATATAGAGAGTGGTGAGAGATAGTGTGACACACATGGTCAAAATTAGAGATGGAAGGGGGATATAGGAATGCTTATAAATTTATTTTCATTAAAATACTTAATAGTGAGGAGGGTGTTAGTATCAGACATTGACCTATTTAATAGGTCAATTCACCGGAAATGATAGAAAGAAAAAAAATGGGGAGAGTAAAGATATATTTCTGTTGTCTTAAACTGCAGCAACTTTAAGTTTTATACCTTTTCGCAATTTTCAGGCATTACTGGAAGAAATTATACAAAACGGAAACACTTTTTCTTTCTTTTTATGAAATGGTTACTGAAAAGAAATGAAACTCACCCCAATGTCAAATGAGAAATAGGATTTATGGCCTGAATGAACAATACTAAATATGTATATAATTTCTTAAAATATAATAATACTACAGGGCATGAGGAATACATTTCCTGATGATTAGCCGGGTCGGAAAACTCCTGAAGAAGGCCGGAAATAACAAATGTTGAAACGTTGTGATAAGAGATTACGACATTAAGTAACCTATGTAATGATAACTCCGCGACCCAGTAATTCAGATGGAAATTGTCGAAATTTTATCGATACTAATTTATTTTCTGTTCATTTTAGGATGCAAGTGAAAGCATTTTTAATCTGATTAACTTCGCAAAAACATTTTTTAATGTAATTTTAAACTTAGTTCAGTTCGCGCTGAATTATGCCACAGTAAATAAGCTTCGACTTTAGCATCTATGAGGAATTTCATGATATCAGTCATCCAAAGCTGAAAAAATCCGATTTAATATCAACAAAATAGAAACTGTTTATTTAATGATTTCTGAAATGATGATTTTTCTAATGTTTCTTGTTTCACAAAAAATAAGAGTTCGCATCTTCTCCATCAATTAATATAATGAGAAGTGATGAAAGAGCAGGGAATATATTTTAATTGATTAATTTTGTCAATATTTGTAATGGAGTAACTGATATCGATCCTTAATTTACGACAGAGCAGTTTTAACTCTCAACCCTATAGCCGTTCTCACTAGAATGAACTGTCGAAGAATGTTGTTTATTTTGTGTAGAACTCGACTTATCGCAGCTTGGGTTGTGAAAAGAAAGAAACATGTTGAGTTTCGTCGGTTTTAAGCCGGGAGAGAAGAGCACGTGGCTCTCCTCGTTTTAACTTAGTGCAACCGTGAAGTCATGCCTGGAAGAACGGATCCTCTGAAACTAGAAAAGGCAGCTGCATTTGCTTGGTCACAAATGGCTAAATATCAGGAACTGAATTGGGAGATTTTGCACAATTTAAACGCCTGTAGGATGATTTAATTACAAAAGCAATCTTTGTTTATTTGATTCGATTCTGTAAGCATTAATTTGGATTCAAGGATCGGTTGTACATATTTGAGTTTCTTGGCTTGTATTTCTTTGTAGGATGGTTAAATGTATCTCGTTTAGATGTGCATAGGAAATATTTTTACTTGGTTCTTGATTAGTTAAAATGTGAGTTATTTATATGAGTACAAAAGATGAAAATTTCAATTTTATATTTTCCTTCGTGCGCAGTAGTAGTCAGTGTCACCGCCTGCTTCATATGCGGTAGTAGTCGGGGCCAACCTCTGCTTCGTTACGAGAAAAAGAATTGCACTTTGTCGTTGATTTTCCTAACATTGTTTTTGTGTATATATATATATAACATTTTCTCATATTTGTGTCTATAAGAAATTACTTTTTTACTCGGGGAGAAATAGATATTAGTTGCTTATATTTGAGTGTAGAAGTATATACTTAAATAGACGATCATCGAGCAATAATTACCTATGAGCGTTTTATTTATTTTGATAGCTGAGTGTATAAAAAATTTGCTGGACAGGCGGTCCCTACTTTCGGTGTATTCCAAGCATAACCGACAGGAGAATACTTGCCATTATCGCTAAGAATTAGTTTTTAAAAAACACAGTCATTATGAAACTCTTGCAACACTTTAAATTTCTAATTGCATGTAAATTTTTATTTAAAAAAAAAACATGTAATGCAGTTTTATAATTTAATCAGTAGTGACAAAATGAAATAACATTTTCAAGTGGAACAACTACATTGAATCAATTGTTGCATCTACAGCAAGGAAAGTTGGATCTTTGTGTTGCGCCTGAATGTTTTTCTCGCCTGAGTCCATCCTTCAAATCTACAAACCTATCATTCGTCCTTGCATTGAATATTGTTGCCATATATGGTCTCGTACCCCCACTGTTCTTCTGGAGGTGCTCGAAAAACTCCAAAGAGTGATATCCAATGTGATCGGTCCTGACTTGACATCTCGACTCAAATCACTTTCTCACAGACATGATGTGGCTTCCCTGTGTCTTTTCTAGAAATATTTTCATGGCAACTGCGCTGATGAGCTATTTTCACTGATGCCCCAAATGCCTGAATTTAAGCATGCTACTTGGTTGGGATCTAGGTCTCACCGTTTTACTGTCGAAACAGTTAAATGTAACCGCCTTTTCTACTCCAACAGCTTCTTCTCTCGTGTGCTTTGCTTATCTATCTTACACATTTGTCAGTCTACCATTCGCCCATGCCGTGAATATTGCTGCCACCTCTGATTTGGTGCGTCTACTATATATTTAGAAATTCTCGGTGAAATCCAAAGAGAATATGCAGTGTCGGCTTTAGTGACTTCGCACCGCCATAACATAGCGTCTGTGTCTTTTCTGCAAATATTTTCATGTTCTATGATACCTAGACTTTGACTTTAAGCGCAGTGCCATATTGGTGGCACGTTTTCGTCATTTTTCACTTGAAATGGCTAACCGTAACTTATATGCTAATACTTCCTTCTCTCACACTTCTCATTTTTGGAACTATCATTAGTTTTCTTGCTTTGGAATCAACATTGATTTTCAGAAATTTAAATACAAATTTAAATATCGTTATCTTCTGTCTTAATTCCTGTCCTTTTGCATTTTCTACTTAATAGTGTTTTTTTTATTCTATTTTCTCAAACTTCTTGCGTCTTAGTGGCTTTATTGCCTTGCTTGGGAGAATATATATATATATGAAATTTTATCTCTTAACTTAGGAAAAAAAAGGAAAGGCATACAAAACGTTATGTTCCTAAATAAACTATTACACTATTTACATTTTCGAACTCTCGTCCTCATCCTTGTTGTCGTATTCACGCTACGGCCTTCAGGTGACTGGAATTTTGAACCGAACCCTTCATTCCATCCACCGGGTAAGATTGTTCTAGTTCTATGTGCCATGCCTCTTCCGGATATAACCGTTTCAGTTTTCAGTTATTTTCTTTTAGAAACCCAACACTACAGTTTTTTTTTTTCAACTTTTCTGTGACCCGGTATTGAACTGAGATTTCTTTTGGCCATTCACCGGATATCTTCAACCAACGCTTTAATCCACTGGGCCATGTGTCCCCAAGGACGACATTCCAATCAGCTGAAGAAGGCTGGGAGGTACAGCCGCCGATACGTCGTGAATATGACAACAAAAAATGAGGACAATAATGTAAAAAGCTACTATACTTCATCTCAGAAATATGGGCATATATTGTATGATTGTCTTTGAAGAAGATTCTTTTAATCATTTCACCTCCACGAAAGGCGATATAGCCACTAAGATGCAAGTTGCTACCGAAAAAAACATTACAAAAGAACAGGATTCAAGGTGATATTAACTTACGATTAATGTTGCATTACATGTAAAATGGTAACGTGTCTATTTTGCACAAAGTTATCGCTATTTCTTTTCTACGTGAAAATATAGCGCCCTCTTTTGCATATTCTTTAAGATTGATTTGCTGGTAAGTACTTTTAAAAAATGAATCTTGGTAAATAGTAACTACGTGAATCTTAGAATTGTCATTTACACACACACACACACATCATGAATGAATGATGCCTTTATCCTTAGAAAAAAAAAATTGAATCATTAATAATCTCCAAAGTAAACATCAATTGAGGAGGCCCGCTATTCAAAGCTTGAGGAGGAAATACACTTTTCTGAAAAAAAAAAAAAAAAAAAAAAAAAAAGCGTATGTGGTGGGAAGAGGGGAAAACTTTCCGACCAACCGACTTTCCAAAATCCAATAAAATGTGATATTTTATTTCATTTCGAATCCATCTTTGATCACACTGAAAAAATTTAAGCGCTCTCACGTCATATTCCCATCGAATACCACCTAAATTTTTCACCCCCACGCATTTCAGTTAAATAAAACTTGGAATTGCTTCTTGAATCAATTACTAAAAATATTGACTTTTTCTTTTACAAACTCTTTTCTCTCTCTCTCACTCTCTCTTCCTCTCTCTCTCTCTCGTGCAGACATGAAATCAATCAGTGCCAACTTATGAAAATTTTCTGTTCGCAGGACTAAATGACATTAAGTGGTAACGTCTATTGTCTAATGAAATACTATAGTTTCCGGTTATGGCTTACACAATGCAAAAGCCAGCCACATGAGAATTGTTAGTTCATTCAATACTAGCATAGTATCCGTAAAAAATGACTAGATTATTTAACTTCGGATCAGTAATGTTATTTGGGTTTGGTGTATGTCTGCCTGTCTAACTTGATATTTGCAAATTAATTTTATCGTGTTATGAAGCTGCTCGAGTGGAACATACTTTTCACCGATGGAATACGGAGGGAATATGCGTGGTTTGCTACTAAGTAAGTCTTCTTTTTCATGTATGCTTGCCGTGGTGCTTAAGGTTTGAACGGTGGAGAATAATTCGTCACACACAACGGATCGGAGAGGCTTTTGAACTCTATCAATAATGAACAGTGTGGTCTAGGAAGATCTCACCCCAAATATTATAACAATACTCCATTTTTGGGCTGAAGTTACAGTAGAGAATAACAGGAAATATCAGGCACTAACTGAACGTTGGACTGATGGATATATCACTTCCTTTCTTACCTCGAAGTAGAGTCATATAATTATGATCTCGTCAGTTACATGGCGCTAAATCCATGCAGAAATATGTTAACTGTCAAAAACTAAGGTCAATGGTTAAAAATGGCTTTGAGTGAGTGAAGATGGTGGGTATTGTTGGAGGCCATACTTCGTTGAACATTATGGACTGGCGCTACATAATCACAAAGAACTGTATTAGATAATAAAAACTACATCATTTGAGAACTTTTCAACACATTAAATTGATATCACATAACTTCAGCAGAAAATGATGGCATAATATGTTGATGTTCAACACAACTTAAAACAAAAGGTTAGAAAGGAAACTGAATAATACTGGAAAGAACAATAACAACTACTGTACAGGAGAATCGTATTTTCCTGAAAAATATGTTTTAATAGAACGATTTTATAAATTTCAACCGACAGTAACACTGGTTGCTCGGTCAATGAATTCAGATTTTCCTTATAAGGAAACGGCTACTATTACCATTAACAAATATCATTACATCGTATAATTAACACTATACGCATTAGTGATCAGATCATGTCACGATATTGTTCACAGATTCCGATCATTGATGATTTGATTTATTTTTAATACATATCAAACATTTGCCGTTTATTCAAACAGAATAAGCATTATTAAACATGGATTTGAACGTAAGAACATATCTTTTTACCGGGGGAATACGGTATTAACAATTTTCCATGTTTTCCAAATTAAATTCCAAATATTTAACCCATAGTTGGAGATACGAGATCGATTCATACTCACAAGTTACGATAGAGAAAGTAAGTGAACGTAAAACATCGACTGTAAAACGAAACCGACTCTGCGCTTCTTCATTCCGGGTCGCTTTTTACTATATACTTTTGTGTATGTATGTGTGTGTGTGTGTATATATATATATATATATATATATATATATATATATATATATAGGGATGTTTCATTGATTAGTTTATACAAGTTTTCTCTACTTATTTTTAATTGGACCCTTTCATATTCACGGATAAGTCTTCACCCTCATTACGTGCCACAGAAATTCCATCTGGCTCTTCATGAGATTTAGCATGTTTTGTATTTTTTACCATTTTCCCGTCGTTGCTCACATGTTCTGTCCATGTTTCCTCAGCATCTTTCTATAGAACCACATTTTTGTTGCTTGAAGTCTCTCATCTTTGAGGAGATTGTCTAGTATTCACTACGATATAGGAGTATGTGTAACTTTTCAGTAGTCTTTTCTTTCTTTCTAACGATTTTTATTCTGTTTCATAATACTTTGCTTAAATTTTGGAATGCATCTTTGGCCATCCCAATGCGTGTCGCACTTTCCGTTTGGACTCATCCTTTTGCTGACAACCATGCATATCTTATATTGTAGTTTATATTTAATCGTTTCTTCTCACTTTCGTTCGCCCCCTTCCGTAGGAAGTTTTGTAGCTTTCTTTCTGTGTTTGCTATCGAAACTGTTGTATACTAAAAACAGAAAGGGACGTAAGACAACGATGTGTCTTCTCACCGGATTTATTCAACTTGAAACGATTCTGACAGAATTAGAAGACATACACGGATCCATTACTGGCGGCCACAATCTTAATATAAGATATGCAGACGTCGCAGTCTTGATGGTAGGCACAGAAATTAATCTACAAAAAGTCCTACAGAATTTAGTGAAGGAAAGCAAAAAGAAAAAAAACTAACACCAATTGTAGAAAGATATAAACACACCCCATATTCCAACTATTATGTGTGTGAAAAGTAATAAAAAAGGTATAATACATTATCACAATATATACAAATAAATTTAAACATACATGATACAACATATTTATACATATACTACGCTACATTTGAAGTTTTTTTATATATAAACAAATATGTGATGTTTGGCATGTACTTGATATGTGAAGATATTATTTGTATGTGTCATTGTAAAACGTAATCTGTATGGTTAAATATTGTCACGTGCCTTGATGGTAATTAATCAATAAATTCATGGTGATTTGCCGCTGTTGGGTATTTTAAAATAAATATGAGGGAGAAACAAGAACCTATAATTTAAAAAAAATATTATTTAAAAAAAAACTACAAAAAGTGGAACTAAATGCAGAAAATGGAGGTATCCATACCTTGTTTTAATAAATAGAAATCTCACTAAGCAGACGACTACTATTTGGTTTTGTTTGTTTTGTTTTTTTAAATGACATTCACGTTTGAAAATTATAAAATGGTAAATACTAAAATTGATATAAATTTTACAAACCTTTCCATTTATTAATTATTGTATTCATACTAAGTAATATTGTAAATTGTGAGTAATAATAATTATTACAATAACTTGTATTTCAAATACAAATTATGTGTCGTTAATAATACAATTGATAATATTCTTACTTTATTTTGTACCATGAACTGCTTTTAAAAGGTAATCAAAGGGTTTATTGGTGAATTCGTACTTACTAGGTATCACCTATACAAAACTTACTAAGCTTTTAAAAGCAAAAAAGATCATATATCATAACTTTTTAATGCAATATGAATAATAATATACTTTTCATGTAAAGTATTTTCTTCATTTTCTGTTTTAATCTTAAGTGCTTAAATGTTAAAATATTTTGAATATTTCATTGTAAATATTTCGTTTTTCTCTTTCTTTTCAGGTGAGTAATAATTTGAAGTCTTGATCGGGCAAGGTGGAAACAAGGTATAGTGTCTGATTGATTGATATTCGCTTTTTGTATTGGATGTAGTATGATGCTCCATTTACGGTTTGACATGGCACGGGGAACTAGAACAGTCTACCCCAGTGAGCGAAATAAAAGGTTCAGTTCGACATTCCAACCAACTGAAGAAGGCCGGAGCGTACAATGGCCGAAACGTTGTAATAAATATGGCGACAAAGTTGGGGACAATAGTCCGAATAATGTAAATAGTGTAACGTTTTGTTGTTAGTGTATATTCTAAATTAGTCTAAAGTCTTTACGAAATGAATCCAGTTTATCTACCCCTGGCTCATCTAAAAGTCACCGTTGCTTTTCAATCTGTATTCTTTTTTTATTTCCAGATCAAGAAAATATTTTGATTGATGGATATATTTTTTCGAGTGTTTCATTGAGAGTTCTGTATATGACGTAAGATGAGATGACCGCTACTTTATTCCTCGTATATATTTCACCGTTTTATATTCACAAAAGCAAAAAACTCTATTGATATCTTTGTTTCCCCCCGCAAACCCTTTACCATCGCCGCTAAGGAAAATCTAAAGTTACCCAAATATGATATCTTTAAATGTGATCTTTGATATATTAGCAAAGTTTGAAAGATATTTAATGGTTTTTGAAATTGATCTTGTTTTAAAATATTTCGATTTTTTTTTATTAAAACGATCTTTTTAGAATTGATTCTAAAATGGCTGATACAGATCCATAATAATAATAATGAAATATGAAGAAACAATACGGCAAAAAACAAAAGTTGACAGATGTGTTGTCTATAGCATTACAATAGCGTGCAAGGGAATAGAAGCACTCGCTCAAGAAGTTATCGTCCTGGGTCCGATGTTAAACTGCATCCAACAGCAAAGCCTCTGATCAGGAGGTTTTCAGGAAGCGTGGAACCTGTTGCGTGGTAACACCTGTTGGGGCCCCAGCTATGGGAAAATAGTGAACTTCCAGGTCTTTTCCAGCACATTGAAACAATGATGTTGCCAACTACACTTTTTTGAAACAATGATGTTGCCAACTACACTTTTTTGAAACAATGATGTTGCCAACTACACTTTTTTGAAACAATGATGTTGCCATCTATACGTTTTTGATATATTTAGTAAATACTGGATCTGGCATTAAATAACCCATAGTGGTTGATATGCCATAAAACCCCAAACAACCAAACTAAAGAAGTTATATACACATATGTATTTTGTTACTCATGTTTAGCCAAACACTTTCATGCCCGATGCAATCGTCAGGTGCGGACTGAAAACAGACCACTGTAAAATTTAAATATTCATATTTACAACCTATTCTTGTAAATTTTAATAAACACTCTGAGCAAACTTTATATATCTCTCCAGAATATATCTTGCACATAAATAAGTCTACCGTTGTTCTATCCATTGAATATTGCTATCAAGTCTGGTCCAGTGCTTCTGATATGTATTTAGAGATTGATAAAATACAAAGAGGAATCTGAAATGTTTTCGGTCCTGACCTGGCATCTCAACTTCAGTCACTTTCCCACGGCTGTAACATAGCTTCCTTGTGCCTTTTCTATAAATATCTTCATGTTAATTGTTCTGATGAGCTTTCCTACTTGGTACCTAGATTTTATGAATTAAGGCATACTACTAGATTAGCAGCAAGGGCTCGTCATCTTACAGTTGAGTTAGCTAGATGGAACCGGAAGCACTACGTGATCAGTTTCATCTCTCGGACTTTACGCTTGCGAAACTCTCTTTTGGCTTCTTAAAGTCAACTTCGTTCTTCAAAATTTGAAATAAAATGTCAATCTTTATCTTCTGTCTCTTACTGTTCTCTCTTCTTAATAATGCTTTCGTTTATTCTTTTTCTCTTACACTCAATAATCCTTTGCGTCTTAGTGACTTTGGGCGGAATATATATATATATATATAGTCAAAACCTAATGAGCCAGACAAACCTAGCAAGGTTTCACTTAGGCAGATCGTCAGGGTCAGCTGGCTAAAGAGGCAAAAGAAAACGGCGTATATATACGACGATCTGCCTAAGTGAAACCTTGCTAGGTTTGTCTGACCCATAGGTTTGACTAGGTTTGCTCTACGTTTGTATCGAGCTCTTTAGTTAGTTGTTTACTCGTATCGGGGTTTTTTCTTTGGGCCTTGAACCTGTATCAGTGCGATTATTTTCTACAGACTTTCATGTTCCTGGCTCTTTCTTTTTTTAAACTTTTTTTTCCTTCGAGATTGATTTGGCTATTGTTAAATCAAGAATTCGAAGGTTTTTTGACACGAGTATAGTCACCTATATATATATATATATATATATATATATATATATATCCTTTATTTTAGGATATTACATCAAAAACATATCTAAATTGCTACAGAATTACGGTCTTGTTTCGATTGCTTATCAACATATCTCATCAGGCTATTGTAAATTACTCGCCAGTAATTTACAATCGCCTGGTGAGATACGTTTATACGCATCGAAACACGACTGCAATTGTGTAGCGATTTGGACATATTTTTGATCTAATATCCTAAGATAAAGAATATTGCTCTACTTTCCTGAGGAGAATGCATATTTTCTACGAAATTACTCTTACATTCGGCCCGGTAAATTTCATTAATACTGTTTATTTAAAAAAAAATAGAAATTTACTTAAATAAATCGTTTCTGTTAAAATGATGTATAAAATAGAAAATATATTCATTTTCGAACCTAATCCATTTCATTTATATATATATATATATATATATATATATATTATATTATATATATATAATGCGTGTGTGTATGAGAGAGGAAGAGGATAAATATTTTAAAATTTACTTGAAAAACCGAAAACATGTTGAAAAACTCTCAAAAGAAAATAGTGCCAGACTTCTTAAGCATCAAGAAAGAGCACGTTTCCGTTTCCCACGGATTTTCAACAATGTACTGGTATTTTCAAATTTCGATGATAACGTATCTTTGAGAAAATATCTCAGCAGCTTCTTAAAATACCGAATCTAAATATAGCTTGAAAAATCGACGCTATATTGACATTAATTGTCAAGACACATGTGGTGTAATTACTTTTAAGCGGATAGTTTTTCGATCAACTCTCATTAGGATCGTTTAATAGATTTAATGTCTTTTAACCGGAAAAGGCAATGCAAACGATGTAAATTGGTTTAAAAGATACACTGTATCTCGTGTCACAGAATAGAAAAGAGTGACTGACTTATGTATCTGTCTATATTTCTGATATGAGGTATTATGTACACTATTTATATTATTCGGACTATTGCCCACATCTTTGTCGCCATGTTTATCACAACGTTTCGGCCGTTGTACGCTCCGGCCTTCCTCAGGTGTTTCGAATGTCGAACTGAACCCTTTATTTCGCTCACTGGGGTAGACTGATCTATTTCCATGTGACATGTCTAAAACAGCAATATGAGCACTAAAAAATTGTTTGCTGAAGACATTAGGTTTATAATACCCAGAATTTCATACACATATTTCCTCAAGGACACGGTAGAAAAAGGCGTTGGCTAGATCTAGTGACCGGGCCCAAAGAGTGTGAGTTCAATACCTGGTTAAGGCAGTGGAGAACTTTGAGAGAAGTATTAACAGGAGATAACTGACATCCATTAGACATGACCCGTGGAACTAGAACCGACTACCCCAGTGAATGAAATAAAGGGTTCAATTCGACATTCCAACCACCTGGAGAAGGCCGGAGCATACAACGGCCCAAACGTTGTGATAAACATGGCGACAAAGATGAGGACAATAGTCCCAATAATGTAAATAGTGAGTGACGTATAGTTGGCAATGTGTATTGCAAGTCCTTCTGCTTGCAAAGAAACGGTGGAACGTGCCACGTTCAGAATGCCAAAACTGTTGTATGGCAGAGATAGCATAACCGCTCAATTCCTGCCCAATGGTTGAGGTCAAAATATGATTTTGTCAATGGATTTGCTTGAGTCGACTGATCGATTTGGATCCAATGTGCGTTTTTGTTGCTTCATCCTGAACTCTAATTTTTGCGAAGTCCTTCCTATGTATATACACTGTCACGTAAATGAAGACTGGGCTGAATATTTTCATGGGATTGAACGAGATGCTTGGATGAAAAAACCTTTCCTAGTGCCAAACACCAATAACAAATTCACAGCCGGAAAGCAACTTTCTTGGCAGTCTTGGTGATTTATTGAGTACACATAAGGCTGGAATTACAAAAGCGTGGTCATTTTGAGGAATTAAGGAGGGACAAATACTTGTCAGTATTAAAAGACCTATGTTCTTTCTGATAATGTTTCCAACGGTTTACCATGATTAGTAAGAAGTCCTGGTGGAATTTTACTCAGACCAAACTTTATGTGGAGACCAGTTAATATGATGAACCAAAAAGGTACCAATAAGTGTAATTTCACTTTATACCAGGCTAAAAATCTCGAGGCAAATATTAACTGCAAAATGTCGGTTTCTGATAAACGCTCGGAATAAGTCAAGATTGAATCTCCTCTCCTAAAACATCCAAAAAGACGTGAGAACCATAAATTTCTCATTCCATGATAGAAGAAGGAAATGTTAAAATGTGTTGCTTAGGTGATCGAACGGGAGCCGGTGTTTCAACGTGATGTGTCCGTAAGCGCGAAAAGATTTAAATGAATATAAAAAAAAAACAAATATAAAAATAATACAACCCCAATTCAGCCCCTTATTGAATAAGGCACAAGCGTTCAAACGACTGGAATTGTCTTTAAAAAAATAGAATTCTTCCCAAAATATGAAAATATTGTTAAAAAAGAATGGGTCGGAGAGTCAGCCATGATCTTGCCTTGGCCATCATATGTGGACCCAGTGCAATCAACGGGTAAAAAAGAAGGTTAGTTAGAATTATAGCAGTATAGAAAACAAAATGCCTGATTTATTGATAATTACGTTTTAGTATAAATTTGTAATTTTGTATTTCCTGGTCCGTCATCCGAATTGATCGTTGTGAAAAACCATTTATACGGATTCAGAAGCAGTTTCGAGAGGAATTTGTCATCATATTCTACCATAATTCGATCTGGATTTTTCTTTCTATCCACATACCTTGCGTGTGTTTTTTTTTTTTATCGCTCCCCACTCCTTGAATCATCTCCCCTTTTATTTATATTAAATCTCTTCATTATTCTTTTCATCTTTCGTCCGACGTTTCTCAAAACATTTTTTTTCTAATTTTTTCGCCTTAATTCCTTTTCTCCTTTTCCTCTGGCCTTTATTCCATTTTCACCCCACTTTCTTCTGGCCTTCATTCCCTTTCCACCCCACTTTCTTCTGGCCTTCATTCACTTTCCCCCCCACTTTCTTCTGGCCTTCATTCCCTCCCCCCCCCCACTTTCTTCTGGTCTTCATTCCCTTTCCCCGCACTTTCTTCTGGCCTTCATTCCCTTTCCCCGCACTTTCTTCTGGCCTTCATTCCCTTTCCCCGCACTTTCTTCTGGCCTTCATTCCCTTTCCCCGCACTTTCTCCCGGCCTTCATTCCCTTTCCCCGCACTTTCTTCCGGCCTTCATTCCTTTCCTTCCCACATTTCTTCTGGCCTTCATTCCTTTCTGTTGTGGACCCAGAATAGGTCCCAATGAAAACTCGAACTCATCAATTTAGTGAAAACATTATTAAACAAAAGAACGAATACAAAAGTGTTGCACGACCGACTGACGGCAAAGTACAGTAGTCAACTCGTCAACTGCAGACAACGATAATTACTTGCCCCCCACGAGGGAAAGATGTGGCACAAGGCCGAGTTTAACGTGGGTATTCCGAGCCCGTAGGCTCTGTCAAAAGATGCCAGTAGAAATCAGGTTTGTCAACCTCCTCGTCCGGGTTCCTCTCTGCTCAGAGGCAGAGGGTTGGACCGTCTTGCTAGAACAGGTCGCAGCAAGTCTGTAAACTGTAGACAGCTCTCTTGAGAGGCATAATCTCCCCGTATATATAGTAATAGGACGAGTCTATTTAGTCCATAAAGGTAGATCCCATAACACTTTCCTTCCCACACTTCTTCTGGCCTTCATTCCTTTCCTTCCCACATTTCTTCTGGCCTTCATTCCTATTCTTCCCATATTTCTTCTGGCCTTCATTCCTATTCTTCCCATATTTCTTCTGGCCTTCATTCCTATTCTTCCCATACTTCTTCTGGCCATCATTCCTTTACTTCCCGCCTTTCTTCTCGCAATCGTCGCTTTTGTTCCTGCCTTTCTTGCTTTTCTTCCCGCCTTTCTCCTCGTTGTCGTTTCTTTTCTTCCCGCCTTTCTCCTCGTTGTCGTTCGTTGCTTTTCTTCCCGCCTTTCTCCTCGTTGTCGTTCGTTGCTTTTCTTCCCGCCTTTCTCCTCGTTGTCGTTCGTTGCTTTTCTTCCCGCCTTTCTCCTCGTTGTCGTTCGTTGCTTTTCTTCCCGCCTTTCTCCTCGTTGTCGTTCGTTGCTTTTCTTCCCGCCTTTCTCCTCGTTGTCGTTCGTTGCTTTTCTTCCCGCCTTTCTCCTCGTTGTCGTTCGTTGCTTTTCTTCCCGCCTTTCTCCTCGTTGTCGTTCGTTGCTTTTCTTCCCGCCTTTCTCCTCGTTGTCGTTCGTTGCTTTTCTTCCCGCCTTTCTCCTCGTTGTCGTTCGTTGCTTTTCTTCCCGCCTTTCTCCTCGTTGTCGTTCGTTGCTTTTCTTCCCGCCTTTCTTCTATCCTTCGTTTCACTTTATTCTCTCCCCTTTATTTTCTTATCGCTGGCTTACTTCATCCTCTGTTTTTGTTTGGGGGGGATTGTTTTTTACTTTTTTCAAACTGTCTTTACTTTTCTTTCCATTGCCTTCTTTCCCATCATGCTTTTCCTTCCCTCCTCTCTTACAATATATATATATCTTTCTTTTGACTGGCTGTTATCACTGCAAGTCTTCCTTTTTCTCCCCATTTTTTTTTTATCTTCTTTGTTCGTCTCTTCGCATTATCTTCACTGAATTTCTTTTTTGTTTTACTTGATGATTTTTATTTCATAATATTTTTTGGTTCTTTCTTCATATCTCTTTAGTTTTAATCAACTCTTCCTCCAGACGCCCAGAACTATCAAGGATTCCTCTAATTACCATCTTGATTACTCCGACTTTTTTTCGGTACACTTTAGACAAAATGTAAACAAACGAGAAACTCTTCTTTTTTTTTCTTTTCTTTAGTCTACATCTTTGAGAAAATTTAAAAAATAAACTGAAGTGCCAAAAAACGAAGTAATCAACGAGATGAGAAGAAAAATACTAAGCCAGATCATATATGTCATATAAAGTAGATAAGTTGTATCGTCAACTAAACTAGATGTCACAAGTAACGCGAGACGTAAACGGTGACACCATCAAGATGTTGGATTCAGCAGTAATTCGAGCAAGACATTAAGAAGGAAGAAGAATAAAAGCTTATGAAGGAAACGCCGTCACTACTGAAAAGAGCGATAACAGCTACTGGACTTCAGAAACTTATTTTCCTGAAAAATTATTTAAATAGAAAATCATTTTACATCTTAACCGAAACTGGCATTGCATGCTGGATCAACGAATGCCGAAAGTTCTACTATTAGAAAACTGCTAATATTACCGTTACCAACACTCTCCGGAAAATCAGAAAACATAGATTTCTAGGACAATACCACAGAGTACGATACTTAAGGAAAAACCTAAACAAACCTTAAAAAATAAAGCAATCCAATGAACCAAACAGAAAAACAATGATCACAAACACATAAGATACTTCAATGGAACTGTGAAGGAATAAATAAAAAATTATTACCAGAAATAAAGTTTTGAAGAAAAACCAGCAATACGTTTTTGAAAAGATATCGCCAGCTATACGTTTTTGAAAAATACTATTACCAGCTATATATTTTTGAGGAAAAAATATTGACAGAAATAGATTTTTAACAAAACAAAAATATTATCAAAAAAAAAACGTTGTCGGCATTAAATGACCCATTGAGGTTGATATTGCCGTAAAACAAAACAAACCAAACCAACATTGTCCGGTAACCACAACGTCTAAAAACTGTAAATAATATATCCCACGCATAACCTATGATGATGAAATGTGTCAATCTCAGGGACTAATGAGTTGCTCTGGGAGGCAATATTTCATGTGCAGAATAAAGGAAATATTATAATGTTAAGGGTTACTTCAAGAATAAAAGAAAAGAATCAGGACGTGACGTGTCTTGGCAGTTGTCCCTGAATTGAATAGTCATTACCTAGTGAGGATGCAAGACTTCCTCGGGAGAGAAAACGAGTTCCTCACTCCAAGTTCTCTGGGGTTTTTGGCTTTCTAGCGAGCATGTCCTATGATGAACATTAAAATATGGTAAATGCTAAGAAAAAGAATTCAGAATCAGAAAAAGGTAGCTGAAATTTTATAAACTGCTAAACGCCTCGAGGTATAGGAAGTTGCAGATAGCCATGACCGTCCACATCCTGACGGGACATAAAACATAGAATAAGAAGCAAGCTGGTATGGATAAGGAAGTAATCTCACTCATAGTACTCTCTCCGTCGCTGATAAGCAGTCGGCAACATTTCCCTGCTTGTGACAATTAAATTGACACCTACAAACCTCATTGCGCGGTTCCATTTACTATTAGAAGAAAACCTTTCGCCTGGTAAAATAAAGCATTTTAATGTGCAGTTAAAAATCGAGATGGTGCTACCCTGGGGTATTGTTCTGAATACAGCCGATGCGACTCACTGCGAAAAGAATGACATCTACGGCAAGATAAATGTAATATTTTTTGTTCAAGATCGTACTTGCCTCACGAAAACTGAGTATGACAGCACGCAATATTTAATCGATAGTTAACAGATACTGTTTACTTTGGTATTTTCCCCCTATCTTTGGGTTTAGTAGAAAGGCAAACTGGAGCACATATGTATGGGATATTTTATATATCTCAGTAAATTCCTGGTCGATAATTCGTTGCAGAGCCTAAATTATATAGGAGATATACACATTATTTAACTGTCTCGAATTTCTCCCAGCTTATTTTTTAGATGTTCAAATTTGACCTATTTTTGTAAACCATTCCTCACGCGACTACTATCAATTTTTGCGTTATATTCAGTTAATAATTTATCTATTATTTTTATACATGTGTTAGATAGGCTTACGATAAAATCGCATTGAAACACCGGTACCCGTACGATCACCGAAGTTAAGCAAATTCGAACCCAGTCATTACCTAGACGGGTGAGCCGTTGGGAATACCAGTTGCTATAAGCTTGCATGTGCGGTTCGTGCAACGGATAATGGCTTAGAATTGTCAATCGGAGAGCCGTATTCCAATTCCCGGTGGAAGTTTTCTTATATTCACTTACCCTCAAATAAACTTAGGAAAGGTATGAATACACCTCTTCTCTCCCCGCTATGGGTTAATTAGTAAAACCTGTATTACTAAATCATTATCTCCAAAAATATTCTTACAATCTAAAAATATATTTGCTGGCTTTAAATAACGCGCAAAGTGTTAACCCGTAGAAACGAATCAATCAAGGGGGAAAAACATTCATTTCTTTTATCATTAATTACTGAAGTCTAAGAAGACGTTTTAATTTACATACATACACACAAGTATGTGGATTCTTTTAAAAAAGTTTGAGAATATAAATATTAATGTCTGAAAAGCTGAACATAAGACTGTTTTTAGGTAAATGAAGGCCCGGTGGACACAAGCGTTGGTTGAAGTAATACGGTCACTTGGCCCAAAGAGTTGTGAGTTCAAGATCTGGCCACAGCAGAAGTGAACAAAGACATGGGGAGTTATTAAACGGAATTAACTGAAACCTCCAGAAGAGGCATCGCACGTGGAACGAAAACAATCTACTTCAGTGGACTAAATAATGGGTTAGGTTCTAAATTCCAGTATATATCGTCTGAAGAAGGCTGGAGCGTACAACGGTCAAAACGTCGTGAATATGATAATAAATTTGAGGGAAAAAGTTCGAAAAATGTAAATATAGCAAATAGAATACATAAATATAGACAGGTGTAAAAAAGACATTTTTTGAAGAATCCAGTCACTTGCGTTCAACGCTCGAGATGTGAATACAAACGAACGAAGGAAATATGTTATTCGCAAATTCCAATGTTTTATTTTTTTAATAGTAATTTTGAACGTTTCAATGTTAAAGTCCTAAAAGCAAAATTATATTAAAATTCGTCTCAACTATTAAAAAGATTTCGACAAAGACAACTGATAACGTCAAAAAAGAATTATGGTACTGGTGTTGCATTTTATACCAACTCAAGCGCAATTTTTAATGCATATATAATAGTCATTTCTGGCGCATGAATCAGTTGACGTTATGAAATACATTAATGGCACAAATATATATACAAAAGGTACTCTGGTTATGTCGGTGGTATTAGTTTTTCATGTTTTAACAGTGTGATATGTATTATTTGTGTGGTTTTGATTTCTAGCCATCCCGTGTTGTATCTGGCTATAATTCGTGTGTGCAGCTTTCTATTTTTAAGACCTTTCAGTAAGGTGCTCCCATTGTTAAAGAAGGTGAGGTTGGTGGTGTGGAAGAGGTGTTTGATATACATGGCTTCACTTATAATGAGATGTCTTTGGTAATTTATCTTAACGTTATTTAACGAAAGATATATAATGTGTGTGTGTGTGTGTGTGTGTGTGTGTGTGTGTGTGTGTGTGTGTGTGTGTGTTATATAAGGAACAAATAAGAAACGTTCATATATTTAACATATTTCGCTTTTAATAAAGCTTTATCAGAAAACGAAATATGGAAGAGAAAAAAAATCTTCTGTAAATTTACTCTTGTGTTTGTTTTCCATTAGTTAAGCAGACATCGCGTTTGTCTTGTGGTGATAAATATCCTAATCTTGGTACCACCATTTCCAAGACAGAAAGAGAGTTAGGAAGAAAAATAAATCCAACACCACATCATACGCCGGGATTTAAAACGCCGCAATGTAGGAAAAGATACATTGCCGAAACATTTCGAAATCTGTGAACATAAGAGAGACCTACGTTGGTACAAGAACTTTAAACTCCCTCGTAATTCACAGAGAGAAAACGGGCCATAACTTTGAAAATACAAATGCCACCCTAATTAAAAAAAAAGAATAACAGAATCCATTACATAGGAAATACTTGCAGGGTGTTCTGATAAAAATATGTTTCCATCTATAAACACACGTTATTATACCACTAATCTTTATAAAATCCATACTTAAAGAGTGTAAGATATGTCTATTTACAACTACAATCAGTGTAACTTAAATTCTTTAGCATTGACATAAAACGTCTCCAAATCAAAATATGGCTAACCAACAAACATGGATAAAAATGCCTGCTAGACGCATACAATCAAATACACATTATCATTCCTGCGTAGATAAACTAGAAGTATGATACACGTACAAACATAAATTAAACACACGAACGCTACTTGAGAAGGCAGGTGAACGCGAGGTAAAAAACAAACATCACCAAATTAAAATACCAGAATTTTCTTTCTCCTCCATATTGAATTTTCTGATGAAGTTATAATAAAAGCGAAATATGGTGAATTCGTTTCATATTTGCTCCTTATATTATAATTATGTCGGATTATATATATATATATATATATATATATATATATATATATATATATATATATATGTGTGTGTGCGTGCTTTTATTCAGTTTTTTATACAATTTCTCATGCGATCTAATTTATTTTCTTTTCGGATGATAAATTATATAAAAACTGTCCGAATGTTCTTTTTATCCACGCGCCTTCGGCTATACATTTAGCCATTTTCAATGATTATATTTTAACTGTTAAAATAAGAAATAGTTTGTTGTATGCATGTTTTATAAAATGTTTTCATTTTTCAAAATACAGTCAAGATATTATGCCCATGTCCAAAGTCAATATTATTAAGTGTTGGTTTGTTTGCTTTTATTAAAAAGGCTTACATTATTTTTAGCCTTTTTTGTGCATGTAGATGATGCTATTATATTAGTGTGGTCAACAAGTATGTTACGAATAATGTCCGGTAGGTCTCCATGAATATTTAAATGAGATCTACTTGAGCTATTGTCAGAAAGGTGTAGAGTGAGTCTGCGTGTCAAACATGCTGTAGTGTGGCCTATATAATTATCTACGATTTTGATTGATCAGGAATACAATTCTTTAATGGGCATTTAAATTCGTAAATAATATTTGCCCTATTTAATTTTGTTCTAGCGGGTGAATTATTATTTTTAACTATAAGGTTAGAGGTTTTAAAATTTTTTGTAATAAATAATTTTATCTAATTTTTTGCTATTGTCAACTGGTGTTACTTTATACACACACACACACACACACACACATTATATATATATATATATATATATATATATATAAGTCTCTTCTTGTGCGTTCGCCGATTTTCAGCAACAATGCTCAGTGCCCCGATGGGTGACGGCAAGGGAATACCAGGTGCTGTAAGCATGTATGTAAGGGTGGTGTAATGGATGGCGGCTTGGAATTGAAAGTCGGATAGCCGGGTTCCAATTCCAGTCGTGTTCTTTATATTCACTTACGCGCACAAATACCATTGGGAAAGGCATGAATCCATCACTTCTCCCCCACAACTATGTGTTGATTAGGGATTCATTATTAACTCCCCAAAATTCTTTAATCTAAAAATATTTTCTGACTCAAAATAACTTGCAAAACGATTGATACGCCATGGAAAAAAAAAAGAAAAAAAAGACAAATTAATCCTTCAATCAATGACTTATCACTCAATCTAATAATTTTGGATTTCTTTTCCATCCATTTCTACAAAATGGACGGCATGTATTTGACCCAAATGCGTTTTTCTATTTCAAGGAGAACCAGTATTCTGATATTTCAAATCGGATAAAGGCAGTGGATGTGCATCACAAATGTATTTCATGCTTGCCTCTGCTTGCAGCGTTTTTGTCTGCATTGCGGCTTTGTGTTGTAATGATGCAAAAAATACTTTCAGACGTTATTCAGTATCGTTTGAATGTTTGTAAGGATTCCTAATAATTTATCGAATTAATCATTATTCCTTTTGGCGGGAATTCCGTGCAAATGACTCCCTGGTCGATGCTTTAGTTTCAACTCTGATGTATTACTCATAAATATCTAATATTATTACTTAATTCCGTCACAAAGCCAAATGACACAAAGTATACTTTTGAACAGGATTTTATGTGTTACGAAATGCATGTTCAAACATGTTTCTTTATTCATTATTATCGTGGCCAGTCGGTAGGAGACTTATAAATCAATATATATATATATATATATATATATATATATATATATATATATATATATATGTATATATATATATAAATATAAAAGTGGACATGCAAGTCAGCACTTAGAGGCGACAGTCTGTTTCATGCTAGTGCAATCGTCAGGCCTGACGATTGCACTAGCATGAAACAGACTGTCGCCTCTAAGTGCTGACATCCATGTCCACTTTTATATTTACACACGCTCTATCTCTGATATTGAGCACTTTATCCCATAAATATAGCACACTTTAAGACTATATTTCTTCATATATATATATAATATATATATATATATATATATATATATATATATATATATATGTATGTATGTATTTGTAAATATTTAAGTAAATGCTCTGTTTATAATAAACAGTATTAAACATTTACCGGCCTGAATGTCCGAGATATTATCATAGAAAACATTCGTCCTCCGAAAATTTCTATGAAATAATATATATACGTGTGGGGGGGCAGCTATTCCTCTTTTATGCAAGTTTAGTTGAAAACGACTGATAAGGTGCTGTAGTTGAGGGTTTTTTATATACAATTTCTCATGTGTTCGTATTATTTTCTTTTCAGGATATAAATTATATAAAATTTGCCCGTATGTTTTCCTAGCGCTTTCGGCTATACCTTTATCCATTATCAAGAATGTATTTTATTTTACTTTTAACTGAATATATGTAATATTTTATGTATGTATCTAGAGTTTATGTGAATTTTTATTTTCCAATCACGGCCATCACATTGTGTCCGTGTTCATATTTGACATTATTGAGTGTTGTTTTTTTATTTATTTTTTTTATTAATAATTCCATTATCTTTAGCCTTTTCGTACACGTAGATGATGCTATTATATTTGTATTATGAACGTGAATGTTAAGGATACAGTTTGGTAGGTCCCCATGTGTATTTAAATGTGACCTAAAAGACCCTTAATTTTGGTGTGACCGACAAGTTACCCAAAGACTTAATACTTTACCTTAGACAAGGAAGAAATTCCGAGCAAGAAAAGAAAGCTATAAAGGAAACACCTAGCCACGCCTACTCTATCTAAATAGAGCAAAAGCGCTTCACAATCAACACTCAACCAATGAGATTGAAAGTTCGAAATCAGGTTTCACTCTCTCCTGATCATCAACCGACTAGAACGATACACACACACACACACACACACACACACACACGTATACATATATATATATATATATATATATATATATATATATATATATATAGTGTAAAGGTAATAAATCCGTTGGTATAATCCAAATAATCCTCAAAAAGATCTGAATGTATCTATTATAACAAAGCCAATAAATAGTATTAAATAAAATCCAAAATTACCTCATATGGGGGATAGAATTATTTCAACTGACGAAAACTTCGTCAGTCTTATTCAACCAGGGTTGAATAAGACTGAAGAAGGTCGTGTCGAAGACAGCTGTCGAAAAATTAATACAGAATTCGTCTATTTCATTGTTTTTTTACAAGTATACAAATAGGGTTTGTCCCATCATCTTTCTGGATGTACCTCTTACATAAGCCATTATCAGATTAGATTGTATTTAAACAGGTATCAATATGGTGATTTCCTTTCGACTTTCAATGCTAATGTTATTAAGTTTTTCAGACAATATAAAAGGAATTTACTTAAACTAAATAGACAAATCTTGTCTATATTATTTATTGAAACGTGCATCAATGAAATATTGCTGCCTAAATATACACAATATTACATTCACTTACGTACTAATACCATTGGGAAAAGTGTGAATCCTCTTCTTCTCCCTCCAACTATGGGTAAATAGCAGGAAAGATTGGGTTCTATAGCCTTGGATGGCAACTGGTCTAGGAGAAGGACAATTCTGAATTCAAAACCTGCGGAGGGTCGTTTGGGGACCTTGTGGCATTCGTTGCACCAGGTCCCTGTATTCGTCCCTCCAAAAAGTGTGGATGGCCCTGCACAAAGCCTTCACCACTATACTCAAACCCTGTGTGGCTGTCGGGCTTTCAGTTTCTGGGAACTGATCTGTCTTACCCTCATACGTCGAGTTCGACGGGAGAGTCCATCATATATATATATATATATATATATATATATATATATATACACAAATTTCGTTTGTCTTTAAACTTTATAATGTTCAAAATCGCTAATGGAGAAAGTGACCTTCCCGGCGAATATAGGATGGCAAGAAAAATGTTTTTAAATTGGTTCCAGGAAATGCTAACCAAGATGCTGAGAAACTGAAAATATTCGTTAGAAACAAAGAAAGGAATGCTAAAGTGCTATGTGTTATCCATTTCCTTATATAGCAGTGAATGATGGACAATCTTTCTATGGACGAGGAGAAAACTAGAGGCAGCAGAAATCTGATTCTACAGAAAGGTACCGAAAATTTTATGCATGCAACAAAAAAATGTCTTCGAGATGATGGCACCAGAATCAGGAAAAATATAACTGAAATTTGCTAGACACCTGCTGAGGATGACAGGATATGAAAACTTAAACATAGTCATATTGAGGCAGAGAATGATGAGTGATGTCAGCGAGCCACTTACCTGACGAGGTTATGTGAATTGATGGCAGAACGCGGAGTGATTAAGAGCCTTAAGAAAGGGAAAATAAAACTGCGGAGAGCCAAAAATATAGATGATCATGACCTCCCACTCTTTTCCAATGTCATCAAGAGATGCTTCACATTAGTTGGTCGTAATCGTGTTTTTTTTTTTGTTTTTCAATCGCTATTTCCATGGAAAATGTTCAGATAAACTACACTCCTGAGTTCCACCAGTGATGGTTAAGACTGGCCGTACCAAAAAAGGTTGTAGCAAACCACCTTCATTCCATTCGCATTTGTTTGGTGAGATGTAAGTTGCACTCACGCAGCAACTTCTCACGAATTACCGCCTTGTGGAACTGACTCCCAAGAGATTAATTCATAGATTACTACAATCTTGAAGTCTTCAAGAGTAGGGTTAACTTTTCTCTTCCGCACATATCCGCATAAGCTTTGCCTCTTAATCTGTAACCCTCTACCTCGAGTGATCCTCGGCCTTGTACAGAGTAAGCATCAAAAATTCATTCTCCTAGATTGACTGCCATTCAAGGCTAACGAGTCTAGTTTACTCTACTTCTTAACGCATTGCTGATGCCGATGAGTAGATAGATTATTACCTCCCCTAAGGGGATATGTGAGAAATTGAATGCAATATAGAAGTTTTAATACTATGTCCCTTTAGAACGTAGGTAATCACGATTATCCACAGTCGTTTATTTATATGCGGATTGCTGTAACTTCCTGCTTGATAAGGAGAATTGGTTGACTGTTGTCTTCACTCCGGTTTGAAATTAAAAATGAGTTTTCCTTCTTCTAGATTAGCTACCACCCAAAGTTTAGCCTGATATTGTAACCCAAAGATGTCGTGGCGTTGGGTAGAGGTCAATTAATATCGTCGCTAAGTGCGAATTGACTAGGCGCCAATTTTAACTTTAATGACAGATTCCACTCTCGACGCCGATAACCATTTACGCTACCCGCATATCAATTGTTGATAGCAGCTACAGGAAAATAGATATAGAAGATAAGTAAAAACTGTTTCTTATTTAGAGATGATTTGAAATAGTTCCTAAGACAGGAAAGAAACAATGAAGTAGCGATAGAAATGAAAAGAATTTATATCCAAATCAGATATAATATGATAGCTACCTCTTGTTTTTGATTAAATGTTTTGGTATCTTGCGTTTCTGTATTATAAAGGGGCATTCGAGTTTAAGCCTTGCCGTAGAGGATGTGTTGCTTTCCTATCAGATTATGTCCAGTCCCTTTGTCTATTTATCTGTGAACTTTACTCACCTCTTGAAAGCGACATAGAATTTCTTAACTCCTAAAATCCAGACACATCTGCTTCACAACTCTGACCTAATCATCACTCGCTCGCAGCAGGGCGAATTCACATCCCGGATGACCCTCTTTTGACTGTCAGCCAAATCATTTTATGACGATAGGAGCCGCTAACTGTGCTTAAAGGTTACGTGACCCAACTTGTCAATTATCTTTTGCATAGATGCTTCTGTTTTCAGCTTTAGTTGACCACTTAGTTAAGGGTAAAATGATGACCGAATGTTAAATACTACTCGCATGTCACTTCGAAATCTGAATTTTACCACTACAGCTGTCCAAGAAGCTCCTTCAAGCCATGTAATAAGAACTATTTAGAGGAATTAATCGACTACGTTATTTATGTCTGAATTTCTGGGATGAGTTACCATTATTTACACTATTTATATTACAACTGTTATCCCTATCTTTGTTGTTAATCATTAACAATGCACTCGGTGGAAGCAGTCGGGGAAAAATGAACCGGTGTTTCAACGTTACGTGGCCGTAAGCCTGCTTACTTGGGTTGAGTAGAAAAGCAATGATAATAACCAAGTAGTTCTGGAAATGAGATATCACTAGACACGAGCAGTGGAATGAGAACAGTCTAATCTCGTAAATTAAATAAAGTGTTCATTTCAGAATTTCATCTAAGTTAGCAAGGTCGCTATACCCCTGAAGAAAGACCTGAGTGTGCAACAGCCGAAACGTTGTGATAAACACAACAAAGATGAAAACAATAATCCGAATACAAATAGTGTAAATAATTTTACCACGTAATTTTATATATATATATATATATATATAAGTTTTTGTGCCTGTACACTAATTGTAAGAAATGACAGATGCATGGATAGCGTTATCGACGCAAAAATCTGAAGCGGCGACCCGAGATCAAGTTCTACCTCAGTGTTTTACGTTTAATTCGAACTTGATAACTGAAACGTCGTGAATATGACAGTAAAGATGAGGACAAAAGTCCGAACAATGTAAATAATGTAATCAACTTGTTTGATTTTGGCATTTCCAAATCTAACTTAGTATTTTGTTTGTTTAGGTCTTTTCTCGTGCTGACAGCCATATATTGTCCTCTTACAGTTCACAAACTTATGTTAATAAGCTTAAAACCATCGCAAAATTACGGGTCTTATTGTATTTATTTTCTTTTTTGTACACTAACTTCATTCAAAATATCGCACAGCAGAGTGTATCGTTGGGTCCCACGCGTTCAT
>OZ038486.1:101537029-101722029 GCA_964036315.1 Acanthosepion esculentum
CTGTTCACCTTAATTGCTCTCTTTTCATGTCCTTTTTTTCTTTCTTTTCATGTCCTTTTTTTCTTTCTTTTCATGTCCTTTTTTTCTTTCTTTTCATATCCTTTTTTTCTTTCTTTTCATGTCCTTCTTTTCTTTCTTTTCATCTCATTTTTTCTTTCTTTTCTGTTGCTACTTCTATATTCTTATTTTCCTTCGCCTCTCTTTTTGCCCTTCCCTTGCATTCTCTCATTTGTCTAGCCACCCCCTTTTTTTCTCTTTTTCCTCGTGTTTCCTGTGATTTTTTTTCTTTCGAATTTTCCTCCTTTTTATTTCTCTTTATCATTCTTACTTTATCCAAAATCAATGTGCGTCTGCTATTGTACCCAACACGTTAGCAATTGTTAAGCTAATTTCACCCTCTATCATAGCTTTCCAAACGTTTCTTTTTGTTATTGGATTTTCAACTCTCTTTTTCCCGCTCTCCAACCCACCATCCTCCTTCAGCATGCTAAATGGTAAAGTTTTTCTGTATTAATTTTACTGTCGGCAACTTTAGTTGTTTTAGATTTATTTTCTTCAATCAATTTTTCAACCGCAGTTCTTTCCATCTCCCTACGCTATGCAACCATTTCAAATCGCGACCTTCCACTATTTTAGTTCTCATCTTCGATTTTACTTTCTCCTAACGTTGCTCGCAATGCGCGAACGTCATTTAAAATGCCAGTCCAGTTTTCTTGCTGTCGAATTGGTCGGGGTGCATGCTTCGCTTAATTTTGTCAAAGCATAGGAAGGAATTTCGATCAACATAAAGAAAAAGAAAGTCGAACCTCGTTGCCCAGTAAACTGAAGATTCTGTAGAATTATTAATCCAAAATAAGTCATTCTACAGAGAATGTTTCGAAGTTTTCACAAACATAAAATCCAGACAGGAAGTCTTCATTTATATGCGAAATTTATTTATTCCTTTCTCGGCAAAATTTGGTTTGTTTGATTGATGTACTGAATGGCACCTTCTTAATTTGTAATCGTATTTATATAATTATATAATCCTGCTATATATCCGCCCTGTGGAACCAACTATAGTACTGCTGCCAGGTGAATATTGTTTCCAATTATAACGCTCTAACTTCTCCAAGGTTGCTAGTTTTCTAATTATTTCTGGCCGTTGCTTTTGGGTGATTGGATTGCTACTTCTTCGTTCCCGTTGATAGTCTTTCCACTTTCAAGATCCTGGAAAGAATATATCTATGGAAACCGGTAACAAAATTGTAGAAAAAAGCAATGGATTTAAATAATATTAATTAAACTCAAACATTAACTCATTTTTGTGCAACTTTTCGGCTCAAATTTGAATTTCTATATTCGTATATATTAACCAATCAGCGACGTCATATGAAACGGGCCGTAGACTTTGAATTTACAAACAATAACGGTTATCGTCTGCTACGTAAATTTGTAGGATCACTTCAGAAAATGATCATTTTCCCTCCTCAAAATATATATTTAAAAAAATGGGAAAATATTTATTAACAAAAAAAGTTTAAGAAAATCTAACTTCGTAGCCGATTTTTCGGTTATAAAAGCGATCATTTTATTTCATAGAAGTTATTTTTTCAGTTACTCTTTGATCATGTGTGGTTCTTTATTAGACAAGATGAAATTCTCAAACATTAATTACCGTATTTTCCAGCTTACAAGACGCATTTCTTCCAAAAAATATACATTCGTCTTGGAAGACGCACACGTAAGGCAACGCCCAGACTCAAGTAAACCTAGACAGTCACCTAATTGGCTTGAATGATAGGGACGTAGATTTTTATGTTGAGTCATTGCACTATAATATTAGCTATCTATTTAATTCAGCCTTTTATATGATGCAACAGCAGTACTTAGCTGTTAGAGTATTTCCAAAACTATTAACCTTCCTGGAGCCGATCCACAAGTTTAAACATGCTCTGTTTACTAACAGCAGCGGAAGCCTTTCTGCTCTTGACTAATATATTATAGTCATACAATCAAAATCGGATGAGGGATTATTGTAAACAATACATGGTACCAGTATCTGAAGGACACATGGTGAATGTGTTGTATGAGAATTTGTTTCTTTATAAAATATTTTTCAAAATTAGAGTTCGTTTTCCAAGCGGGAAAATACGATAATTGCTCAGATTTTCTTATATATATCCGAGTATACTATATTACAAAAAAGGTTTAGCGATTTTGAGTTGAGGCAAAAACATACGAATCGAGTCAACACAGAGTTTTAGCAGTAGTATCAAAGCAGATTCGTCTGCAGGTATCATGCTGCTAATGAAAAACGATTCTATTTTTATTGATTTGATTGTATTGTCACGAATATAAACAAGAATATTCTGTGTTGTTTCGCAAAGAATCTTTGTAATTCATTTCTTCCAATTTAAAAGAAAACTAATACTGAATAATAAAATTTAAATTTGCAGAGCTGTGTTTTAAGATTGTTTATTTCTTCGTTTATGAACGCATATTCCTCTACATATCCTACAAAGTCAGAATATTCACTATTGTTAGTAGTGTGAGTCTAAACTTCAACGACACAACATGGGACTACTGGTTTAGATAAATTCTCTGTACTTCTGTCTATCAAAGTAATTGATGGGAACCGCTACGATTCGGTGAAGGTGTTGTGATAGGGAAATTTTGCCATCTCTAAAAATAGATGGATAATCATAATTGCCATGCTACAATACCATGTGTTGACCAACCCATCAGAAGATTTTAACAACGAAAAACATGTAGCTACTAAATAGTCCTGCTGCACTGAAAACATATACACTTTCCTTCACCACTAAGTAACCGAAGGCTTACACATTTGGATACATACAGATGTATATAACTACTGGGCTCAAATCAGGCGACGAACACATATATAAAAAATATATATCTTTATTCTAGTTGCGGCGAATGGGTAGAGTGAGGGAGAATCAGAGATTATGATTGCGCATACATGAATTGACGGAAACAAATCTTCGTTGAATCTCTATCCACCATCTCTGTCCAGATCAATCCAGATCAAGAATCTATCTCATCTCCTATGGGTTGAATAGCAGGACAGACTGGGTTCTTTAACCCTGGTTGGCAACCAGTCTACCGCAGAAAGAAATGGCAACCTACTTCGGGAAAAAATCGGCCTCGTCAGTCATGTATCAAAAGATACGTGATCGCTCAAATGGGTATCACGTATGGCACTTAACTGACTGACATAATATTTTGACACCTACGCAAGTTCAAGTGGCTACGCTAACTTCCGGTAGTTCGCCTATACAAATTCCTTTGGCCACACCTCTTCAGGTATGCGCCCACGCAAGCACGCATTTCCTTCTGATTCCGTTTTACCATTCAGAGTAGTTTTATCATCTTCGAAAATCTTTCATACTATCAGGTTTGTCATTTTCTCAGGTCTCATATTCGTACAACTACCAGTTACAAAAAAAGATGGAAAATATAGTATAGAAGTCCGAAAGTGCATAAGAATTGAAAATATTTCGAAAGCGAAAGAGAATTTTAAGAAACTTTCGCTACAAATAATGAACAGTGTATTCGACTGTTATCTGATATCAACCTTATAATATACCAATGAATAGTGAATTATTTCTTCAAGGATAGTTGAGGCAATAGATAGGGTTCGACAAAAGAATTCTGAGAACGGAGCATGCGTGCAAAAGAATTTTTCTGGAAAAACAGAAACGACGAGGAGACTTTTGCTTGGATATAGTTCAATTTCCTGAGACACACAATGAGAAAAGAGGGCTTGGAGAATTAGAACCTCAAATGGCATATTGAAATCAAGAGAATCAGAGGGATACATTGAGCAATATCCCTAAATGACGTAATGCAAGTCAATGACAGAACATGGACTAGATGTTATAGATAAACATTACTAAGAGCTACAAAGGATATGAAATTGTGTAGCCAAGATCGTACAGGTCTTATATATATAGTGAATTGCTCCATTTTATGTAGTCTGCGTTCGAAATCTTAATATTTACAGACGTGAGGTATTGTCGATTTTTAACCTAGTCGTGCGAACTCTGCGAACAAATCTATAGCGAACTTAAACATGATAATGGAATTTATTCTTTACCGGATATTTAAAAAATATGATCAATATAAAGAGGAAAAATGAACCCGTCCTTTCCGTTCCCGCTCCGTTTTTTCTACTGAACACGCGTTTAATATCTGATTCTATATCGTTTTATGAGCTGAAAGAAACTTTTGTTCAAATAAATCAGTGTTTAAGAAACGTATTAATACAACAAAAACTATTGATACTGCACTGTAGTCTGGTGATATCTGCGTTGCAACACGTCATAGGTCAGGAGATATTGTAAATAATAGCTTGATATTAAAAAATGAGAGAATAACACGGAATATTTGCCATAAATATATCGCTAGAATAGAAGGCGTTTGCCAAATTGTAATGCACAGACAATGGCTTTGTAAGCGAGCCCTTAACTTCGAGGTATGTTGTATATCAATGCTTTATTTCAAGAGATGTAGAAATGTATTCTCTCTTTAAATATATATATATATATATATATATATATATATATATATATATATATATATATATATATATATATGTGTGTGTGTGTGTGTTAGCCTCAATAAAATAAAAGAATAATTATGTAGAGAGAGAAACAGTTTTTCCCGTTTTTGTCTGATACGTTGTATTAAAAAAAATTGTATGCAAAGACCTCCATTGCTCAAATGTAAAAAAGCAAGTAACACCAACGGCAGAAGCTGTAAATTTTTGGAAGTGCCAATGCTGCGACAAGTACGCTAAAATTATTTTTGTAAACCATGCGATATATAGGCGTTCAGAAGCATTGTCGGTTATATAATATTATCTCGTAGAAAAAGTATCCATCTCAAGTGAATATCTCAAGATGAATAGTCGCCATTTTTTCACATGAATAAACTCGTGGGTATACAGGATGCAACAGAAATACATCCCATATGAGAGCAGATAGGCTCGCCTATCAGCCGGCTCAGTCTCCTAAAGACCACGCCCATTTTGATCAATTTTGACCACTTCAAGTCTAGAGTTAACCTTTATCTTACCTGCATGAACAACACTTTTTTTTGGCTTTTCTTCCGCTCATACAACACCACACACTATCTACCTTGACTGTCTCTTGGGTCTTTTTATTAGATGAACATTAATAAACCAAAACTCGGCTCTTCGATGTGGCGTGATGATTAGCATCCCTGTCTCGATAGACTGAGTAGTGAGTTCGATCCTCACTGCATGCTACATTCTTTTGGCCTTTGCCACATTTTAAGCTACGCTTAGTAAATTGCTATACGATGCTATTTTGAAGAGAGCTACAGAAGCGAGAACAACAAGAGAAGAAACTGTTAGCACAGAACTTAGTGTTACACCTAGGCATTTCAACTGAAAAAGTAGGCCTAGTACTGCGCTTAAATTAAATCTGCCTACCATAGAGGAAAGTAATATTTTGAAAATACAAAAATATTATAAAATGCGAAAAGTGGGGCTAGGAGAATGCTGGTCTTCAATCAGTCTTGTCTTAAACTTAGCTAGCCGCAATTATAGAACCAAATATATCACAATATATACATCAAAACAATACTCTTACTAAATACATAATACCTCCGAACCTCTATTATGGAGGATAGTTCATCAGAACAATTACCATGAAAGTATTTATGGAAAAGTCACACGGAAACTATGTTGCGGTGATAGAAAAGACACTGTAGCCAAGATGCCAGGTGAGTACCAGTAACATTGCAGATTGTTCTTTGGATTATCAAGAATCTCTAAATATATAGTAAAAGCACCAGGCCAGATTTGGTAGCAATATTCAAAATATGGACAAACAGTAGATTTATATATATGTAAGATTATGACAAGTAAAATTGTCTGGCAAGACAGAGTGAACATACTTTCCTGGCAGCAGACCTAGCAACTGATTCAAGATAATCTTTCTTCCCAAGTCCGAAACTGTTAATTACGATGCTACGATTCATCATTACAACTGTTTCCCCCAAAACGGAAATTACTTGTTAGGTTGAGGCTTTTTTTGTTTCATAAAGCCTGACCATGGACTAATACCCCTGAAGTTTCTAAATAGACGTAGCAAAAACGAAATCATTAGACTTCTATCAAAGGGATAAACCTGTCTATTCCAGAAAGTTCAGCTGATGTATGATGTATCTATATAGACATCTTTATGCTGTATTAAATCTATATTAACTCCGAGCTTCTGATTTGTCCGTTATAATCTTAAGGGGCGTGTAGAACTCTTGTAGGACTCGTGATGGTTATTGAACAGTTGGGTCTTGAATAGTAGTCGTATTTATTAGTTAATCAACATTGTTCTAGGGGGTGAATGGTTACTGCTTTTAATTGATATTTTTTGTTTAGTTTTATTCTTTTTTAAATACGATTTCGCAACCCCTTCCTCATTAGGTGCCATAAAATGAATATTTCTAGTGGGTGCGAGGTGTTCATAATTGTATTTGAATGCGTGTATCATAGTGTCTGTATAAGTGATTTCATTTATAGATTAAATCCAGTACTTTTTCGGCTACTTGTCTGCCATAATTAGGACGTTGACGTACTCAATTATTAACATTATTCTCATCATACTTCTGTTTTGCTTGTTCCTCAGTTAGGACGTCCATTACGCGCTACTATTGCCCCAAATAAATAAGCCATTCCTCTGATTGGGAAGATAGATGGATCTAGCGAAACAAAGAATTAAGCCATAAACTCATGTATTTAACCTAAGCTTCAGTGAAATAGTTAAACATTTTCAGCTTTTAGATTTTTCATTTGTACCCTCTTACTTCTTTAAATAATAGCCTGCATTCATATATCTAATTATTAGTATGTTCGCTGAAATAGTTAAAGAGGAAAAAGGGAAATATCATGAGAAGTTTGTAATCGGAGAAATTTCAAGAAGCTTATTCAGTTAACTTAAAAATTGAAAGCCCGTGAAATTTGCACGCGTATTACCAGTAAATATTACTGTCAATTTCTTTCTTGAATTACTATACGAACATTATGTAAGCCACATACGTAGACTAATTTTCTGTTTCTTCTGTGAAAAAAAAAACACGCACACACACACACACACACACACATATATATATATATATATATATATATATATATATATATATATATATATATATATATATATATACATATATAAGGTAATTTTAGATTTTATTGTATAGAAATTATTTGCTCTCTAATAAATACATTGAGCTCTTTTTGTGGATCAGTTTTAATATTTTATATAACTAGGATCCACTTGGATTATATACTAACTGATTTATTACCTTGATATATATATATATATATATATATATATATATATATATATATATATATATACATATATATATAGTTAAAGAGGCAAAAGGGAAATTTCATGAGAAATTCAAACACACTGTTTCGCTGTATCACGGCTCATCAGTGTACCGAGACATCTAGCTAGGATTGAAATCCGACTAAATTGACGTCAGTCGGACATTCTACCACTAAGCCGTCGGCGCACGGCAGGGTTGAAGGCGAATTTAAGCGCATTTATTTTTAGATAAACACACAGTGACTGTGAGGACTCGATTATTAAACAGAATATTTATCAATTTGGATTTTTTTGTTGTTTTTTTTTTCTTTCAATCTGTCTTTGTGTTGCAGATTTTTATCTCATTTACTCCAAAATGCTGATTCCATTAATGGTGAAATTCTCCCGTTTGTTATCATTTCACCCAAAACAAGGCGGGAATGCCACAGGGAGTTACGTGAAAGTGAGAGAAAAGACTGTCTGTCGGGGGACTCTGGATAGGAAAGAAGATGAACGGGATTCAAGAATATAGAAGATAGCGATTGACGTTGCATTTAAATTTTTTGAACACTGTATTTATCAGGGAAGCAAGTAAACGGGAGTTCCACAGGCGGTAAGTGCGAGAAAAGAAAGTGTTTGAGTAGAAGTGGCGGTTGTATTTAGCTATTTCAACAGTAACCGAGTGGGATATATATGCGAATCTATTAGCACGCTTAAATTAATTAGTCGGGCACCAGGGAGAAAAACCCGTCAGAGCGATTGCCATGAAAATATTTGTAGAAAAGACAGAGGAAAGCTACTCCACATCGGTGAGAAAGTGACTGAAGCCGAAATGCCAAGTCAGCGTCGATAACTTCCTCATTGAATTTCCTCTGAAATTTATAACTATAAAATGGTGACAGTCCATTAGCCGTTTCCTTATGTTGAAACAATTGACATTCATTGTTCGAGCAGTTTGTCCTGTTGCCGATTGAAATTTAAATCTTTTTCTTAAAACAGTTTTTTTGTCAAGAAATTAAGTTTCTCCTGTCAAGCAGTTGTTAACGCTATTGATGGTGGTTTCCTTCCTAACCTTTTATTTGATGTAGGGTGGAATATCAACATCTTGATTATTTACTTTTTTTGTCGAGTTGCATGCGATATTTTGCTGTGATTATTTGGTACAGATCTTTGTGAATATGTAGGGTCGAAGAAGGATGACCTTTGCCAAAACCCATCGGGCATCACTGACTCAAAGCCATTTTACTCATTGATCTTAGAAAGCCGTCGTATACAGCTGACAGTTTATATATTTCTGAACGTGTCTGGCGCCAGTTATGACATCTATCTGAAAGTCTTTTTCTGGCGTGTCTATTGAAGATGACTCGAGGTTTTAGATACAAGTTTTGGTTTAGTATGATACACATCAGGACTTAGCACTAAACTATTAAACTGCCTCTTAGATCTTGCGTTAGCTCTCAATTTTTTAATGTTTTCCATCGTTTTTGTTTGTTTTTTTGTTTGTTTTTTCTTCTATTTTTAAGGCGCTCCCGACACCACTATCGAAATTAAACTATGCCCCGTCTTTTGCATATTTTTGGAAAATCTCGAAGATAGGTGATTTTATTTTTCATTTCTTTTGCTTCAAAAGTCCATACGCATAGCAAACATCATTAGAAAACTGCTTCTGAGATTGTAATGAAAAGAAAAGAATACTGTAACGCTGACGAGATATCTCGCGATCTTTTGTTTTTATATTTTGGCCTATAGATTTCATACTTTAGCAATGAATCGGATAGGAATTCAAGTCCATTCGACATTGATGCTTACTAAAGGCTCGAAAGCTACATAAGGTAGAGTATTACCGATATAACTATAATGAATGAGGTGTTATATAAAAAAAATGTTTTAGATAATGAAAATGAAGAAGATAATGAGAGATAACGACTGACCTTTGACTTAAATTTTAACATTTTAGTAATCGGGGAATCACCTACATGAGATCCTGTTCTACAAAGTAGCAGTTCTTAGGGAAAAATCTCCGAGTTAAACTTTTCACTTATATTTTAAATATGGAATGAGTCGATGCTGCAGAAATACATGGCTTCTTCTAGCAGTAAATGTCTAAACTGGTTGAACTAAAAAAAAATGGAGCTCATCTGGACATTTGCCATGGAAAAAAGCTATAGAGTGGAGATAAGCTTGCTTTGTTGCGTTAATAGGAAAGAGGCGGCAGATGGAGAATAAATTTCCTACACAAGATTTCATAAAAGATCTTGAGCCCTTACACAACTGGAAATTGAGGATCGGGCAGATCCAAGCCGGCAATATTCTGTCTTTTTGTCTAATCTGGCTTTTGTAAAGATAAATTATGGTAGAAGAAATCGTGCCTTTCTTGGAATGATAAAATGAGTCGATCATTTTTCTGACATATTTAGCAATGGATCATACCGACGAGTTCCAACAAGCAAGACGATAATTCAATGAAGAGAGGTTACTTTTTACTGGGTGTGAAAAAAGAATGAAAACAAAAACGGAAAACCAGTCCTAAAAAGGATACAAGTGATAAATCGGTACCCCTTTTCAAAAGACCATGGAGGAATGTGAATTGGACGATAAGCGAACCTATTTATTCCTTTTTGAGGAAAAATACAATCTAAATAAACCAAATTTTAAACTTTAGGTGGAGACGTTAGAAGGATAGTTGAATTAATCTTTAGAAGGACTGGAAAACCTTATCCTAAACAGACGACAAGTGATAAACCTCAGCTCCTGTTCAAAACACCGGGTGGAGTGTGAACAGGGTGATAGGCAAACCTATCCCAAATACTTTCAGCAAAGGGATCTCCATTTCGAATGCAATTGTGACTGGAGAAATTCCGGCTCTACGAGTTAATAATGAAAGGTTGCACAACTGAGTGCTAGAGGTCTTCAAACTTGCAAGGAATTTGTTCCCCTTTCAGCCGTTACAGCTGCGTTAGAGAAAAGAGCAAGGCTCCGATCAACTTCATTTCTGTATTTGCGTCTATAAACTCTGGTATCACGTGGATAGGATTTATACATGGAGATGATTTTCTTAATCTAGGATTGGAACGATATCTCGATATACATCGTAAAGTTGTGCTGCGGTGTGTGTCATCAATGATTTTAATGCTCTCAAGTGCTTCAACATTATAACATATCGCTGACCTCGCGATTGTAAATCACATGCCAGAGCGCATCCCAGGAGCAAAATACGTTTATTGCATTGTATTGATTGTAGAATATTGGTTAGTTTGCAAGTGGTCTGACACACAAGTAGACAGGTGTAGCCACCAAGTTAAGCAATATTCTATATGGCGCTGTGAACAGGATTCGAACCTGTGAGGGAATGTCCCATTGGATTTCGAATCCAATGGGACATTAACCTAAGATAACTACAAACTACGGGGAGGCATGGATAGCGGCTCGGATTGAGGAATCGGACACCAGAGTTCGAATTCCAGTCGGATCTATGACATTCAACGTGCTAATTTCACGTGCTAATACCCTTTGGATTCCAGTCGGATACATTCAACGCGCTAATAACGTTGGTAAAGCTATGAATCCTCTTCTTCTCCTCCCATCTAGGAGAAGGTATAACTCTGAATTCAAAACCGGCCTGGAGAGGTTTGGTCTCCGCCAGGCTATCTTGCCCAAGAAATACCACCTGGTACCGCTACGACCCTACGGGTCGCGGGAAAAATACAAAAAAATGTTTCTAATTTTTAATAATTGCTCAGCACGCCAGCTAATAAGAAATATTTATTGCCATTTGTCTCGTCTGATATGTTATGGCATTGGATTTATAGTTTATCAGGAAGGAACTTTGTGGTGAACTGTACATGCTGAAATTGTGTAATATTCAGGAGCTCGGAATGATTTCGAATCCCGGTCATTTTCGCTGGCAAACTTATGAATCCATCTGAGCTCGCCACCTCCAGGTATGAGATAAATAGCGTAACACCCTGGACTTTCTAGCAGCGGTTGACAAACAGTCTAGTAGAACTGTTGTTAATTCAAAACTCTAACTTTGCCAGCGAAAATGACCGGGATTCGAACTCATTCCGATCTCCTGAATATTACACAACTTCAACATCCAACGAAAAAAAACATCTTACTTGTCTGTATAGTTCACCACGAAGTTACATTCCTGATAAACTTTAAAACCAATGCCATATCCTATCAGAGACGAGACAAATAGCAATAAATATTTCTTATTAGCTGGCGTGCTAATTAATTAATAAAAATTAGAAACATTTTTTTGTATTCAAAACTTTATGTAATTCTATCAATGCATATACCTGAACTATCAGATCTGCTCAGAATCGTTGCAATATAGACCACAGGCTGACTCTGGGTGTTGAAGAAAGACAAATTCACTGGAGATGGGCGTGTTCGGAAAGCATCAGGCATGCTGTTGATGAGAAATGGCATTAAATTGCACGCTGTTTGCTATGAAACGAAAATATCAAACTAAAAAGTCGTGTCATGATCATAAATAGCTTCGTCAGATCAAAACTTTCATACGGACGGCATGCGTGGCGTCAAACCCATTCAGAAATATGCAAAGTGTCAGCTCTAGGCAACCGCTTTCTAAAATCAATGGTAAAAAAAGGCTTTGAGCGAGTTAAGCCTAAAGGTCTAGACAAAGATCATTCTTCGTTGAACTTTGGGGACTGGCGCTAGAGAATCACAAAGAACTGGACGAAATAAGGAAAACAACGCCACTTGAGTTACTACCAACTGTAGTAACAAATAAAATGGACAGCACATGTAACTAAAAGAGAAAATAACATTCTTATAAAGTACTACGCCACATCAAATAGAATATTGGCAATGAAACTACCATCAATAGTGGAAAGAGCTATAACATCTATTAGACTTGATAAACTTGTTTTCTAAAGTATTTTAAGAGAAAGATTTTATAAATTTCAACTGAAAGCAGCACTGGCTTCTCGGTCAGTGAATGGCAAATATTTTCTTGTAGGCTAACGGTTAATATTACCATTCAGTCGAAACAGCTCTGAAGATGTCCCGTTAGACTCATAATCAATTGCAAAATTTTTCAACGGCTCTTATCGATCCTACGCGTCGACTAAAGTCTTTACCAATGTGCAGTGAAAATACTCTCTATAAGACGAACTTAAGAATTGATAATTTCTACGTAGCTGAATTGAAAACTTAATTAGACATTAGGCTACAAGTTTAAAGCATCTACTGAAGATCGAACGCAGTAGTGCAGCCGCAAACTGGCTAAACTCTTAGTCAGGTCAAAATTCCCAGGCAGTAAAATACAACAAAATGCCAATAACAAGATGCGGCCGGGAATGTTAGGCGTATGTATCGATGAATTTAGCTGCAAAACTATTTCTTTCTCACTGATAAAATTACTATTTTGTAAAAGCCAAAAAAATGCATGTAATGTAAAAGTCTATTTTCGCTGGGTTGTCAAGAAATGTGTGTGTGTTTTGTTTTTTGCTTTTTTTGTTTTTGTTTTTTTTTGTTTTTTGCTTTACGGCAAAAGATTTTTTAGGGCATTATGCCCCCCACAAAACTTTTGCCGCAAACAAAACAAAACACACACACACGCACATATATATTTATTTATTTTATATATATATATATATATATATATATATATATATATATATATATATGGCATTGTTTGCCAAGAATATTACCTTCAAGTATTTTGACACTTTCTAAAATTAAAAAAAAAAGATTTTTTGCTGAAACATTTCTGGAATGTTAATAATAATATATGCAAAAAAAATAAAATAAAACGTAAAACACGTTTCTGCAATATTTATTGTTTTTGTTTTTTTTTACCGCCACGTGAGTGAATTCCGTTTTGTCGGAAAAATGTAACTTTTTTGTTTTTCTAATCATTAGGAAAGTAAAAGCTGTCCTTCAGACAAAAATAACTAAAATTGCTTTTGTTGTGTTTTTTGTTTCCCAGTTTTTGCGGTGTTACTGATTTGTTTGTTTTCCTCAACGTCCATTGCTCTTTTCTTGCACCTTCCGCGTGCACACTTTATTCTCTCTCTCTCTCTCTCTCTCTCTGCACAGTGTACACGCTCTTTCTCTCCTGTTAACCGCTCTCTTCAATGACCAAAGACGACAACCGGCGATACACAGAAGTATCAACAGACCAGAAATATTAAAATCTGAATTTGAAGCTGCCCTGGCCAAATTAAACAGAAACAAAATGGCAGGACCACACGGAACCGTAATAGAGATGATGGCAGCCTTAGATGGCTTCATTGTCGACAAGATTACATAAATATTAAATTAAACATACAACAATGGTGATATTCCGGAAGACTGAACACTACCTAAGAAACTAGGTGCAAACGAATGTGGACTAAATGAGACAATCAACTTAATGAGCCACACAACAAAACTTATCATCCGAAATCTGTTGAAAAGAGCGCGTAGTAGAATCAAACCGGAAATCGGGCAAAAACAGTCCGGTTTCATCAAAGGCACTGGAAGAAAGAACGCGATATTTATGCTCAGAATGTTATAAAGAAAAATCAATACAAATGCAGGAGGATACGTTACGAAAACTGTGTTCGATAAAGAACGCCACAACGATCTGTGGGAACAGTTCAGCAACCTTGATATACAGGGTGTCCATAACGTTCGTGTGCACTTTAAAAAATTTATAACTTTATTTGTATTTGCGATAGAAATAATTTGTAAAAAGGATTAGAAAGAAGTAAATCTATATTTTGTAAGGTTTTATTGAAGTTTTATTTAAGTTTCCACATGTCCACCATCATTAGCAATACAAAGGGTAATACGATTTTGCAGTTCACGGAAAACATTTGCCAACTGATTTACAGTAATGCCTGAAATCACATTAGTTATTTGAGCTATACTTAAAACTAGGTACATTAAACTTTATAACATATTTTACAGATTATCTCTATCGCAAATACAAATAAAGTTATAAATTTTTTAAAGTGCACCTGAACTTTATGGACACCCTGTATTTGGGAAGTAAATTAGAATAATCAAAAACATGTACTGGCACCAAAACCACCTGCATTCAGATAGAAAATGAGTCCAGCAAATAGACAAAAATAGAATGTAAGACAAGGATGTGTCTTTTCGCTGCACTTATTCAACCTATACAGCCAGGGGATTCCGAGAGAATTAGAAGTCCTACCAGGTTTCATTATTGATGGCAACAACCTCAATAACATAAGATATGTAGATAAAACAGTCTTGATGCCAGACACGGAAAGAAAATTCAAGAAATCCTACAGCCGTTCGTGAAGGAAAGCGAGAAGAAAGGGTTAAACATCAACTGCAAGAAAACAGAATGCATGGTATTTGGCGAAAGGATGAGACAAAAATACAAATTAAAAATTGGAGATACCAAACTCTAACAAGTCAAAAAAAATACAATAGTTGGGAAGATATTTAACAGAGGATAGAAATAGCGATATTGAAATCCGAAGGCGCATAGGGATAGATAAAGATGCATTTCAAAAGCTAAGCAGAGTAATATGAAACAGGAAATTTTGTTAGAAACAAATAAATGAGTACTGTAATGTTATGCGATAACTATCCATCTATATGCCAGCGAATACTGGACAATCTCCTCAAAGATGAAGAAGAGACTTGAAGCAACAGAAATGTAGTTCTACAGAAGGTTACTGAGGGTACCATGCACTGAATATGTGAGAAAAGGCGAATTTCCAGAGAAAATGAAGACAAAAATGAAAGTTATACTTAACACCACGAAGAGACAGCTGAAATCTTTAGGAAACATGATGAGGAAAGAGAGCTTGGAAAATGTAATACTCGCTGGACAAATTGAAGGCACGATGGACAGAGAAACGCAACGCATAAAATGCTTAGTGAGCTTCACTAAATGGATGGAGGAACAGGTTTTGGGACTAATAACAAAAAGACACAATTTATTAGGCGCTACAAAAATGCGAGTTTGTGGAGAGTCTTGACGTCTACGTCCTGAGGGAACATGGCACATAAAGAACCTCTTTCTCCCTCATATTCTCTCTGTGTACTATCCTCTTTTCAGCCAAGTTCCTTTCTAATTCGCATCTATATAATGTCCACCTTTAACTATTTTCTCAGTCTCAAAAACTCAATATCCGTGATATTGTGTATTACGTTCATGTTCATCTTGATAGGTTGGTCATGCCCACCCACCCCTCTCTCTCTCTCCCTCTCTCTCTCTCTCTCTCCTGTTCACTCTTTTGCTCTGTCTATTTCTCCGCGTACGTTCTTCTCTCTATCGCCCTAAACGTGTTTTTCTTCATTTGATTTTCCGTCTCTCGCTCTCTAAATCGTTTTACTCCTCTACGAAATACATCCCAGTTCCGACGTCCTTTTGTCCGCCTGTTCGAAATTCTTCTCCGTCCATTCGTCCGCCCGTCCGCAATTCTTGCCCGTTCAAAATTCTTGCCCGTTCATCCGCCCAAAAGTCTTGTCTGTATCTTCAAAATTATTCTCTGCCCCGGGCCCCATCCGTCCGTCCATATCTTCTTCTCCATCCAGGATCCTATCCATTCATCCATCCATCTTCGAAATATAGAACAGGAGATAATTTGTGTAAACCAAATGAAACTTTTAAATTTTTTTGTTTAAGTGAAAACATGAATGTTCTCGGCCTTTATAAAGAATGATAAAAATCCTAAGTTATATTCATAAGATGTACGTTAAGAATTAATATCGTATCCACCATATATATTTTTTATTAGACTCTTTTATGAATTATTCTAATTTATTATCGATTATTTGTGTTACTCTTTCTGTAATTAATACAGGTAACTATATCACAATGTAACAGAGAAACGGATTAGCCCGATAAAAGACTCCTAGTTGGTTATATGTGGTACTGTAATCAACAGGAGTTACGTCCCCTTCCACAATGGGCTGTTGAGAGAAGACCTTCTACTTAGAGTAGGTGGTGCTGACTATTTGCATATGAACGATACTGGACAGGTATTAGCTAATGGGATAGCGTGTGTTTGGGACATGGAGAGCTATATAACACCAAGTTTTTTCTCAGTCGTGAGAAGCGCTCCCGACGTGCGAAAACCAGACAAGACGAACACACACACACACACACACACACACACACACAAAGAAAAATAATGCAAATATATACTATTCACTAGTTTCCAAAATTCCAGGCATTCACTTGACGTCTCTGAATGTTTTCCGTCATAATTTTTTAAATAGTATTACTCTTACTTTTGTCGTCTTGTTGAAAAATTATTGAAAAGGATTTGGTCGATGGTCTGACTGGCAAAAGCTTTTATCACCGTAGAATGTGACGCTCTTTGCGATTGATGCCATTAAGTCCACTACTAGGTTTATTATTGATAATATTTGTTCAGTGTAGATGTTAATATTAAGATTGTTCTGATTACGGCTGTCGTGACGATTTGCTTTGAGCCTCGGACGTGATGAGTAATTAAAAAGCGAGCCTTTGATGGCAATGGATTAATTAATTGGAAGTAATTCAAAATAAGAGGCCATGATTAAAAAGAAGCAAACTGATACGATCTTAAGCTACACACGCAAGCACACGAATACAAAGGCGCAGAAATGTCAGCATTACAGTTAGGTGACTGAAAATAAATCGTTCTCTCGTCCAGGATAAGAACTTGGAAATTCATAAACAGAGCAAAATGGGGGTGAATATATATTACATTTAAGAACCGTAACATTTTAGAAAATTAGGTATATTTTTCCTCCACTTTTCTCTGTTTAATAATAATAATAATAATCCCCTTGACTTTTTAATCGTAGAGGGGGTCCGAATGCAGAAGCCACACCGGTCCTCCACCACGGTCTGTCAATGGAAGCCATCAGCAGTTCTGGGTACACTCATACCTTTGAAAATGTTTAGGTAGTTTAAAAACGAAGCTATTTCCGCTTTTAAGACGGACCGAGTCCATTTCCGCTTTTAAGACGGACCGAGTCCATTTCCGCTTTTAAGACGGACCGAGTCCATTTCCGCTTTTAAGACGGACCGAGTCCATTTCCGCTTTTAAGACGGACCGAGTCCATTTCCGCTTTTAAGACGGACCGAGTCCATTTCCGCTTTTAAGACGGACCGAGTCCATTTCCGCTTTTAAGACGGACCGAGTCCATTTCCGCTTTTAAGACGGACCGAGTCCATTTCCGCTTTTAAGACGGACCGAGTCCATTTCCGCTTTTAAGACGGACCGAGTCCATTTCCGCTTTTAAGACGGACCGAGTCCATTTCCGCTTTTAAGACGGACCGAGTCCATTTCCGCTTTTAAGACGGACCGAGTCCATTTCCGCTTTTAAGACGGACCGAGTCCATTTCCGCTTTTAAGACGGACCGAGTCCATTTCCGCTTTTAAGACGGACCGAGTCCATTTCCGCTTTTAAGACGGACCGAGTCCATTTCCGCTTTTAAGACGGACCGAGTCCATTTCCGCTTTTAAGACGGACCGAGTCCATTTCCGCTTTTAAGACGGACCGAGTCCATTTCCGCTTTTAAGACGGACCGAGTCCATTTCCGCTTTTAAGACGGACCGAGTCCACTTCCTTTTCCATGACGGAGCGAAGCCATTTCCGCTTCTAAGACGGACCGAAGCCATTTTTTACAGACACCACCACCATGGAGTAACTACTTTAATGGGTCTGGAATCGCCGCTACTTAAAATAATGTGTTAAGAAGGCAGACCTCATTAATAATGGAAAGATGGATAACAGCTACCAATGTTGAGAAAATTATTTTTCTGAGACAGTATTTTAAGAGAAAGATTCTTTTTCTTCAAATTTCTATCAATAGCTTTTTTGCATTCTCCGTCAATGAATGTCGAATATTTCCTTATAAGGTAACGGCAAATATTGCCATTAACAATGCTACAATTTTGTTGTTTCATACACTTTGTCACTGACAAGTCGTCCACAAAATGTCCTTACCGAGGACAATAAAAGTAGCCAATAAAGCTATTTATTACAATACTTTACTCCCTACTGAAAAGGCAGATGAATTGACTTTCATTAAGAAAGATTGACTGCGATTTTGATACATTAATTAGAAGACCACCGTGGAGATAGACGCGGCGACACAACCGATAAAACCCATTACGTAAACACGGCCATAATTGTTAAAAACATTTTGAGTCATATGTTCTCGTGAGACTGTAAGAAGGGTGACTAAAATGTATAGTTTCTTTAATTCACGAAATCGGCAACTTGGAATAAAAAGAAATTATATATATTTAACAAAATTAAATAAGTATTTCGATTTCCAATAATCCGTGAAGAATTATATATATTTAACAAAATTAAATATGTATTAGGATTTCAAATAATCCGTCAAAAATTAAAATTAAAAATAAGGTATTAAATTAAAATCACTATTCTTAATATAAAATACCCCCAAAAATGAATTGAATAAATAAAGAATAGAAATGTGTTTAAAATTTAAAAAATCATTTACAATCTATTATATATCTCTATTTCACTTGAGACACCATTGTGGAGAGGCCTGAACGAAAGCTTCGTTTTAGTCGTTTACATCAGTTCTTAGTTTTGAATTCTTTTGAATCCTGATTTATGTTTCATAATACAACAGCAATAATAATAATAATAATAATAATATGAAAACGATTTGTATCCTTTGTTTAGTTGTGTGGTCTAGACACCCAAATAACCCATCATTTGGACAGCCTTGGCTAATTCCGACTTCTTCCGCCGATCACCGAAAGCGTTATGACGGTGGTGAATATCGATTCCATCCAGAGATACATTCCTTGGACGATATGTTCCGTATGGAACGCCGGACACAGAATAAATTTAAACAGATCGATTGCCCGATAAGCCTACGAACACAATGGCGGCGGGTGTGAGCAGAAGGCGAAAGAAAGTTATGTTATCCGCCAATTATCCAAGCATCCCTTTTTATATAAAACCTGAAGAGGAGCAAGATTCTTAATTCAACTGCGTTCCTCTTTTCAGACACATATATACTGGGTGCAGCAGTAAAATTGCCAAAACCTTGCCATGGGATAAGTCTCAATCCTTAAAAAAAAAACACTTTCGATACATGACTGACGAGGCAGATTTTTCCCGAAGTAGGTTGCCATTTCTTTCTTCGGTAGAGAATTTGCCATCCAAGGCTGCTATTTACCTATAGCTGTAGGAAAGAAGAGGATTCATAACTTTCCCAAGTTTAAAAAACAGGGAACAGTAGAGAGGGGAAACTGGACCAGGAGGTCACAAGAAGAGGGATCATCATTTCAACTTAGATCTAAAATACATTCTTATTGTTCAAAGTAGAATCCAGTACTGTTATAAAAACCTCGGAGATTTCCAGTAAGTTATCTTTAATCATTTCTAAGATAATGGTCCATAGCTTAATCAAACAAATGAACAATTTTGCTGTTAAACGAGATATATATATATATATATATATATATATATATATATATATATATATATATATATATATATATATATATATATATATATATATGTATGAGAGGCACGGTGGAATAAGGGATAACGGCTTGGATTGAGGAATCGGAGAGCCGAGTTCGAATTCCAGTTACATTCACTTACGTGCTAATACCCTTGGGAAAGGTGTGAATCCTCTTCTCCCTCCAACTATGGTAAATAGCAGGACAAACTGGGTTCTATAGCCTTGGATGGCAACTGGTCTAGGAGAAGGACAACTCTGAATTCAAAAGCTGCGGAGGGTCGTTTGGGGACCTTGTGGCACGTGATGCACCAGGTCTCTGTATTCGTCCCTTCAAAAAGTGTAGATGGTCCTGCGCGAAACCTTCACCACTATAATCAAATCTCAGTTTCTAGGAACTGATTTGCTTGACGCTCATACGTCGAATTCGACGGGAGAGTCGATGATATATATATATATATATATATGAAAAATCGACTCATCCTTGATAATGGCTAAAGGTATAGCCGAAAGCGCTGGGAAATATAAAACATTTGGACAGTTTTTACACAACCAGAATAGAAATATCTTGTTCGAACACAAGAAAAAATAAATAAATAGCTTAACCGTAATACCCTGTCTGTCGTTTTCAATGAAATATGCATAAACGAAGGATTGCTGCCTAAATATACAATTATATATATATATATATATATATATATATATATAGAGAGAGAGAGAGATATATATATATAGTGAATGTAATAGATTCGACTGGAATTCGAACTCCGGTCCTTCAATCCGATCCACTGTCCATTACTCCACCGTACCTCCAATTTATTTATAAGTTACAAAACTATTCTACTTAAGAATGGTCTAAAACATTCTAAAAGCTAACTGTGGAAATGAATGTAAACCATAGAGTAAGAAGAGTGATGTAATTTATACATAGCCTACTTTTACTTACATCGTTAACTTTCACGATATTTTAGAGCGATCTTAAATTGAAAAAATTTGAAAACTTAACGATGTATTTACTTCTGTTCATACGTTCTGGGTATGACAACTAAATCCGAGAGCAAAAGCTCTGATCGGGTGTTTGGATGTTTTAAGGAGCGTGGAACCACGTCTTAATTGCCGCTGTTCCCAGGTTCACCCAGACTCGCGATGGAAGCAACCGTTATGGTCAAAGCTATAAGGAAAATGTTAACCCTAAAACTGGAAAAAATGAAAAAATGCGTTTTTATGATGCTAGCAATAAATTTTTGTAAGAAAAAATATTACCAGCTGTGAATTTTTGTAAGAAAAAGTACCATCAGCAATACATTCTTGTAAAAGAAAAATTTCAAGAAATATATGGTTGTAAAAAAAAAAAAAAGTTGAACAAGCCATGAGTTCAAAAAACGTTTCAACCAACATCAAAGTTCATTTAGGATAAATAAATATAGAAATCCAACATCTCTCTCGAAGTACTTCTTGCACCTGAAAGAATCCAATAAAACACCTACATTAAAATGGAAGTTAATAAGTAAACCTACGATATGTAGGTCATTAAATGACCTATGTCCTTTGTGCATACATGAGAAACTATATATTACTAAGTTTATTAAAAATTAAAATTTTCTGAATCAGAGAAATGAAATACCTATTTTTTGATGTCACTGTCAAAAATTTGCCTTAAATAATATTTAAAACTAAAATGAAAAAATCCGACCTGGTAATATACATACTTATATTTGATATTAAAAATTTTATATAATGTAAGTAATTCTATTACATATACTTGTTTTAAAAAGAAATATACTCTATTAAAATTAAGAGTGAAAGTATTTTAAAATTGTAGTTAAATAAAACGAATTCTAACCTAAACATCATTTAAAAATTGTAGTTAAATAAAATAAAACGTATTCTAACCTAAAAATATCTCTCAAAGTACTCAATAAATGACCAATGTCCTTTGTCCATACATGAGAAACTATATATTACTACGTTTATATATATGAATCAGAGAAATGAAATGGCTATTTTTTGGCATCATTGTCAAAAAATTTTCCTTAAATAATATTTTAAAAAAATAAAATTTATAAAAAAAAATATGACCTGGTAATATACATAATTATATTTGATATGGAAAAATAATTTTATATACTGTAAGTAATTCGATTACATTTACTTGTTTTAAAAAGAAATATAGTCTATTAAAAAATTAAAAGTGAAAATATTTTAAAATTGTAGTTAAATAAAACGTATTCTAACCTAAACATCCCAAAAAAATCTTTTAGTATACAAATAGAAAAAATGCCGAAAGAATTTTTGCCGTTAACAATAAAATTTAAAAAAAAACAAAGAAAAACCCAGACGACATGCATTGAACGAATGTCATAATTTGTTGAAAAATACATCCCCACCCATACCTAATCTCAACCCCTTTTTCGGACGTAACAAATAACTGATACAACAAAAGTTAATAAATATGAACACGCTACCACTCCTTGTCTAGGTGATTGTATTTCTCTGTATCATTGGTAACCGTAAATTATGAATGTCCCTTGCAGTTAAAACTCTGTAATTTTAAAAAATAAGTTACTCAAAATTCGCTTGAGGATGAAATGGAACTAATGTTTTTAATTTAATTACAAAATTAAATTTGAAGTTTTTAGCTTCCATTTTTGAAACATGGTTATTACTGTGTAGCGAAAAACATTTTAAAACAGTTAATTTATCATATTAATACTCTGTAAACATACATTGAGCACTATTTTGTAAAAAATAAAAATATCAATAAGAAGACCGGATTACATATCTTACTGTTCTTTCTCTCTCTCTCTATATATATATATATATATATATATATATATATGTGTGTGTGTGTGTGAGCACAGGACCTAAGTTCTTGAATGTGTGCCAAATCCTCCTGAATTATGTAATCGCAATATTGTGCTTACACCTGCATTGTACTGTTCTGTTGTGAGGGTTGTCAGTAACCATCCAGTGCCAACAGGGTTCAAATCAAAGGTCGGTAGAAGCAGAGGTAATGAGGGTGTGGGAGAACGTCTCCACGGAAAACAAAGCGAGAAGATCAAAAAAGATCGGTGTGGGGAAGAAGGATAAGATGCTATCGAAGCTGTCTCTCTTCACCTTTTGTCACTCTCAGCCTCCACAGTTCGTTGCACAAAAGCAGACACCCACTCAAGGCCTATTCAACTGACCTGATCAAAAACGAAAAAGAACTCTTGCGCAAGTTCAGCGATAACACCAATTTTGCATATTCCCGTCATAATATGATCTCCGCTTTGAGGAATAATTTATATTCCCCTGCTTTTGTAAGAAACCGCTTGAAGAATAATCATTGTCTGCAGTTGCCAAACTGCGATAACCCATGGATTCTTGAAAAGAGCACGCCAATTTTACCCTTTCTGATATTGCCTTTTGATATGGGTATCATTGGAACTACAACAACCAGGCCACCACAAAATAGGAGACTAAATCTGAGTTATTATGTTTTAAAGTTTGTTTATTCTCTATATTCTATACGATTCTGGTGTTTTTTCCAAAACTATATTGTTACTATAAAAATGTTTTCTCTTTAAATACAGTTGTTCTTTTTAAGTCAGCGAGTTCGAATTCCAACCAAGTTCTTTCTCGAAAATACCTTGAACAAACGTGTTAACCCCTCTCTTCTTCCCTCCAGCTTTGGGTAAAATAGTTTAGCAGATAGGGCTTTCTAGGACTGGCTGGCAACATGTCAAGTAGAAGGGCACATTTCGCTGGTTCCCAATCTGCATGAATTTAAACGTGCTACTAGGTCGGCATCTCGGTCCCAGCCTTTAATTGTCGAAACGGTTAAATGTTGCCATCTTTTCTACTTCAAGAGCTTCATGTCTCGCCCTTCCCGTCTGTGGAACGCTTTTCCTCTTGCTTGCTTCCCTGACAGCTATAATCTCTAATTGTTCAAAGGCAATGTAAATCGATGTCCAGATGCCTTGATCTATTCCCCGTCCTTCTCTTCATCCTTTCCTCTTTCACGCCTCTTTACTCTTGCCCCCACTCTCTGTAACCCCCTTGCTAGCTAGTGGCACTCCCGTATTGCTTTGGGGTGAAAAGCTTTTAAAAAAATCCAAAAGCCAGTGATTATTTTAAAGGCTCTGGTCGGTCATGGTTCATCAAAGCCTTGCCATTTGTCGGGTTTCGTAAGGTTTCCTTTTTGCCCTTCTTCCTAAACTCTATTCAGCGAACCGCTAGCATAAACTCGTTAAGTAAGTTATTCTATACTTTCCTCCGTTACGATTCAACATGCCATATGAGTGTTAAAGTCGCCAGTCCATGTATCCTCATTTTGTGCCTAAGACATTTTAATTGCCTCCTTCTCATTGAAAATATAAGGGTCCTTTTTGTATCCATTTCCCTAAAACTTATTCGTTACTCACATGATCAGTATTCTCAATATCCTTCTGTAGAAGCACTTTTTTGCCACGTCTTTCAGCATTCCCTACCGTCTATGAGGAACAATATTTCATAACAGTTCAACATTTTTTCTTTATTTACATTATTCAGACTATTGTCCTCATCTTTGTCGCCATATTTATTACAACGTTTCGGCCGTTGTACGCTCGGGCCTTCTTCAGGTGGTTGGAATGTAGAACTGAACCCTTTATTTCGCTCACTGGGGTAGACTATTCTAGTTCCACGTGTCATGTTTAATGCATGTCAGTTATTAGTTATCTCCATACACAGATTCATGCACAGCTGTCCTCAAGGACACATGGCACAGTGGATAAAGGCGTTGGTTAGATTCAGTGACAGGACCCAAAGAGTGTGAGTTTAATACCCGGTTAAGGCAGTGCAGAACTTTAACAGGGAAATTAACAGGAGATAAATAAAGGGTTCAGTTCGACATTCCAACCACCTGAAGAAGGCCGAGGGGTACAACGGCCGAAACGTTGTAATAAATATGGCGACAAAGATGAGGACAATAGTCCGAATAATGTACATAATACATAATCTCAGAAATATAGACAATTTTTTTCCTTTGTTTCTAACGAAATTTTCATATTTATTAATAGTATAGCTTTTGGAATCCGTCTACGCCATTGCGGTGTGTCTTCGACTTTCGGTGCCGCATTTTCCGTTCTTTGTTAAAACAATAAACAGATATTGAAATATTTATATTTGTTCGATTTAGATATTTCCAATTTTCTAGTTCAAATTCCGGGCTTTTCCTTTTAGGGACAACCATTTATTTTGTCTTACATTTGGTGTTTAGTCCGCCAGGTCTTGGGCAATCATGGTTCTCCACATCTTTCTGTTCCTTGTAGCATTTTGTAAAGTTTGTCTATCTCTCTTAATCACTGTACTACCAACCATTTACACAAGCTGATTTCCTCTGTCGTGCTTGTTGTCAATATGTCCTTTCTTTGCCACATTCTCCGAGCCAACTTTCCTCATTGTGAATTGTTTTCCGCTGGTATACAACTGGCCTCTTTTTTGTTTTTGCGTAAGAAAAAAAAGACATCTATCTGTTTATATTTCTGAGATGTGGTATTATTGTACACTATTTACATTATTCGGACTATTTGTCCTCATCTTTGTCGCCATATTTATTACAATGTTTCGGCTGTTGTACGCTCCAGCCTTCTTCAGGTGGTTGGAAAGTCGAACTGAACCCTTTATGTTTCTCACTGGAGTAGACTGTTCTAGTTCCACGTCTAATGGATGTCATTTATCATTTCTCTCCTGTTAATTCACCTGTTCTCCACTGCCTTAACCAGGTATTGAACTCACAACTGCTTGTGTCCTGTCACAGGATCTAAGCAACGTCTTTATCCACTGCGCCATATGTCCTTAATAAACATAGCATAGTGAAAATATATCTTCCCCCGAAATAACATCTCTGGCAGTTTTAAAGATCAACAAGCTTTTTCTATCAGCTATATTTCCAAAACTGTATCGGATTATCCATTTTTCCAGATCAAAAATCACCACAATGTCTATTCAGTAATGCACCTCTTTTATGTCATCGACGTTCAAAACTTGCATGATCATGGCTCTCCATAAGTTCCTGTCTTTTGCATCTCAACCGTTTTCTATACCTCTGTGTCCTTGCTCTACCATCCTTTCACACAAATACATCCAGTCGGTTACTCGCTGTTTCCCTCGCTGACTTTCCTGATTTCAGTTCTGTGAGTGTTTATCCATGCCTTTTTTTCTCATCATGTATCCCAGAAAGATCAACCGTTTCTTCCTGACTGTATGTACAGTAAGTCCCAGGCTTACGACAATCTAGTCCTACGAGGATTCGTGGTTACGACGCAATCTCCATTAATTTTGTTCCGACTTGTGCTGTTCTCCTCGTAGGTAAGGCACCATGTGTCCGTTTCTGTTTGCCCGCCATACTGGACTTTTGTACGTTAGCTCTCTTTCGTTTGTGTTGTGTTTGTGGAAACTTATTGCCCTTCATTACGGATCCCAACAGAAGTGTAACCACTTCTGGTTGTGGTGCTTCGATGAAAAACAAAGCCACCACCATGAAAGTGAAAACTAGACATTAGTTAAACGCTTTGTAAAATGAGAAAAAGCGACGAATATTGGCCAGTTGCTTGGCTTAAGTCAATTGACTGTCGATTAAAAAAATATACAGTTCTGTTCGATAAAAGTGACTCACCTGATTTTTTTTACTAAATGTTCTCTTCTCCTATGAATGAAAGTTGTGCTAAATTCAAAGGATAAGCGATCTAAAATCCAAAGAAGATGCTTTGAAAGCTCTTTGAATTTAGCAGTAAGTACTGTCAAGCATCCGTTCAGTATAATGTTCTGGGGATGCTTTTCTTTTCATGGAACTGGTTTCTTAAAACCTATTGAAAAGACCCTCAGGAGCGAGCAGTACAAGAGAATTTTAGAGTCTTGTCTGCTCCCTTCTGCTGAAAGGGTGCAAATCGACCCCCACCAAGCTCATTTTTATGCAGAATAATGTTCCCTTTCACAAATCAAAATTGATGAAGGAATACTTTGATGAGAAGCAGGTGAGTTTTATGACATGGCCGCCCCAATCTCTTGACCTCAACCCCGTAGAAAACTTATGGAGCATTATAAAATACAGGCTCTCAAGAAAGCAGTTGAGAAACAAAAAGGATTTGATTGTGAATTTCATATCTGAATGTAATTCAATGCTTGGAGATGAGATTTGCCAGAACCTAATCAAGTCAATGCCAAAAAGGGTTGAAAAGTTTATTCAAAATAAAGAAGGACCCATAGATTATTAAATATTTCGAACTATATTACCTATTATTAATAAGTTATACCTCTATTATTCTTTATTTAAAGCTGTTCGGTTATGTTTCTATTGATTACTAGTTGCAGGAAATTAGTGAGTCACTTTTTTTGCACAGAGTTTTTCCCTAAATCTCATTTATATCCAAAATTATAATTATCAATAAAATACCCTAGGGTGAGTAAACTTTTTTTACTAGATGGTCGGAAAGGGGTCTTTATATTAGTAAGATTAAAAATTAGTTTGACCTCAAAGACATTAGGCGAAAAAAATTTTAAGTAAAAAAAAAAAACAAAAAAAAAACAAAACGGGTGAGTCATTTTTATCGAACAGCATTATATATATGTTTATACATACGAGTTTTGCCGTAAGAGATATTTTCTCATTAAACTAGGAATTCGTGAATTTTCATGTTTGTTCTTTTCTTCAAAAGATTTGATGCTGTTTCCGAGTACAGCAACAGACAAGCTTTTACGATTCGTCATCTGACCTACCAAATGACATCATTGGCAATAGTTATACAAGGAGCTTGAAACGATGTCATTTTATATATTATTTTCATTTCATGTATTATATTTATATCCCTCATATATTTTAGCCCTAATTATCTTAACATATCTGATAGAAATGTGTTAAGTCTTAGATTATTACTTTACTAGTGAGGTAGCATAGGTGATTTAAGTAACCGCTTATTTAGAGAAAATTGCAGACACATTCCGATTTACACGGAAAATCGGGTTACGACGTATAGTAAGAACAGAGATCTGTCGTGAGTCGAGGACACCTGTATAGGTTTCCGGATTCTGATTTTTAAATATCAATTTCAATTTAGTGCCTATTTTCTTTAAAGATTTCCCTGCTGTTTCATTCACTCTCTTCTCTGAATTAGTCAGTAGAATGTCGATTCAACTCTGTTCTTCACCTGTGGCGATTTTCCAGCATTCATAAGACCTGGGTTTTTAAAAATGGGCACTTTCTTATAGAATTTCCGCTAAGTGCCAGTGCATCTTACACTATATTTCAATACTTACAGAATATAATGGAAGCACATTTATCCTAAACTAGCCAATAGAAATTCCAGCTGCTTACGGTGCTCTCTAGTAAGTAGAGCTTTTAAAACCTCTGCTGATAACTCTTCAGAAGAAAATAGTACTTAAATTTATGAAAAAGAATTATACATCTATCAATATATATATATACATATATATATATATATATATATATATATATATATATATATATATATATATATATATAACGTAAATAATTCATACGAAAAACAAATAATGAAGTTAATTATATGGCAAGAATCACTCTCGCAAACAATATTTAATAATAAAATACAATCAACCTCGAATCCGTTGATTGTATTTTATTATTAAATATTGTTTGCGAGAGTGATTCTTGCCATATAATTAACTTCATTATTTGTTTTTCGTATGAATGGTTTACGTTATATAAATTGAACACGCACTACATAATTGATATATATATATATATATATATATATATATATTGAAATGGACAAAGTATCAAATGTAGACAAATGACGTCACACATTATGAAATGGACAAAATCCGACAATTATTTAAAGACATTTTTATGTTTAACATTCTTTTTATACATACGAGTATTTAAGTAAATGCTCTGTTTATAATAAACGGTATTAAATAACATTTACAGGCCATCAGCAGTTATGAATGTACGTGAGATTCATGGAAGACTGATGTTTATAAGCAGTAAATTCGACCTTGCAAACCAAACGATCCTCAGTGGCACATCAGGCTATATGACTGTTCCGTATAGGATACAGGTTCGAATCCTGTCGGAGGACGAATATTTCTATGAAAATTTCTCGGACATTCAGGCCGATAAATGTTATTTAATACTGTTTATTATAAACAGAGGATTTACTTAAAAACTTGTATCTATAAAAAGAATGTTAAACATAAAAATGTCTTCATATATATATATATATATATTATGTATATGGGGGGGTGTAAATTTTTATAGAAAGATTCTGTACAAAAACTTGTTCTATAGATTAAAATGAGGATTGGAAAAAAGGCACCTAATATTTAATATAGTGATATTTATTTATAATCTATGATTTTTTACAGAGAAGAATTAAAACTTTGTTACTTACAATTGGATTTTCGGTGCTTTTTTTCTTAGAAAAATAATTTTTATTTTTTTATTTTAACCGATTTCGCTTAGCTTTTCAAAAAGGTTTAACTATTTCTATCTCCACGTGTTGATGCTTATGTTTTGAAAAAATGAAAATCAAGCGGTGTAACTGGCTATACATGCCGTTTGTTGTAAGGGGAATTTGGTAAAATCTATTTATGCAATGAATTAAGTAAGGGTTTGAGCTTGTTGGTGAAAAAATATTTCCTTATATTAATCCGCAGTGGTTCTGTAGTCGCACTGGTAGAATGGGAAGACACTAAAATTTGGCAGATGTTGTTCTCTGCATTCCTCTATATGTTGGCTAAGGGGTATTCTGGTGTGAAGATCCCTATTTTTTTTTGGCGATGAGCTGTCATTTTTTTCCGGATTGACTGGCCAATATAAAGTTCCTGGAAACCTTTGCTTTTAATTATGTATATTAATTTCTCTAAGTCGCACAAGAAAACATTTTTAGTTCTGAATGTTGATCCTTCTTTGAACTGAAATTCATGGTCCTCTAATAGCTAATTCCTTACCCCGCAAAGTGATCGGTTTGCATTTTCTCACCTGAGGGTCTTTGTGTTTTACAGTTTTGAACTCGTCAGTATCTTTTATTTAGTGATTTTGATTGTTTACTTTTTATGATTGGATATTTTTGTAACAGGCTTTTCAATTTTTTGGTTGTTCTTTAGTAGAATGTATTTAGCTCCAAGTTGAAATGATGATCCTTCTTGCTGTTGTGACCTCCTGATCCAGTTTTTCTCTTTACTCTTCCCTCTTTTTTAAACTTATTTACCGTTCTCTTGATGGTCCTTGAAAGGACTTTGAAGATGGAAGCCAGAGTATGAATCTTGGTACCATTACCATTAGGCCTGAATTATTTTTTTCTTCAAACCATTTCTCATTGGGGAAAAAAGTTGGGCTGAGACAAAATGATCTTAACCTGTTATCTTTCTAGCTGAATCACTCATAGAGTTTTTCATTGATACTTATGACAAATAATGTCAAGATGCCTAAACGTCTTATCTGAAAACCTGGAAAAAGAAACTCAATTAGTTTTAGTTTTTTTTTGTTTTGTTTTTTTTTAATAGATATTAAACATTTTGTGGTATGGACCGTTGACGCGTCCGGCGTAGGAGTGGCGTATTTAATAACAAAATCGAAAATTGCTTTTTTCACTGTAAATTATTCATTATTTTATATCCAAGTATTTAAAAAAAATAGAGGCAATTACACAATATTCCAATCTCATTTTAGGTTTATAGTTCGTAACCATGGAATGAGATGAGGTAACATAAACCGTAGATTTGTCTGTGGAATATCATTACATTATTGTTACATAACTTTAATGATTTCACTAGAATTTTTTCCCAAAAGCATTTTATTTTTGGTCATATATTAATTTAAAATATTACTTTTTACAGGTTTTATTTTTTAAATGGAATAAGATAATACTAAATTTCAGAATTTCGCGGTTGCCCATCAAAATGACTGGAAGAAAGCGATCTAAAAAAAAAAACTATGGAAGAGAGAGGTACCAAAACGTAAAGGAAATAGCTCCAGTTTGTTCAACTTAGGAAACTTAGCATTGCCGCCAAAGAATTCTAAAAGGCTGCCAATAACAAAGCAGAGAATGAAAAATACCTAACAACAAATCGAATATAGCATCAAAATGTATCTTATTTTTATTTACTTGTTATGTAACTAAATACATAATTGTCAACAATGTTTCCATAAAACGTGATATTCCCTGTAGTAAATTTTAACTATTATTACTGTTATCATGTTACTTAAGTTTAAGGTAGTCTTACATTTACAATTCGTTACGGTTAACCATGAAAAGAAATGTTTATCAAAACTGTCTAAAACCTTTAAGCACGTATTGCCACAAAATTATCAAATGTTGAATACGCCCCTCCGCCGAACGCCTCTATTACCCCTTGCTGTTACACCCGGTGTATATATATATATATATATATATATATATATATATATATATATATATATATATATATGAAATAGTCATACATTGATGGATCAAAACCAAATTTGGAGAAGTGTAAACAGGTAACGGAGTACAAAGTACAGATGGTTTTACTAGGTTGCGTAGCTTAGTATCATAAATTTTCAGTAATCTTTGGGGGAAAAACTAAAGTTTTATTATTTAACATACAAAATACTCCCACTATTTTAAAAACAATTTAATGATAAAAATAACAAATACTTATTTAATAAAAATGGAATTTTTTTTTTTTTGCATATAAAATTTAGGTTTTTATATTTCATCGATTGTTTTGCAAAATTAAACGGAATTGTAGCGTTTGTACATTACGACAAAAATTGTTCGTAATAACTTCACCAATACTAAATACTTAAGAAAAGCTGTTTTAGTAATATAAATGAGAAATATACTTGCGGCTTACTATCAAATAAATGTTTGTATAGAATAGTCATTGTTAAATGCATATCATTGTGATGTAAACACGATAGTGAACCCTGTATTTCTTTTTAATTACTATTGGTTACTTTATTCCGTAACCTTACCTCAGTGTACCAGACAGGCTCAGGAGAGGAGTACTCAATGGAAATTGAAAAAGTTAACATCCTACAAGGCAAGGCTGTTAATTTCTGCCTGAATTTCTAGTATGTGTTAATCCCATTATTTACCGTTAGACTGTTGTGTCTGTGTGCCTGTGGTTATTAACACAAAGTTTCGGCAGTTGCAGCTCCCGATCTTTTCAGTTTGTCGATACGGGAAATCTTCAGGGACTATCGTACTGAACCCTTTATTTAATCAACTTGGTAGATTGTTCTCGTTCCGTTCTCCGTATCTCGAAATATATCGTCTTGTTTTGTCTTAGTATGGATTGCAGTCAATCACCGACTTCAAGCAACGTAGAGCCTGATCTGTTGCTAGATGGTAACCGCTTGTCAATAACTGGTGCTGTAAGCTTGGATATGCGGATGGTATAATGGATCGGAATTGTTAATCGGAGAACAGAGTTCCAATTCCCGTTGGGTTCATTATATTCACTTTTCAAATGTATGGATCCACCGCATCATCCCCCAGATGTGGGTTAAATAGTACGACTTACCACTAAACAATTATCTCCCGCCCAATTTTTTTACAATCGAAAAAAATATTAAAATAACCTGCAAAGTTACTTACTACTGCTCAGTTTTTTTTTTACTAATGTTCACTCAATACAAGGCTGAAGAGCCACTCAAGGTAGAAGGTCACCGTATGGTGTTGTATTAGCGTAAGAAAGGACAAAAAGTTAAGTTCTTGTGATGATGCATGAAAGATATCAGCGAACTCAACATTTGGTAAAGATTTAATTAGTGACTAGCATTTCCGAGTTCAGTCGGAGACGTTAGAAATATAGGGTGGAACTAGATATTAAAAGATCCAGAAACTCAGTTCTGAACAGGAAACGAGGGATAAACCTTTACTACTTTAAACAAAAAAAAAAAAACTGAATTAGTGTGAGCCGGACGATAGGCGAACCTATCTACTCCTGTTGAAATTTCAACTGAGTCTAAGTCTGCACTTTGCGATGTAAGTATTAGATTATCTAAACCATTTTTTCACATCATTCCCCAGAAATGATATCTTTCTTATTGTATAATGTCTAGTTCTTCCTATTTTTCGAACTGAACCCTTTATTTAATCTACGGACACAGCTTGTTCACGTTCCGCCCTCCATATCTAAACGTATCACATAGGGTCATTTTGGTTTTTAGTGCTGCACATTTATTGCCGGTCCTCTTTCCACCAAGTTTAAATGTCCACTAAACACCATTTATGGTGCAATCACATCCACGAGTTTGGTGACATAATGAGAGTTCAATGTCAAGGCTGAGTAAACGCAAACTCAGACTCGGTGGAAACAATTGAAAACTATTAAAAATATCAAGACGATATATCTTTCAATGCCGTCAGCTGAACTGAAATAGATGGCAAAACAGGTAAAAGGAAGGACAGTGTTAAATATTTTTTCTAAAAATCTACAAAAGACAGTAATTTGTTGAGAGCCAGGTGAAGATCACGTTTTTTTAACCGTGTGTACTATCGCTATAGAATCCCAAACAAAGAGTTGTAGCAAATAATAAACTACATCACTTGAGGACTTTCAGCAATAGCAACATCTAAAATGGATATCACATCAAATTCGAAGAGAAAAGATATAATTAAGATGTTGGCATTCTACACTTAAGATAAAAGGTTAGGAAGGAAGGCACAATCTGTACTAGAGAAACGGTAACAGCTACTGGACTTGACAAAAGCTGCCTTGCTGAGAAATTGCTTTAAGAGAAAGGTTTCTTAATTTTCAACGACATTAGTACAAGCAGATCGGTTAATGAATGTCGAATGTTTCCTTATGAGGAAATGGTTAATATTATCGGTAGTTGAACTAAAGATGAGGAATGATGGCGGAAAGTTAAAAGTCGAAAGATAAAGAATGACAGTGGAAAAACGGAATAAGTAAGGAACTCTAAAATAGACTTAAAACATCGTTTAATGGTATGAAATTTAGGAAAACAGAACTAATTAACGGAATTAAAAAGAACAGGAAATGAAAACTGAAGAAAAAATTAAGGTTGAAAATAGAGCATATTTGATTTAACAAAGTAACAAGAAATAGAAAATTCTAAAGAAAAAAGTTTAATGAAAGATTGGATGAAAAAATAACAGAAATAAAAAAATTGTTGGTACAATAAAGTTTGAATGCATAAAAAATAAGTTAGAAGGCAAAAGTAAAGAATATCTAGAAGGATAGAAAAGTATTCAAATAATAGACGTAGAAAGGATTACGAAATTCTAAAATGGCGGAAATCATCGTCTGTTTGAGATGTCAGCTTTGGCATGTCGGCCCGCATCTGTTATCGTATATCCAAAGGTCCCAAGCCAGCCAAACGTATTCACATCTCAATTGCTGCATTCATTGATCAGAGTGACCGGCATATCTTGATCTGTCATAACCCACAATGCACTTTGCTTTCATCAAACAATGGACGAGGATAAATCAATAAAACTACAAATCGATTTTAAGCGGAGCGTAGAGACAAAGAGAAAGATCGCGGAGGGGAGAATACACAGGAAATAATTGTGGGTGGGAGACCGATGTTTGTGAACGGAATACAAAGTAAGACAGACTGTATGTTTGTCAGCAAAAGAAAGAGCCCAAGAACTGAACTACGAATTGGAGAGACCGATACCAAACAAGTAGGAAGATTTAAATGTCTAGGACGGGTTTTAACAGAGGATGGAAAATCCGAAATTGCATTGGGATAACGAAAGTTGCCTTCCAAAGGCTCAGAAATATATTGAGAAATAAGAACATTTTCCTGGAAACAAAGAAAAATTGAACAGATGCGTAATATTGGCCCTCATATATAGTAACGCCTGCTGAACAATAATGGGGAGAATTAAGCCAGATAAAAAGTTGTTCAACAGAAGGATGCTTAGAAAACCAAGGACTGGTCATGTGAGCAAGGAGCAAGTTATAAGTAAGCTGGCACTAACCGTATATACTCTAGTAAACTGCGATTTTTATTATCAGTTATTACGCTAAAATAGTGGTCGTACTATATACAGAAAATGCTGTATTTTTAACCTCTTTAAAAGAATTACATGTTTTCCTCACCGAACCAGTAATAAAATCAGTTTAAAGATCCCAGCAAATATGTCTTAAAATATTTTAACGGCAAATAATTATGTATTTTGAAGCATAATGAGATAAAATTTAATATATCAACTAAAACTGTTAATGATATAGAAATTAGCGAGAACCTTGAGAAAAAGTTCGCTTTCAAACTAAATAGTAATTTTTTTTTTAAATATTTGACTGAAATGCACTTATTGACTGAAACTGTCGTACTTTCAGTAATTTCTCATATAGAATGTCATCTTCTACAAAAACCTTCCCTTTGAAACTATAAAATTGAACAGGTATAAATTTGTAGTCATTAACATTTTAATCATAAAAGCTAAACAATTCAACATAAACGAACCATCCATTTAAAATACCTGTAGTTTAAAAGCCTTATTCTTTAATGCATGTGAAATCTAAATAACTAAATACAATGTCGCCGTTACAGGATACTGGCACATTACTTACTATATTTGCTCATTAGATTAGCTGCAACAATATTTTTTCCACATAAAAAGACAATTTTCATTGTTGCTTGTTTAAAATGTTTGACAGCCAGATGGTTTCCGAATATATACGTTGGTAACCCTCCGCTCCCCAAAATGGTAGCATGCTCTACCTATATACACCTGTTTTCTTTTTATTCATTTCACTGCAAGTTAGACAATGTTACTAAGATGCAAGGGATTACTGGGGGTGAAAGAAATTGAGAAGACTTTAGTGACAAGAAATAGTAATGCATTGAGTTAGTGGCATTTAAATATTTGAAGATATTAAGTGACAGGGAACGATTTGCCATCTTGTAACACGCTTAAATCCATGCAATCGAGGAAAACTAATCAGAGCACTTGCCATGAAAATAATTGTAGAAAAGACAGAGCGAGGTAGCGTAACGGTGAGAAAGTGACTGAAGTCGAGATGCCAGGTCCGGTTCGATTATATTGCAGACTCTCATTTGAATATTAAGAATCTCGAGATATATAGTAGGATTACCAAACCAGATATGACAGGAATATTCTTTGCACGGAAAATGGTAGGTTGTATAAATTAGGAGAAAAAAGTTTTATTACAGTAGTCGTCAGAATATCATATTACGAGTCCTATTAAACACTTGCGGCACCACATCTACCGGACCGTCCTGGGTATGATGTTAAACTACATCTGCGTCCTGGGTAAGACGATAAGCTACGTCCAACAGCAAGGCCTCTGTTCAGGAGGTTTTGAGGAGCGTGCAACCACCTCTTAATTGCTGATGTTCTCAAGTCCACCCTGTCCTGTTAGGGTCCCAGCTATGGACAAATAGTTAACCTCGAAACTGAGGTAAAAAGTATTGTATAAGTGTAAAAATAGGTTTTAATACCAGAAATACTTTGTAAAAAATTATTACCAGAAATAAATTTTTGAAGAAAAAAAAATATTACCAACAATACGTTCTTGGAAAAAATATTACCAGCTATACATTTCTGAGAAAAAATATTACCAGAAATAGATTTTTGACAAAACAAAATATTACCAGAAATGAAAAAAGTTGTCGGCTTAAATAACCCATTGAGGGTGATATGCCGTAAAACACAACAAACTAAACCAAACATCTACCGGAACCGGTGATGTGATAGTTTGAGCTTGATAGTATGAAGAATCCCATCATTCTTCCAATTTTCTTACATTGGTTGGCACCAAAATGCAAGTGAACCCATTCAGCACGGTTAATTTATGACATAGCTAGTGAGGAGAAGAAGTAGGTGTTACACCTTTACCATGGGTTTTTGTAAGAAAGTGAATTCGCTTTCACAGTTGCTAGCCACTATCTGCCCATCCATAAAATAGCTTGCTTCGACTAGTATAAGACTGTAGGTATAGAAATATTTTATAAACAAAACACAAAACGACTTCAAATTAATACAACATGAAGACTGGGCAGTCTACACGGGCCTGTTTTTGTATCTTACATCAGGATCTAAACTCTATCAGCAGATGAATATTTTCTTAACTTTATCTTAGTCTTAGTCAAGGCCAAATCGTGGATAGCTTTACGTGCATTTTTTTCAAATGGAAAATATGTTGTTTGATACTGTATCTACGTAATACTGAGTTTTTTCATAAACTGTGGACAATGACCGACTTTAAGTAAGTTTAAGAAATACGCAACCACACAGGCCACGAGGTATTTGTTTACTGACCTTTAACTTCGGGAGAGAAATGAAGAAAATCGCGTGCATTGATTGAGACTTGACACATAACAGGCCCTGGAAAAGAGAACGAGATTCTTGGCCGTAGCCGAAAAGTAACCTGGAATGACGGAGAGGAGTTTTGGAGACAGGCGTAATCGGAGCCACTGCGTTAGGGTCAAACAGCTGAAACGCCATTTGAATATAAATGAAGATAGGGCGAGTTAATCGAAATATGGCGCCGAGTAGCGGTTGCACCATATAATGTTACAGCTGGAGATCGAAATGTATACAATTATAACAATGAAATCGCTTTTAGAAAGGTATGGCGATAATCCAGCAAATGAATGCAGAAAAGCGTGTATATATATATATATATATATATATATATATATATATATATATATATATATATATATATATAATGTGTGTGTATTGATCTGAAAGGAAAGAACAGTTAGATTAATGATCTAAAGTTCTTTAGTATTTGTTATTTAAAAAACTTTGCGCGATAAAGAAGTAGAGCTTAAAATTATAATTATTTAAAAAAAAATATAATTCCACCGCGAAACGGAAATTACTGTTTCGAAATTGAAACTCAAGTCCTAAATTTTAATTTCAAAATCAAACTTTAAAATTAGAGCACAGTTTCATTCTCAAGCGATGTTTGGAACAACTAAACGAAGTCATGTTATACTTTATTGGTTGGAAATGGACTTGTAATGTGGGGTCTCGCTTTCATTATCAAGGGGTCTCTGCTTTGAGAAAAGTAGGAATGCTTACTATATGTCAAATTTTTGAAGTCGTGTAAGGTTGGGTTGGGATATTTTTGTCTGACGATAATGGCATTTAGTATACGGCTCTGCTGTTTTATTACTATCTGTTAAAACTCTTGAGTTTCAGTATCGAAACGTAGTAATTTCTGTGTCTCGATGGAATCATATTTTATATATATATATATATATGAGGGTCATTCAATAAATAAGGTGAATTTTTCGGTATAAGGGCTTCTAATACAGATAGAAGCTTACTTCCTTTTTTTCAACGTAATCTCCCAGCACTGTCACACAATTTTCCCATCTGTACACAAGCTTCCGTATTCCCTCAGCGTAAAAATCTTTGGACTGATGTCTCAGCCAGTCGCTCACAACACTTTTGACTTCATCGCTTTTAAACTTCGTGCCTCTTGTTAACGCTTTCAAAGGACCAAACAGGTAAAAGTCTGAAGGGGCAAGGTCTGGGCTGTAAGGGGGATGAGGGAGCAGTCCCCAGCCCAGCTCGTTGATGGCTTGCACCGTTTGGGCTGCTGTGTGAGGCTTTGCGTTGTCATGATGCAAGATGACTCCTTCTGACTGATGGCCCCTGCGTCTGTTCTTTATGTCTTTCAAAGTCCTTGCAATGTCATCCACTGTCAGACTGAATGAGGTCATTGACTGATTCGATCACCTCAGGAGACCTCACTTCTGTAGGCCTCCCAGGCCTGTCGTCATCCTCAACACTTCGCCGTTCTTCTTTAAACAATTTAGCCCAATTGTAGACATTCTTTTGGCTGAAATATGTGGCACCATACACAGTTGACATTATCCTATGAATTTCAATTGGTTTTCACCCTTCAACAACTAAAAACTTGATAACTGACCGCTGTTCAATCCTGGAGCATGCTTCTTGGTCGGCCATCTTTTTTAATCGCCAAAACTCTCAAAGTTTTTTTTTTAATCTGCAAAAGAAATTAAATCCATATATCAAACACTTAAAATATATCATTTACTGATTTCAGACTTAACATTAGTATGTCATTTCAGGAAGGGGAAGAGCAAATGACATACTAATGTTAAATCTGAAGCCAGTATATCAAAATAAGACAACGCGGTCTTTCCCACTCTCTAAATATTTCTTGATTTTAACTCTGAGTATGTTCCATTTCATCAATGATTTTCTTTAGGTCTTGAAGATTGAGAGCTGCACTTTTAGAGGTCTCATGAAATAAAATTAGTACCTATGGCATTTTAAGTGTTTCATATTCTTTAATTAATACTAATTTTCCTCTGTCTTTTAACATAGAGCTTTCCCTGGATCTATATCCTCCTGGAAATTCCATACGGATTACCATATTGTATTATATGTATATATACATAAAAAGGAAAGAACAGTAAGATATAAAATCCGGTGTTCTTATAGATATTTTTATTTTTACACAATAGTGCTCAATGTAAATTTAAATTTACAGAGCATTAATATTATAAATTAATAGATTTAAAATATGGTTTTACCGCTACACAGTGATAACCATGTTTCAGAAATGGAAGCTAAAGCCCTTGAATTTAATTTTGTTATTAAACCAAAGACATTAGTTCCATTTCCTCATCAAGCGCATTTTGGAGTAACTTACTTTTTAAAATTTACGGTTGTTAACGGCACTGGAAAGATTCATAATTGAATATATATATATATATATATATATATATATATATATATATATATATATATATATATATATATATATTAAACCGCTAGTTTTACACATATCTCAGAGTGAGAGATCAACATCTGATTCGTACATATAAATTTATATAGACGAAAACTTGCAGAAATTATATATGCTATCACGCATATGAATCTATACATATAGCTTTCCTCCGTATCTACTAATACACACACACAGCAATGAGTATATCGCAAAAGAACGGATTAATTTTTTTAATTGCATATTAACTCCTTACGTGTCATTTAATGCCGAAATTTAATTTTCTTGTGAGCCTGTGTAAGTTATTTTGAAAAACTTATTGCTGGTATTTGCTAAATATGATAAAATATTTTTACACTTTCACTGTATTTTGGCACCATTTTGGCGGGATCATTATTTACCCATAGCACGGACCCTTACAAATGCTGCCATTTTGTATCAGGGGGACCTGAGACCAACAGCAATTAAGAGATGTTCCCACGCTCTTCAAAACTACCCGATCAGAGACCTTGCTGCCGGATTTAGTCGACCGTTATACTCAGGACGAGCCAACATCGATCAGTGTATTACTGAAGAAATAAGGTTTTTAAGGCAAGCAGTCTTTGTAAATAAAGAGCTCAATAAGAGATAGATTATTAATATAAAAAGATAATTAATTAAATATCCTAATTAATATTACGTAAGACTGCCGTCTTATTTGTTCAGCTTTTTTCTTACAAGGCACTCAGATACTCTTGTCTTGCTTCAACTTGGTCATTAGATACTGGGCTTTTTTTCCTGTTTCGAGTCAGTTATTTTAAACACATAAAACTTGTAACCTAAGAGATATTGAGCAAAAATCGATTTCTATAATACCAGGTGTAATCAATGAATCATAGATACGATTGACCATTAAAAACAAGATAATGCAAACGGATTAAGCGGTTCATTGTCCTTTGTGTTGCGGATACTAGATTTCCGTTTTATTGAATCACAATAGATTGTTTGAAAACTTTAGATCCATTGCATCTCACTATCATAACATTCTGACATTTTCCGTCAATTTTGGTGGATGCATTAGTGAACAATAAAAACAAGGTAAAAGTTTCAATAGTTGATTTCTCTGTGAACTCAAAAGAAAAGGAAACACGTGTAGACGAACGTGTAACACCAGTGATATTAAATCTATCGTTTGATGTACAACCTCGTGCAAATTAATTGAAAAAAAAAAACGAATAATTTCGTTATAATTTACATTTTTCGTATTTTTCCAATGAATGACCCAGTGCACATGTTAGTACTTGGTATGTCCATTCCACGATGTATTTCCTTGCAGATTGATCGCAGATTCTCGATTGGATTTAAATCAGGAGAGTTTCCAGGCCAGTCTATAGTACTTTGATTTGCTCGTTGATAAGGCCTAGCGTGTTGGTAAAGCGTTACAATTTTCGTACGCTTCCTTGGAGTAACATCCGTTACAAATAATGGCCGTAGGACAACTAATCGATAGTCGAGACAATAGTGTATGTGCGTGATAAAACATTTGATGCAATCACGGATGTTGCAATATTTTTTAAAGCCAAACAAATTTCATTATACCCTCCGAAAACAGATTCATATTACTGCACACCACAGCAAACCTAATATGAGGAAAGTTAGAAATCGATTACACACTGTCACTCCAGGGGGTCTAAAACTAATCATATGGTGAAAGCAGTTGTTTCAATTAATTTGCACAAGGGTGTAAGTATTTCGGAAAATGTTTTTACTTCACGGCATCAACCGTCTTTGTGCGTTTCCAATACTCCTTGAAGTTTCCTGGCTTCAGTAAAGTTATGTGACCATCTGTGTTTTTTTTTGGGCGGTGGGTGGGGGTTAAACCATTTCGGAAAGGTATTCTGTTTCTTCTTCTAGCTCCCTAAGATGTGGGTTAAATAGCAACATAGTCTGAGCTCACTCGTCTTAGACAGCAACCAGTCTAAGTAAACAACAAAGTAAACCTTTGAGACATTAATGTCTAAATCCTGAAGGGTTATTTTTAAGTATATGTTCACCGTGTACAAGGCCCAAGAGCCACTCTGGGTAGATGGTTTCAGAGCAAAAGTCACAGTTCCTGAGGCATATGTCAGAAAGATAAAAGTCAACCCGTGACTTGAACAGGTTAAGATCTCACCAATGGAACACGAAGAAAACGCGAGTGGCCCACCACATGACGCGTCTTAATGGTGCAGAGGATTCGGAAAGAGTTGGATGAGTCTCATAGTAACTACCAAGGCATGACAGCTCCACAAACTCGCTATGACCGTTCTGATAAGAAATGTACTCCCGAATTTGTTGGTGAGGACCTCAAACACAACACAGACGACTACATCAAGTACCTTGAGAAGGTGATGTTGCCCTGAGACAAGATGATGACTGCTGGAAGACTCTGTCTGGCACCATGCAACACAAGCAGGAGAACCCAAACATCTGGCCACCTAACTCCTCAGACTGCAAGCACCTTGAATATTATGTGTGGGACGCAGTTGAGCGCGAGACCAAAAAAAAACTCATAATACAAAAGATGAACTGAAAGCAAGGATTACGGGAGCATTCACGAATTTAAACAAGGAGACAGTCGAGAAGAGTTGCAGGAGAATCTGAAGTCGTTTGGAGGGCGTGGTTGGAACCAATGAGGATTTTATTGAATAAATTTACTCTTTAGCATTTCAATATATTTTTTGAGCAATTTTGGTTAATCTGTTAAAATGAGATGTCAGTGTTATTTTCATTTTTGCGTCATTTAAACGACAATTTATCATTCGCACCCTGCATATTCATTCTTATAGTCAGTGTTGAAAGACATATTTCGAATTTCGCACATTCTATGTTTAATCAGGAATGAAGGCATACTCAGTGACTAGAACGTCAAAAAAGACTTCTACAGACGCTGTAAAACCATAATCGTAGCAAACATCGAGCCGAAAACTTTCAGATTTTTTTAAGTAATATAACAAATGCGAAAAAGAATTCCCAGGGTAAGATGTTCTACTTCATTTTCTATTTCTCGTCTCGTTGAGAAAGGTCAGAACAGAAAGTTCCGATTTTTAACATCATTCTTACCATGTTCCTATTAGGCCAAATGGCCTAATCATATTCAATGAATATTATTACTCTTATTAGGAATATTATTATTACTTTATTGTTGTATCTCCCGAATTTCTCTCATTGGCCTATTATATCTACGCACGTGCGCGCACGCACGCACACACACACACACACATATATATATATATATATATATATATATATATATATATGTATATATATATATATATATGTATATATATATATATGTATATATATATATATATATGTATATATATATATATATGTATATATATATATATATATGTATATATATACACATATATATATGTATGTATATATATACACATATATGTATATATATATATGTATATATATACACATATATATATGTATGTATATATATACACATATATGTATATATATATATGTATATATATACACATATATATATGTATGTATATATATACACATATATGTATATATATACATATATATACATGTATATATATACATATATATACATGTATATATATACATATATATACATGTATATATATACATATATATACATGTATATATATACATGTATATATATACATATATATACATGTATATATATACATATATATACATGTATATATATACATGTATATATATACATATATATACATGTATATATATACATATATATACATGTATATATATACATATATATACATATATATACATGTATATATATATATATATATACACGTATATACATATATATATGTATATATATACATATATATATATATATATGTGTATATATATAGTAAGTAGGTATTCGTAATGTGGAATACCTACTTACAAGAGTGAGGGAAAGAAAATGACTCTACATGAATTCGGATGAAAAAGAAATTCTGAAATTCCTAGCACTCCTCTACCGTGCGCTTGTGTAGTCCTACGATCATAACAAATTTAGTCTGATGAAGTCCTGATAGACGAAACGCGTTAAGGATAGATTTTTCAATTTTATCATAAAATTTCCCTATATATATATATATATATATATATATATATATATAAAATTAATATTAAAAATGGCTATTTTTGAAGTGATGTTATAATATTCTTATGTTATATAATGGTTTTATGCATTAAGTGATATATATATATATATATATATATATATATATATATATATATATATATATATATATACACATACATACATATACTGGGTGACCCCCCCAAAAAAAATGGGAACTTTTAAGAATCCAATAAAACCAAGAGTGATGGAAGAAAAATATTTAATTCATAGTAATTGAAACCTTAAAACATGCCATTTAGGAAACAATGATGGAATTTTCATTTTTTTAAAATTACGTCCTGTTGATGGCGTCCTCCTGTACGAATGTATTCTTGAAATCTGCTGTTGAGATTCCTCATTGATTGCTGCAACATCTCGGCTGGGATACTGTGAATTTCATCTTGAATTCTCTGTTTTAACTCATCCAGAGTTCTTGATCGAGATGTGTAAACTTTACTCTTGAGAAGAAAAATCACAAACGGATAAATCTGGCGATGTAGGGAGCCAGGCAACTTTACCGAATCTTGAGATCACACGGTTACCGAACAATTCTCGTTACTAAAATGGCGAAATGTTTACTTGCTCAAGGTCACTGTCTCACAGTGTTGCCACTTGCTCATGTCTGGCAATACGCACTTCAAAAATTCACGTTTTTTGGGGGGTCACCCTGTATATATATATATATATATATATATATATATATATATATATATATATATATATAATTCGTATAGATGGAATAAAATTCTAGTAACAAGAAAAACACTATTTTTTTTTAAAAAACATCTCAATACAAAGTAGATCAAATAATATTTATTTAAAAATTATAACATAAATATGTTATAACATCAATACAAAATAACAATTTTGATTCAACACTTTTGGTGTCTTGTCAAGTGATGGTGTTGATTGTAAAATAAAAAGTTTCAAAGAGTTCAAAACCAACCACTATCCCGACTAGGGGAACATTTTTACGTAAGATGTAAACAATCAAATTGCAAGTATATGATAATTCAAATAACGCAACAACAAACCTTAGATACAATTTATTAATGCTTTAAATTTAATATTTAAAATGGCTATTTTGTAGTGATGTTATAATATATTTATTTATATATATATATATATATATATATATATATATATATATATATATATATATATATATATATATATATATATGTGTTATGCATTAAGTATTCAAAATAAATATATCAAAATATTTTTCGAAAATAGTTTCTACTTTTTCATATTTTAAGTCCAGACATGAATTTTGCTTCCGATTATGTAATATTTATTAAGTACTGAAAAAATATTTTTAACTTTAATTTTATTTTAAATCTTTATAGCAATTAATTTAACTTCATTCTTTTTTAAATATAACCGTTTATAATTCTTTTCATTATTTAAATTTTACTTTTTTTATATTTTAAATTTTTTTATCTATTATGTCCATTATAAATAAAAAAAAAATCATGTAACATTTTTTTTTCAAATTTATTTTTAAATTTTTATAGGAATTCCTTTCAGTTGAATTTACCTTGAAATTTTTCACTGCCTTTTCTCAAATCTCTAAAGATAAAATTGCATTAAAAATGTAATGGAGCAAAAGTATTAATAAATCGCTAATAATTAGACTATTTTAAAGTTTTCACTGTCGCTATCGAGAAGCAAGCGCTAATCATTGAAAAGCACGGCATCGTATTCGATCTTACTGATCCAATTAAATAAACAGAAGGAAAAAGAAAAAGGATTTCAATCGACAGAGTAGAATGAAAAATATATATGAGACGGCAAGGTTCTTTTATTCCCAAAGTCAAATTGAATATCTTTATTCAAACTATTTCAAGAACTCTGTGAAAAAGACGAATCAACCCATTACGAAATCATTATTAAACTATAGAAAATATTAAATGCGTGGGTGACTGTCAACAACTGTCTCCAAGTATTAGCATCTTCATCGCTGATTGGAGGGTTGTTTTCAATCGCGAAGATGTTTTTTTTTTTAGTTTCAAGGTAGGGATTATAGCCGGTCTTATTTCTATTCAAAACGATACTTAAGAGTAAAACTTTCTATAGGCAAACAAATATATTTTCAGGTCTTGGTTCAGAGAACAGTCGTCTGAATATTGGGGTATTTAAATTTATGTAATGCCCTTGAATATAAAAAACAGATGGTTGTTTTTCTCAAGTCTTCTTCGGAAAAATGAAAGGGGCTTTAGTGCTTGTTTATCACATAGAATCCAACGTATGGTTGACAGATTTTTTCTAATATTATGAACTCATTTTTTTTGGTTTATATTTTTATAATAAAAGAAGAAAACTATTTTTTTGAATCAGAATTATTTTTAATATTTTTACGATTTGAGGGTGTAACATATGTCTTACTATTATGCGGGAAGTATTTCTGGGTGGTATGTGGTGAGAGATCTTTGCCGCACCCTGTATAAATTAATAAGCTACTTTGATTTTCAAACGGGTGCCTTTTTCAAATGCGAGTTATTGAGTGACTCAAACGTTGCAGACGATTGAATTAATGAAATTTATTTTTAATAGACTCGCTGTTAGATTACATGTATTTATTTTGCACTTATCTAAATTATCAAATGCCTTTACATAATTAAAAAAAAACATAGTTATAAACCCTTTTGCATTTGTTTTTTACGTGTTCATCATACTTTTCATTTCATTCAAAACCTTACTTTTTGTGTAACTTCCAATTAATAATGGCAATTACATTATCATGCCTGCATTTCTTTTACTCTTGAGCCATACACGTGCATTCTGATACAATAAGACTGACAGTCTCACTTCTCTCGCCTCCCATTCTGCATTACGCTGAAATACTATTATCATCACCATCAGCTTGTTTTCTTTCTCAAGTAGAACCTACGACGTAATTCAACGCTCAGGATCAACTCAACAAATGAGTATATGTTCTCGCAGTTCTTTTCGACTTCAACATTTTTCTCATGGTTCTGATTGTGAAACTCTGCTGTTTTCTGATCATAGTTCAAATTACACTCTGAATTTTATCAAGCCATTTTTATATTTTGTCTAACGCAATTCTAAATCTACCGAAAACAAATCATTTCTGAAGTTCCTACAAGCTTTTCTATCTCATACTTAAAATCTATTATTATTATAAAATCTTTTCTGGATATATGGTTTGTTTTGTTTTACCGCATATCAACCTCAATGGGTTATTTAATGCCGACAAAATTTTTATTGCTAGTATAATTTTTTTTCAAAATATATTGCTGATAATATTTTTTTTTCAAAATGTATTGTTGATAATATTTTTTTTCAAAATGTATCGCTGGTAATATTTTTTTCTTCAAAATGTATCGCTGGTAATATTTTTTTTTCAAAATGTATCGCTGGTAATATTTTTTTTTTCAAAATGTATCGCTGGTAATATTTTTTTTTTCAAAATGTATCGCTGGTAATATTTTTTTTTCAAAATGTATCGCTGGTAATATTTTTTTTTCAAAATGTATCGCTGGTAATATTGTTTATTTTTTTAAATGTATCGCTGGTAATATTTTTTTTTTAAATGTATCGCTGGTTATATTTTTTTTTCAAAATGTATTGCTGGTAATAACATTTTACAAAAAAATATTTCTGGTATTAAAAACCTATTTTTACACTTTCATAGTGTTTTGACCCCAGTTTATGGGTTTACTATTTGCCCATAGCTGGGACTCTAACAGGTGCTTGTTAGGGTCCCAGCTATGGGTTAATAGTGAAATTCCAAGGTGTGTCCGCGTCCTGGGTATGACGATAAACTACATCCGCGTCCTGGGTATGACGATAAACTACGTCCAACCAAAAGGCCGTCGATCCGATCAATCGGCTGGTCATGTCATGCCCCATCACATCTAACCCATCCCAAAACAACTACAACTTACAATTAACTTTTCCCTCCCAAACCCTACACTAAATATACTAACACCTTACCCCTAAAATGTGACGTTGCCAGCTATACGTTTTTGAAACGATGATGTAGCCAGCTATACGTTTTTGAAACGATGATGTAGCCAGCTATACGCTTTTGAAACGATGATGTTGCCAGCTATACGCTTTTGAAACGATGATGTTGCCAGCTATACGCTTTTGAAACAATGATGTTACCAGCTATACATTTTTGAAACAGATGCCAGCTATACGTTTTTGAAACAGTTGCCAGCTATACGTTTTTGAAACAGATGCCAGCTATACGTTTTGAAACAGTTGCCAGCTATACGTTTTTGAAACAGATGCCAGCTATACGTTTTTGAAACAGTTGCCAGCTATACGTTTTTGAAACAATGATGTTGCCAGGGATTCATTTTTTTGAAACAATGATGTTGCCAGCTATACGTTTTTGAAACAATGATGTTGCTAGCTATACGTTTTTGAAACAAATGATGTTGCCAACTATACGTTTTTGATATATCTAGTAAATGCTGGATCTGGCATTAAATAACCCATAGTGGTTGATATGCCATAAAACCCCAAACAAACAAACAAATCTAACAGGTGCTATCACCACGGATCAGGATGGACCTGGGAACACCAGCAATTAAGAGGTGGTTCCACGTTCTTCAATACCTCCAGATCAAAGGCCTTGCTGTTGGATGTAGATTATCGTCTTACCTAGGACGCTTTATGTATATTTAATCTGGAATAGAATTACCTATAAGATTTGTTAGAGTAGTTAATACGTTAATTGACATGTCAATTTCCTGATATTATATCCTCCCTAAATATAAAAGCGTATCATTCGCGATCTCACAATTCTTAGGAAATATTATCCCCCCTTAAAAATTTATATCTAATTTCATGCAATAATATTTTCTGCAGTCTTGAACGCACAGTGTAAGAAAATTCTCTCCATATATTGTGATGCAGGTTTTTCTACTAAAAATCTTATTCATTCATTCTCCAAATGTATACAACTTTGCTATTCAAAACCCTGAACAAATGCGGATTCCTCTTAAAAGGTGACAGTGTGTTAGGTCTCAAGGGTTTTTCAGTCATCTCAATTGCTTTATCTGCTGAATGCTGATTGGTTTCTACATTGGCTTCATTTTAACTGTTCTTCTATAATGATTTGTATGTGGAAGATAAAGTATTGCCATACCTGAGGTGATTTCGACAAGCGCAGCGCTATCTGCCACCGAGCTGAATAGATTATTCTTTTTTTGAATCTCCTTCCTTAATCATCCAGCGTTGTCTCCCTAATGATTCAGCTTTGACAGAAAACCAGAAACAGTTTTAAGTTCCGTCATGAGTGAATTGCAAGAACCAAACGTTTTAGTGTTAAGATAAAATCCCCATTTGGTTTTTGAAGTTGCTTCATTCCTCTTTCTGATTGGCAAACTATATATTTACATTCAAGTCTGATAGTCTCCTACACCTGAAATATAAGATCATCACATGATCGTATATAACGTTTCTCAAGCTGATTCTTTATAATAAGCATATTATTTGGCATATCTTACATCTGAAGCGAAAACATTGTCTATTTTCTTATATTATATTTTTCTGGATAGAAATTTAAATATTACTAGGAACGTTATTTTTAGTGGATAGACATGTTTTAAATTATATTCTCTTTATTTGAAGCTTTGAAATTGGTTTCAATCGGACAGGCCATCAACAAGCTCTACTAAATAAAAATATACCGCCACACTAAATAAACTAAATATGTTTTTTCGCCATACAGTTTTGATACAAGTCTGGAGATATATTTTTTTCTTATTGTTATATAGGAATAAAGTGTCGCTGCCGACACTGGAGTTTGGACACAGATCACCAGTGAACAAACACAGGCGACTCCATTTTGAATAAGTAGAACACGTGATGGTAAATCAAATGGATATATGGAAATTAGCGCGGCGTCTAAGTGATTACTACACGGATCACTATTCGGTTGTTACTATCCGAGCGAGTATCAAACATAACGTTCAAAAACTAGCTACAGATATGTTTATACGTCGATCTTGATTCTATGACACTCTGAGCTTGAAACGAGTCTAATTGTCAACTTATACGTCTGGTAGAAGTGTTAGCCATCACTGGGGTACTTCAAGGTACCTCAGTTTCTTTACTTACTATCTTAAAAACAAATTTTAAAAAATAGTCTGAAAATGAAACGATTTTCCAAAAATAATTATTGGGGGAGAAGTAACCGGCAATCTTAAACCTAAATCGGAAACAAGATATAAACTTCTATTTTTTTCGAAGGATGGGAAATGATTATGAACTGGGCGATTAGCAGTCCTATCCATTACGATTTAAATTTTAAAATGTATATAAAAATAAAATGAATAAATAAATAGATTAGAAACCATAATCTCTGCGCATAGGCGGATGTTTTAGAGGTATGCATAATGCAAAGTTTAAGTTTATGTCTCCGCAGATTCCTTACAGTTTAACTGTCGAGAAAATTTCAAAACCTCCCCATCTCAACCACCACCACCACCACCAGAGTCCAGAGACGGTGAAGGCCGAGAGAAGGTACAAAAGTACTTACCTTAATTTGCGAAAAAATATTTCCTTCCGCGACGTAGCTTAATCGTCTGATAACTTTCACTGATTTACCAGAAGAACAAAGAAAAGGAGGAAAAAAACTTAGTTATTTAACAAGAACAAACAACCAGCTAATTACATTACTCCTTTCCGCGACTGAACCGTTAACTTTTCCACATCACAATCAAGTTGAAACTTCGAGCTGAGAAAACCAAAAGAAAACGATGTTAATATTCATAAATATTGTGTTTCCGGATAAAATATATTAATATAAAATAATTTTATTTTCGGATTAAAAAGTGTCTACCGTATGTACTCGTGTATCATGCGTCGTTTGAAGGCCTAATTTGACTACCATAAATGGATATATCGTTTGGACAGTGGCATAGCCAGAGCCAGCAGTACATACGCTAATATCTCTGGTATGATGGACCCTCTTAAAATTTGCTGTTCACTGTTTCTTTTTTTTGCTCTGTCGTCCGTTCACACATAAGTTAACTAGGTCCCACGCAGTTTTCCCTCGATTTCCTTGGCTTCCTACGCGTTGAAACAACAGTTCTCGTACGATTACCGAAGTTAAGCAACGTCGAGAAGGGCTAGTATCTAGATGGCTGACTGTGAATATGGGGTGGTGTAATGGATGACGGGTTGGAATTGGAAACGTAAAACTGAGTTCCTGTCCATTATTATTATCATCAACATGTTGGTGTCGCTCACTGACGAAGTCAATAAGAATTCTGTTCTTGACGCAACTTCATAGGAGAATGCTCATAGAGTAAATGATGTCTGTTTTCCGTATGTCTACAATCTTGGACACATTTTCCATTTCCCCAAAGCGCTCTTCCAGTTTTCAAGGTGTGGTACCAAGCGAACCCATGATTACAGATTCTGGCATTTTTTCCATCTTTTCCTTTTCTTTGGACTTCATTTTGGCATCGTATCCATAAGCAAAAATCAATAATTTGACACGTGGTGCTTTCTTCATCTTTCACATTAAAGTCAGATCTCCATGTTTCATAATCAGGATCTGTCTAAACCGAGAAACCCCCATAACATTTAACTGCCATTTTCTACACCTGCCAATGCCTGATATTCATATTTATTCTCATCATTATTAATATCATCATCATTATCATCAGTATGATAATTATCATTATAATGAAAGAAAATAATGACTGAAACCTACAATAATTTTTACATAAAGCTCATATTCGATTTTTCACACTTTAAAAAGATTTTAGCTGTCAGAGGTCAATGTTAAACAGATTAGCTAAAGTCAATCAAATTTGGAACATGGCCAATACAACTAATTTTACATTAGATTTTTGTTTCGTTATTATCATTGAAATATTTATAATCCTCTAAAGGCCAGTGTACCGATGATGAAAGCGAATTGGTATTCATAGTTTGGATACAAACGACTTGGCGCAAAAAGAAATGAACTTACTTTACTTTCCAAGATATAAGATTTAAGATAAATCTTTTCAAAACAGACAACTTTGAACATGGAATCGAATTGAAAGAAGTGATAGCACAGGATTCAAAATGAGGAATAATTAAATTTCGAAAACTTCAAATACCTTAGTCGATAGATCTGTTAAAATAAATTTACTATAAGAGATAAAGAAATTGAAAATAGAAAAGAAAAACTCTACTTGGGTAGTTTTGTCAAACACCGCAAGATGTTACAAAATCAATGTACAGTTTGCGATGTGTTGTCGACATTTAATATTTTCAAATTGTTAGTGCTATACCCACTCGTAATATATATATATATATATATATATATATATATATATATATATATATATATATATGGTCACTTATACATTAAACCTTATTTTTAGTGAATACTCACATTAAAGGCAATATTAAGCATTTCTCGATCGGAAAAAAGTTATTCGTGGACGAGTCTATTATAATAGTCTGATTTGCGAGGTTTCCCTGTGCCCGAGGGCGGGGCGCAGGTTCGAATCCTGCCGGAGAGCGCATACTTTCTCGAATATTCAGGCCGGAAAACGGAATTAAATAAATATACTGTTTAATAAATAGCCGTAGTATCTATTCAAATGTATCAGGTCATCCCATAAGTTCTGTCCGAATTTTTAATAAAGAAAACAAGTGACCAAATGTTACATTTAATTACAGATTCAATCAACAATGTATTTTCCCTGATTATCTATGACTTCCTTCCATCTATTAACAAGCTTACTAATTCCATTACTGTAAAATTCTTTTGGCTTTGATTCGAAGAACTCACAAATGTCAGTTTTAACCTCTTCCTGTGTTACAAAAGCTGTTTCTTCCAAATGATTCTGTAAGCTACGAAACAAATGGTAGTCTGAAGGAGCAAGGTCGGGAGAATAAGGTTCATGAGGAATTTTCTCCCAACCAATCTTTTGTGACGTGATTCTTGCTGTGTGTGGTCGCGCATTGTCCTGATGAAACATATCCCGTTTTCGATTCACTAGAGCAGGTCTTCTTTTTTCCTCAAAGCTTGGTTCAAACGCTCTAATTGCTGACAGTATATTTGAGCATTAATTGTTGCATTAGATGGTAAGAGTTCAAAGTGGATTATTCCTTTGCAATCCCACCAGATTGAAAGAAGAAACTTTTGCCCATGAAGTTACCTTCTCGGCTGTGGCTGGGGTCCTTCCCCTTTACCAAGCCACTGTCTACGACGCTTAACATTTCGATAAAAGATCCATTTTTCGTCACCAGTCACAAGTCTATCCAAAAAAGGTGAAACGAGTTGGCGAGAATGGAGAGAAGAGCAGATGTCAACTCGGGATTTGAGGTTGTTTTCAGACAATTCATGAGACACCCATTTTCCAAGTTTAGGAACTTTTCCAAGTTGTTGAAGATGACGATGAACAGTTGTATGGTTTGAACTGAGAACCACTGCCAATTCCTCAACTGATAAAGCAGGATTTTCTTCAAGGGCTGCTCCAAGAAGCTTTTCATCAAACTCAACTGGACGTCCAGTTCGTTCTTCATCTTCAAGGGTGAGATCTCCACCTCTGAATTTTGCAAACCATCTTCTGCAAGTTCTTTCATTCAGACATTCCTCTCCATAAACTGAGTGAATTTTTCTAGCCGCTTCGGCTGCTGAGTTTCCTTTCTTGAACTCAAAGCATTATGTGCCTCAAATGATTCTTGGGTACTTCCATGTTAGCAGGGTTTTAATCAAACAAAATTTAATTTTATTGTTCTCTGAAATAAAATTTGATCAGTTATGTTTAGATGCATTTAGCATCTAAACATAAAAATAATGTTCAGCTCCATTAGACATTATAAAATACTCTTTAAATTTCGTTCATTTTAACAAAAAGTTAAAATTCGGACAGCACATATGGGATGACCTTATATATATAGCTGCATTGATAAATATATTAGCTCTATCACTGATATTGAGTGATTTCCAATAAGTACCGCGCATGCATAATATATATATATATATATATATATATATATATATATATATAATATATATATAAAAATTGCAAAAAAAATGTCGGCATTCTTGCATCACTTGACATAGAGAATTTATTTGCTAATGTTCCTGTCTTCGAAACTATTGATATTATCATTAATTCGGTGTATAAAAATAATTTAATTCCACCTCCATCAATCCAACCCAATATTTTAAGAAAACTATTGCTCGCTTGCGCCACAAGTGTTCCTTTTTATAGCCACAATGGTACTATTTACACACAAACTGATGGATTAAGTACGGGAAATCCTCTCGGTCCGTTCTTTTCCAATTATTATATGTCCTATGTTGAAAACAAGGTTCTTTACTAAAGTTACTAAACCTGAAATCTATGTTCGTTATGTAGACGATATTTTTATTTTGGCTGACAACAAGAAAGAAATAGAAAATCTGAAAGATACAATTCAACAAAATTGCGTCCTAAATTTTACTTATGAACTAAGTGAAAAAAATTATTTTTCTGAGATGTTCTCGTCGATTTTAGTAATAATACTTTTAAAAATTCTCTTTATAAAAAACAAAAATTTCTCTAGTGAATGCCCTCTTAGATATAAAATAGGAGTTATTAAAAATGTCCTCACGTGTGCGCACGAGAACTCATCCTCTCGCACGCTTTTCTTTAATGAATTAAAAAATATAAAGCAAACGCTGATTAATAATGGATTTCCTAATCAATTGTTGGATTTCCACATTCGGCATTTCTTGTCTAAGGTAGCTAATAGCAACGGCGAGAATAGAAACATAAAAATAATATTAATATTTTTTATAAAAATCAGATGAACAAAAATTATAAACAGGATGAATGCAGAATTAAGAACATTATAAAAAATGCATAACACCAGTTGACAATAGCAAAAACAAAATAGATTATTTATTATAAACAATTTAAAACCTATAACCTTATAGCTAAAAATAATAATTCACCTCCTAGAACAAAATTAAATAGGGCAAATATTATTTACGAATTCAAATGCCCATTATCGAAATGTATTCCTGATCAATCAAAATTCGTAAATAATTATATAGGCCACACTACAACATGTTTGACACGCAGACTCACTCTACATCGTTCTGGTCATAGCTCAATTAGATCACAATTAAATATTCATGGAGACCTACGGGACATTATTTGTAACATACTTGTCGACAACACTAATACAATAGCATACTCCACATGCAAAAAAGGCTAAAAATAATGGAAGCCTTATTAATAAAAACAAACAAACTAACACTTAATAATATTAACTTTGAACATGGACATAATATCTTGACCGTGTTTTGAAACAAAAAAAATGAAAACATTTTATAAAATATGCATACAACAGACTATTTCTTATTTTAACAGTTAAAATATAATCCTTGAAAATGGCTAAATGTATAGCCGAAAGCTCTCGAATAAAAAGAACATTCAGACAGTTTCTAATATAATTTATCATCCGAAAAGAAAAAATTATTAGATCGCATGAGAAATTGTATAAAAAACTAAATAAAAGCACCTTGTCTGTCGTTTTCAATGAAATGTGCATGAAAGGATTTCTGCCTAAATACACAAATTACATATATATATATACATATATACATATATATATATATATATATATATATATATATATATATATATATATATATATATATATATATATATCAACAAACAGCATTTACAAAAATAGTATGACAAATTATAAGAAAAGTTTTGTAACGCCTTTCATCCGGCTGGGCCGTGTTGATATTCTCACATCTACACATCCGCACTAATTTTTTCCAATTTGTCATACTCGTATATATATATATATATATATATATATATATATATATATATATATATATATATATTATACAGGATGCGATGTATAAATTGTCGAAATTACGCAAAAATGAAAATAACATTGACATCAATTTTTTTAATAGATATATTTTGGTAACTATACCTATAATATCGCTGTTATTTTTATTTTTGCATAATTTAGGCGACAATCTCTCCATCGCGCACTAGAGTGACTCATGCCACGCACTTAAATAGCCTCGTCAGATACAGACTCTCATGTATGCATGTGACGCGTGGCGTCAACCTTTTTCTGGAATACCGGAAGTGTCAGCTAGATACAAACCTTTTCTTAGGCAAATGGTTAAAAATGGCTTGGAGCAGATGAGTCCACTAGATCTGAAAGAAGAGAGCATTTAATCAGATGCTATTGATTGTAACTACAAAATCACAAACAACAAACTTTACCAAGTGGCTAGCACATGTAACTAAAAGAGAAACTAAGGATTTACTCCCGATGTTGACTTTTGACGGTACCTTAGGTTTTGGAAGGAGAGCCCCATAAATACTAGGAAGTTTACAATTTCAACGTCGCCTTGATTTTTTACTCATATCTTGTTACAGCAGAATAAACATGTCTCAACGGATGAAACGTGTCACCCGAATTGTTTTTCCAATTTGTCATTAACTTATATCGTCTTCGACCACTAGGTTGGTTGTATTAAATTTAGTATATAACTAATTTTATTGTTTTATTTGGATCAATGATGGCTATATTAGTGTTTATGAGTCTTTTAGAATTTTTTTCCTCCTGGTAGTAGCTAGAATGCATTTGATTACTGTATAGTAGCTTATGCTTAGAGTTATTTGAAGATGTATCAGAGGTGCATACTTCATAATATTACATTAAATGTTCTTGTTGTATGACTTTAAAAGTGTGTGCACCAAAGCGTGTAGAATATATGCAGAATATAAATAGTTGGAAATGTAAACAATTTTTTTTTCATATTACATTAGATGAAGAACTGCAGATAATGAATATCAATTTCTTTTATTAAATATTATAAAAGTTAAAAGTGGAGTTCAAATTTCTATGTAACCGTAAGTTCTACATTATCATTTTCTTCTCTCGCACTTCTCGCTTGTGGAACTCTCTTGGGGCTTATTGTTTTGAAGTCAACTTTGATCTTCAAAAATTTAAATGAAATGTCAATCGTTATGTTCTGTCTTAATTTTTGTTGTTTTATTTTCCTCAATATTAGTTTTTCTCATATTCTCTTACAACCCGTAAGTCCTTGCGTCTTCGTGACTTTATTGCCTTGCATGGTGTGAATGATGGAAGAAAACTTAAACTGATCACCATAGGAAAGATTAAGTTCATTCTACATAAAATTTTAAAAATATATTTTTATTTCGTAATCTAGAGTCTTTAATCGATAGTAATATATGAAAAAATAACTCCAGATTAAGAATTTCCTTCTTTTTTTTTTTCCTTTTTTTTTAGGGTTTTTTTTTGTTTTTTTGAGGGGGGTGTTTTTTTTTGTTTTTACTTTAAAAATATCACGTGTTCTAAGTATGTTTAAGTAGGTTTCTCATTCGCAGTGCGTTCAATTTAAAATTTATTTACCAAAGAATTTGTATCCCCATATTGAGTTTTAGGAAAGAAAATTGATATTTCTTTTATCTATTTTCATTTCACCCCAAGTAATGTGAGAATACCACTAATCCGCAAACGGATTACAGGGAGTGAAAAAGAAAACTGAGAATAACGAGGATTGGGCAAAGGACAAAAGATGAAAAAGTTGCAATTAAATGTTTGAAGATTGTATTTATCAACAAAGGAAGTAAACGGATGTGAGTTGCAGATGTGGAAAGTGAGAGAAAAGAAACCGTGGGAGTATGAATGGCGGTTGCATTTAGCTACTTCAACCGTAAAATGGCGGGGCCTAGATGCCTCTATCATAGAATGTTTAAATACATGTTCTCGCGGCACCAGTGAAAAAAGCTCGTCAGAGCATTTGCCAAAAACATATATGATTATTTCTGTTCACAATGTTTTGTAAAAATCCACCAAACATAATCAAGGTTATCTATATACAAATATGGCAGACTGGTTGCGAGGGTTCGAACTCTGAAAGAAGCGATCGATTTAGATATATGTCTGTCAGAAGCATTCGAATAGGTTATTGATGTCGAAAGAATGCGAAAGAATGGGTCCTAGTTATGAAAATTAAACGCGAATGATTGTTAGTCTCCTTTAAAGTCGGTAGGGTTCATATCTGGCACCAAATTCATTCAGAAATATTTAAACTCTCAGCTGTATTCGGTCGCTTACTCAGTGGTAAAAAATGGCTTCGAACGAAGGAACCATGTTGGACTGTCCTTCTTCGAACCTCCTTTATTTGGGCTAGGGAGAATCATAAAGAAAGAACTGTACCAAAATACAACAACCAAAATCTTGAGGACTTTCAGCAGTAGCAACGACTAAAATGGATATCACATGTTAGTCAAAGTGAAAAGGATGACATAATCAAGATAATGACGTTCCACGCTACTTCAAACAAAAGATGTAGAAGGAAACGCCAATCAGTACTCGAATGATAGACTTCCCAAGTTCAGTATCTGTCTATATATCTGAGATGAAGTATTATGTATACTATTTACATTGTTCGGACTATCATCCTCATCTTTGTTGCCATATTTATCACAACGTTTCGTCCCTTGCACGCTCCGGCCTTCTTCAGGTGGTTGGAATGTCGAACTGAACTCTTTATTTTGCTCGCTGGAGTAAACTGTTCTAGTTCCACGTGCCATGTCTAATGAATGTCAGTTATTATTTATCTCCTGTTAATTCCCCTATCCACGTTCTCCACCGCCTTAATCAGGTATTGAACTCACACTCTTTGGGTCTTGTCACTAGATCTAACTAACGCCTTTATCCACTCTGCGATATGTGCGGAAATGTTGTGACAAATATGGCAACAAGGATTAGGATGTTAGTCCGAACAATGTAAATAGTATTCCAAAGTTCAGTAACTGCTATTTGCCTGATATACGGCCAAGAAATGTCGATCTTTTTTCATCACAAAGAAATTGTTAATATAAATATTACCATTATAGATGATAAGAACAGTTACTGAACATTAATCATAATTTGATGGATAGGGAGTGAAGAAAATGCCGAATAGATCCATGTAAGCGACTACTATTACTATTACAATTAGAGCTGAGAAAAATACTCTTATCTCTAACCAGTCAGTGTAGAAAAGCGCAACTCGGGAAGTACTGGTTGCTCGATCGATGAATGCTGAATGGTTCCTTTTAAGAAAATGACTAATATTATCATTGCAGAACCAGACACCAACTCCGCCAACTGGCCTGTGGTATTGTTCAGTGAACACATTATTATTCGTATTATGATTCCTACCACTAATTGTCCATTTTTGCGTCAGGGAGGGCTTGTTTGCCTTCAGCAGGATCTTTCTTATACAATCTGTCAACAGATGGAAGATGTCAAATTCCTTGTATGACACGTTCAAGAAGAATTCTACATCTTAGCAGTAATGCTTGTGCCGGAGGGCCGTGCCCTGTGTGTTAGTTGGATGAATGCCAAATAATGGGACAATGCATTTGTCGGAGAGAAAGCGATCGTCACGTTTGCCGATAAAGAGGAATATGAAAGTTCAGCAGTTCCTTTCTTTAATATGGATCAGGACGATATGGACGTGATCTCTTCACATTTCTACGTAACGGAATATCTGATACTTAGAACAGTAATTTGCTGTGAGAATCTTTTGGCGACGATTTGCAAACAATACGAAAGTTACGTGAGAAATCTGGCATACGGAAGAGACTCTATTTAGGTTTTTTTTTCTATTCATGATTTGTTACGTCGAAACCGAAAAGGAATGCCTGTGTGCAGATATATTGAAATAAACGATAAGTATCGTTAAATGTATAATCTCGAAAACCTTGCCTGCGTTTAAATAGAAAACCTTTCGTAGATACTTAGGTAATTGTGTGTATTTCTTATATATATATATATATATATATATATATATATATATATATATAATAGAGCCGCATAAATAAATCTTTAAATGTTTCTATATCTGCGTAAATATACCCAAGCCCAAAGTTTAGCAAAATCTACAGACTGAATCTAAAGTTGAAAAATGTTTTATTTTTATTGGTACCGTGCCATTTTATTACCCAATAAAACGCTGGAAAATTTAGAATAAATATATATATATATATATATATATATATATATATATATATATATATATATATAATATGATTTCATTACATACGACAGAGAAGGAAGAATTTTTCATGTAATTTTTCCAGCATCCTTAAGTTTTCCGTTATGATGGAGTGATGGATAGCGGCTCGGATTGAGGAATCAGAAAGCCGATTTCGAATTCCAGTCGAATCCATTACATTCACTTTCGTGTTAATACCTTTGGGAAAGGTATGAATCCTTTTCTTCTCCCCCCAGCTATGGGTAAATAGCTGGACAGACTGGCTTCTATAGCCTTAGATGGCAACTGGTCTACCGCAGAAAGAAATGGCAACCTACTGCGGGAAAAAGTCTGCATCGTCAGCCATGTAGCCAAAGATACATGATCGCCTAAACGTGTATCACGCATGGCACATAAGGGAGTAGAGAAAGTTTCCATAATTTTCATTGTCAGAAGTGCTTTCGGCAACATCTTTAGTCATTTTCAAGATGTTTTTGATTTTGGTGGTGTTAGTTTTTTCTCATGTTTTGAATGTTTAAGTTGTATTTTAATTTCGTGTAGTTTTGAATAGAGGCGTTCATTCCTAACCTTCGCATGTTGAAATATCCTTGAAAATGGCCGAATTCCCGTATATTCAGGCCGATAAAACTAATTAATACTGTTAAAATTGTTTACATATATATATAACAATTATTGAGATCCAAACAATTTACCTCGTACAGATGATGACCATTTCGTTCATGGAGAAAGCAATTTTTCCCTGGACTTATCAATGCAAATACATTTACAAAAATGAATGAATCCACACATTTCTCCCAAGGAAATTTGAAAGGCAGAGGAGAGGGAGTAAGAACGGGCCTATAATAGACTATTATAGGCCGATTATAATTATAGTATAATTATTATATTATATTGTATTATTATAATATATTATATAGATATAAAGGGGTAAGGAACTAACGTGGTTATGGTTGAGGCGGTAGAGGTGAATGCGACGGTTGACATTGGAATCTGACCTAAATGTAACCTTCCAACACCTGTACTAGGTGGAAGACATACATGTCGGTATGAAACGTATGTATAAACTCTTCTCGTATGTCAGGAAGTTTGAAAGATGAAATGTAGATATCACCAGAAATTTGATCTGATTTTTTTTTTTTTTGTATAATGTCTAAGCTATTAATTTCACTGTCAGATAAAGAAAAAATGTGTCCTGCATATTTTTTCTTTCTTCATCAGCTTTCGGAATAAGGGATTTACTAAGTTAAATATACATAAAAAATATTTTAATGCATAGGCGAATATTCACGTCAGTTTGGGAAACTAACCGATGGGTTTAGATGCGGACGTCGATGTTGAAAATGGGATACGCAATACAAATATTGATAGTGTCGGAATTTTTATTTCCAGCGCCCAGCTGGTCACATCACAGCCTTTTTTGCGCGCTTGCAAAGGCGAGTTATGCTGGACATTGGATTTTTTGAGCAAATACGCTTTGACGCTATTTTCCTATTGGCTATAACAAAGGGGAATGGGAATCTAATTTCCTCAAATACTTTTCTTTTCTCATACCTATTTAGCTTTTCTTTCTTTCTTTCTTTCTTTTAAATCGAGGACTTCAAAGATTTTTCTCATGTCTTTGACCAAACTTTCCACATTTTTTCTTCTTTCACAAAGCAGGTTCATCATAACTTTCCTGAATATTCTGTCATTCATAATCACATCTACGAATAGCATAGGAAATTACATGTAATAACAAAGGCTGAAGTCCAGAATATGAAAAAAACCGACTTCCAGAGGCAATATTAATGGCAACGAAAAAAAAATCGAGTTTTAAAATGACCTTTTAATTCTTCGGAGATTTTTGGCTATGGTATCTACATGTCAGTAAATTTAGAGTAAAATTGAGTTAATTTTTATTTAATATCTTTTTTTTTTTAGCTATCTATTTTATTTTATTTCAATTTGCTTTGGATTTAATTTATTTATTAATATTTTTGATCGATCACATACGCGCGCACACACACACACACACATATACATATATATATATATATATATATATATATATATATATATATATATATATATATATATATATATATATATATAAAATACGCTACCCAGTCTCAATAATGATATATTTAGACTCTGTCGACTGTTGCATTAAAACCTAGGTTTATTTTACAGCTTTAGCCTTTATTCTTACTATTCGTAATATATATATATATATATATATATATATATATATATATATATATATATATATATAATGCAATTAATATAACATATTTTAGATAAAGCCAACTTTTTACCTAAGCAAATTAACAAACTACTAACGGACACAAACATACGTAAGTCATAACACTCAACAACATAATTAAGTAATTAATAATAACGTAATTGTGTGATACCAATCGTTGCCACTATTGTGATCTCAACGAATGCTCGTTGCAGTAGAGACTTTGTAATCGCAGATACAACTATAATACGCCGTTAAACAATGCTGGTGTCAGACGCCTTCGAATAGCACTGGCACTGATAGTACTTGCTCGAGAATACTGGCTCAAAAGTAACCACCATCTGAATAGAGTATAGAATAGCGATAGTAATAGAGGATAGACTAGAAATGCAGATAATTAAACACACGCCACCTCCCATATATGCGTTTCCTCTATGGCCAGGTGGTCTACTTAATTCAATAATGGGATCGACTGTGTTTGCTTGCTGGCGATCTATGTTCAAACACAAGTGTCGGCAGGGACACTTTATTCCTATATAACAATTAACAAAAATCATAAAATAATTACTAATAACCGAACTCGGACTCATAATTCTTTTCTGCTCAAAAGCCAGGAGAATAATTTTCTTCAGAATCAGGAAATGTCCATAATATTGTATTTTTACTTCAGAGAATACATATATTTTTCTGTTAATGTGTTGTCTAGTTAGATGATTACATTAGACAGAAATACAGACACTTTCAGCAGTGTTTACGACACTTTCAGCAGTGATAAAACTTTAGTTATTTGTTTTAATCATAGTAGCAATCTTTTCTCCAAAGAAACAAAAACCGGATTTTCCTCTAAGACAGATACTTAAACTAATGATCTCATGTAATGAAAAGAACTACTATACTGTCAATGAAAAATGGCCCTGATTTTTAAGTAGTGCGTCCCTCCTTATAATAAATTATATCACATGCGGCCAATAGACTGAAAATTATAGTTTTAAGATATGCTATAATTATGGGTTAAAGTGCTCAATATCAGAGATAGAGCGTATGTAAATATAAAAGAGGACACCATTCAGCTAAGGCGACAGTTTTTTTTTCTGCTTAAACGTGTTGTATTACTCTAACGGCTATTGGGTGGTCACAATAATTTCTACTCAGTAGCCACTAGAATAATTTGTAACATAATCGTTAGTTCCCATCCAATAACCGTTAAAATAATACAATAGACTTACCTATGATGTACTGTTGACCGGCATATATAAATAGTCGAGCCGGATGTTGACCTCAGTCCACTTTTTTACAGTGTTGTTTCGAAAATTTGATAAAACAAATTCTAAAGAACAAAAACACATTCAACACATTACTAGATAGGAAAAGGGTCAAAGTTATTAAAGTAATGATTTTTTTCAGTCTTGTTTGATAGATGCTTCATTTTGTCTCTTAGAATTTGTTTTACTAATTTTTAAAAATCTTCTCTTTTTGAATATTCCTGTATATCCTAATGCAAAAGTCTTCGAACAGTTTACAATCTACGAATTTTTAATTGCCAATTTATCCACGCTTGTGCAAATTAATAAAAGAAACCGCTTTAGTTTCTTTTCTTTCACCATATGGTCAGTTTTTGGAGTGACAGGGTGTAATCGATTTCTATATTTTCCTCAGTTTAAGTTACGTGTAGTGGTGTGCAGTAATATGTATTTATTTTCCGGGGGTATGATGGAATTTGTTTGGCTTTGAAAAATATTGCGTTATCCGTGATTGCATCAGACTTTTATTACGCACAGACACTATTGTCTCGACTGTCGATTAGTTGTTCTACGGACATTGTCTGCAGTGGACATTACACCAAGGAAGCGTACGAAAATTGTAACGCTGCACGAACACACTAGCAAGCCTTACCAGTGAGAAAATCAAAATACTATAGACTAGACTAGAAACTCGCCTGATTTAAATTGAATCGAGAATCTGTGGTCAATCTGCAAGGAAAAACTTTGTGGAATAGACATACTAAGGTGAACTTGGTCATGTTTCATTGGACAATATGAAACAATGTAAATAAGAAGGGTTTATGTTAGACTTTTTTTTACTGTAAATACTTGTTCTTTTCATCCGTAAACATATTTTCTTGCAGTTATTTGAAATGAGAGTGGAGACTATAATCCAAACCAGATAGAGTAGTTAAAAACAGAAAAAACTCCGAGTAAAGGTTTATTGCATAATGTTGATCTACAAAATCTTCTTGTACATTTAATTTACTTCTACAAAATCTTCTTGTACATTTAATGTAATATTTCTCGTGGCTTTCCAAAACGGAAATCATTACTTTGAAGTGCCGGGGTACGAGTGCGTGTAAATCATTCACTTTCGTCGCATGTACACGAGTTGCTACGTCTTCAAGATTTCTTATAAGTGAGCTTTTTTTTTTAGCAATAATAGGTGCGTATATGTATAGATAATCCTTCGTTGGGTTATGACATGTACTGAAGGTAGTAAAGGGTACGTCAGGGATCAGATATCCTGACGGTGTGCATTAATCTTCAAAGGGAGACTTGAATTCTCTCAAGGCTAAACAGTCCAATGTAATCTATTACTTATCCATTGCTTGTGATAGATAAAATAGATTAATGCTTTTTCCCAAAGGCATACTATCAAAGGAATGCATGAGGAACTCGAAATGCAGATTCAAATTATTTCGCCCATAAGTTGGGCGTCAAAAAAACACGGAGAGTTGCTCGAAATTTATATAGGTATCTACATCTATCTGTGAAGATACCGCGGCCAGAGCACGCTAGTAACGACGAAGTTTAAGGGAAAATGGGAACGAAACGGACGCTTTTTTAATGAAGCAAGAAGGCGCAGAGAATTAGACGTTTGCAGGACAGGAATGTGTACAGTAGCCGATCTAACGATGTGCTATAAATGGATAGTAGACAAGGAATTGGGAGGTATTTAAAAAAACATACTGAAGGCTACAAAAATCATGAAATTGTTGAAATCCCTGATCGTCCACGTTCTGAATGGACACGGCACATAGAAGCTTACATTTGTTTATAATTGTACAAAATATCATTAACCCCTATACACACACACACACACACATACACACACACACATATATATATATATATATATATATATGAGAGAGAGAGAGAGAAAGAGAGAGAAATACAGTTTTCCTATTGTCTTTTACATTTATAAATATTGTCTTTTTCTACAGGTTTTTCATATATATATATATATATATATAAAGAAATATACTCTTAAAGTGTGGTATATTTATAGGATAAAGTGCTCAATATCAGAGATAGAGCGAGTGTAAATATAAAAGTGAACATTGAAGTCAACACTCAGAGTTGACAAGCTGTTTGATGTTGGACGCAATTTATAATTATATAAATATAGCACAACTTAAGACTATATTTCTTTATTATATATATATATATATATATATATATATATATATATATATATATATATATATATATATATATTAATGATTCCCTATTATATATACAACACAAGCACATGCTAAAATTAACAATTGATTGTTTCTTTCATGAGAGAAGGTACCTGTAACCTGAAAGATTTTAGTGATAGTCAATTGTCAAATATAATAATATACTTTGTTATTCTTTAGCGCTGGTCAACGAATTTCAAAGAAGAATAGTCCTCAGTAAGACCTACTGGCTTTATTCGCCGAAGTCATTTTAACCAGTGATCTGATAAAATGGTTGTATACTGCTGATATTTCATCGATATGAAAGCCTCCATCTGACGAGGCTGTTTAAGAAAATGAATCAAGTTTTTAGCTCAATGTTTTTGCTTTGTAGCAATTCGCGGTGTAAATTAATAATTATCGTTAACTAACTATTATTATTATTATCAATAATAATAATGATGATGATAATAGTAATGTCGTTTCTAAGCCAGTTGTAACTTATAGGGTGAACATCATAAATTGGAACTTAAAAACATTCAAAAAAATTGTTGAAACTATTCATATTGCAATAGAATGCACTACGGCAGGTGGTGACTGTTTCTATTTGCCAAAGAACAGTGGGGGTAGAGGCATGATTCAACCGGAATGATTGGGGAATTGAGGATTCCGCCGGTGTCTTGTCATCAGACTTTTTAAATCTAATGCGGCACAGATAATCCCCGATTATCTTGATTGGTTCTTGTCATTGGATTAAGACGGTCTTTTGCAAAGAGTCCGCATCGTTTTGTGCAAGCTATATGTAACAATAACCTATGACGGCTGATGTCACTTCTTACACGGCAAATAAGACGCGTTCATATATATATATATATATATATATATATATATATATATATATATATATATATATATAATTTCTATCTGTGAACCAGTGCTTTTGGGTAAAGATTACTTAATGCATTAAATCCCACAGAATTAATACTTGGACCGTCCTTTTAATGGACACTTTTCTAGAGTTAACGAATACTCTTATTCGAGAGAATGATATCTTGGATTTCTGATCGTGTGTCTCCATGTTCTCTCATTTTTTTTTTGTTCTCAGTGCCAGGAAATTTTAAAATAAATAGTATCATAATAAATGTGGTTCCCCAGTTATAAAGGAAAGCCGCTTGGCAGTGTTTCACTTTTCCATAGGGTCTTTCGTGAAATAGAGAAGTTGTTAGAAACGCTAAAGGTCCGCCAAGTTTTCACACAGAGATCAAACTCCTACAACAGCCGCCTTTTCTGTAATGAAACAAATGACGTGATAGAGGAACCATTTGGTCCCATTTATACGGAGTTTAAATAATTTAATACTAATATATATATGTAAATTCATCGATAATATATAAGATTGTCTTTCAATAATAATTTCGTTTACAGTTAATATATTAAAATAATATAATTATAATCAAAATCATTAAAATAATAATAATAATATTAAAGTAATATAATTACAATAATAATATTAAAATAATAAAAATTATTAAAACAATTATAATGATTATAATAATCATATTAAATATAATAATTATTATAATATGAAAATATAATAATTATTATATTAAAATATAATAATTATTATATTAAAATAATATAATTATTATAATATTAAAATAATATAATTATTATAATATTAAAATAATATAATTATAACAATTCAATTAAATAAGTTTGGTAATAATTCTAATAATAATTCTTCAATAATATGTAATAAGATAATTTTTCGAATCAAGCAGCTACTTGAATTTACCGATCAGAATAGAGTACGTAGAGATGAGGGGAAATATAACACACGAATCCGAAGGTGAATAACATAGTAAAGAGTAAAATCAATACATTTTGGTATTAGAAAATGTCGTTAACATCAAAGAAAAATGTGCTGAATTGCTTTGTTATATCTCTTCTGAATGCCAGCCTTTCCGATACGCCATGCTTCCGATTTGCGTATTTGCTCTACATGAGTACGAGGTTCTAGAACCTTCTCCCAAATATCTCGAAAATTGTTCATGTTTTTTTCATATTGGGTGCTTCCGAGATGGCAGAAAATAATTTTACTTAATCTATCAGTAATGAAGTGAAAGAAATTCCGGCACCGTTAGATCTTTTTTAGGAGCTGCATACGTTTAGGGCGTGGGCTACCATCGCTCTCCACAGCTTCATATCCTTTATAACTCTAAGCAGTGTTGCTTCTCTTATTATCACTCCCACAATCCCTGTTCTGCAATCCATTTACAGTTCTTTAGAAACGGGATTATCTGATTCCCTTTTACCCTATTTGTCTTCAATGTCCTGTGAGTGTCAAATTCTCCAAACTCTTTCCCCATTAAGTGTCCTAGAAATTCAACGGTCTCATTCTGATTCTAAATACAAATGTCTTTGTGTTTTCATTTTACCTAAAGCTTCCTCATTGATGACATGTTATATCCCTAGTATTCACAGGAGAACCGTATTCATCTGTAGAATGGCATTTTTTGTCACATTTTTCTAATTTATCGATGAATAACTTGTCCTATATTCACTGCCATATAGGAGATTAGGTACTATATAGCAGTTCACCACTTTCCTTTGATTCTAACGAAATTTTACGGTTTCTTAATATTTGTTTAGCTTTTGCAGCGGGAGAGGGTTTCTATTCCAATGTCTTCAGATTTCCGAATCGCATTTTCCATTATCTCTTCTGTCAGAATCCAGATAGTTGAATTTCCGTGTTTTCTAGATTCATGAATCTTCAAATTCGAAACTTGGCTATTGGAATATCCATCTTCCTAACAACCATCCATTCTGCTTTCGTGCAATCGATAATTAGTCCTTTCTTCTCGCATTCTTTGAATTTTGTCTAAGAGTTCTTATAAAACTTTTTTTTAAAATGAAGATAATATACTCCGACGAAGATACATTGAAAGTGCAAAGACTTGCAAATCTCTAATGGTCAACGTCCGACTGGGTTCTTTAGACTACCAATTGTTCTTACTGAAAATGTGGCTTACAGCCATATCCCTTTGAAACCCCAGTTTCCGTACAATCAGCGAATTTAAGCAACGTCGACCTCAGTCAGTACCCGCATGAGTAACCTCTTGAGAATATACGGTACTATAAGCTTGGATGAGTATGTGGTGTATTGGATTATACATGTACCTGCTGATGAACTCGTCCGGTCGGTAGAGCGGGCTCAGACAAACCTGCCACTGTCAAACAAATGCTGACCTAGTGTAGCATATATGGTTTTCATTGAGATGCAGATGGATAGTTTCAGTGGAAATTTGGATTCGCAAGCTCTTCCCAACTTCATGCATACACACTTTTAAGATAATGCGATCTGGTTTGAATTCTGAGTTTCCTTATCCTAGACTCGTTGCCAAAGCTGTAAAACCCAGTCAGTTCTGCTATTTTACTCATAGCAGTGGGAAGAAGAACTAGTTACCGGCTCAGGTTGAGGAATTGAAGAGCCGTTCGAATTTCAGGCGGGTTCAATACATTCACTTACGTGCTAATATGAAGTTGTTCTTTGCAATTAGACCACAGATTCTCGATTGGATTTAAATCAGGAAAGTTTCCAGGCTAGTCTATAGTACTTTGGTTTTCTCGCTGGTAAGGCTTGCTAGTGTGTTCGTGCAGCGTTACAATTTTCGTACGCTTCCTTGGGAAAGGTATAATGGATAATAATTCGAAATTGTTTAATCAGAGAGCCGAGTTCCAGTTCCCGTTGGGTTCGTTATATTGACTTACGCGCCAATACATTTGGGAAAGGTACGAAACCACTTCTTCTCCCCCAGCTCTGAGTTATTTAGTAACACTTGTATCACTAAAACATTGTGTTCCCCCTCACAAAATCTTACAATCTAAAAATATTTTCTCGCTTTAAATAACTTGCAAAGGTTTAATAAACCGTAGAAAATCAATCAATTACTAAAAATAATAAAAATTAATAAGCTACCGAAAAACCGATGAAATAAAGGAGACGAAATTAATAAAATTACTTTGAAATCTATACACGTGAATTAAATATTAAAAACAAGTCTATAGTTCATATGAGTAACCGTCACGTCGATGATGGCGTCTTTGGGCAGGGATATGAAGCGTTTCTTACTTTCACTTTTGATGAGCAACTTGTTCAAAGGATTCAAATTTGGAGAGTTAGGAGGCCGTATTTGGCGAGACGTTGAACGTCTCGGCGACTACTTCTTGTTCGTTTGCGTCACGTCGAAGGGAGCAGAGTCCAACAGGAAATACACTGCCAGCTTCTCAATCTAGAGATTCCCAGCTGTGTCTAGCACCTCGATGGCATAAAAACAAAATCTCTATAGAATGGAAAAGAGCGAGACGAAAGGAATTCAATATATTGCTGAGAGCAAGCGTTTCGCTACAGGTGTCGGACGTTTAAAACAAGGCACTTGGCCAGATCCAAAATCATTAAGTGAAGATCACAAACATGGTCTGACATCAAGCATATGGTGATCAGAAGAATTGCTCTCTTAAAAAGCAGTAAAGCAAGCGGCAGTTCTAGGTGTTGTTTTCCCATCAACCATCCAAGATTTCGCCTCTCTATAATTCATTTCAGGTTTATTCCTCCTTTCTTTCCTCCTATTTATTTTTACTCTATCTTTTGCTTACAAAGGACATGGGATCATTAACCTTTCCCTTCGCTATCGTCAATTCTTTAGCTCTTTTGCTTCCTATCGTTCACTTTTTTGCTTCCTGTCTTTCCCTTTTATTGCTTCCTGTCGTTCCCCTTTTTTGATTCCTGTCGTTCCCCTTTTTTGCTTCCTGTCGTTCCCCTATTTTGCTTCCCGTCGTCCGCTCTTTAGCTTCCTGTCGTTTGCACTTTAGCTCTTTTGCTTCCTGTCGTCCTCTCGTTTGCTTCCTGTCGTCCTCTCATTTGCTTCCCGTCGTCCGCTCTTCTGCTTCCCGTCGTCCGCTCTTCTGCTTCCCGTCGTCCGCTCTTCTGCTTCCCGTCGTCCGCTCTTCTGCTTCCCGTCGTCCGCTTTTTTGCTTCCCGTCGTCCACTTTTTAGCTTCCTGTCGTTCTCTCCTCTACTTCTCGTCGTCCGCTCTTTCGCTTCCCGCCGTTCGCTCTTTTACTTCCCGCCGTTGGCTCTTTTACTTTCCCGCCGTTGGCTCTTTTACTTTCCCGCCGTTGGCTCTTTTACTTTCCCGCCGTTGGCTCTTTTACTTTCCCGCCGTTGGCTCTTTTACTTTCCCGCCGTTGGCTCTTTTACTTCCCGCCGTTCGCTCTTTTACTTCCCGCCGTTCGCTCTTTTTACTTTTTCATTTCTTCAGGCCCTTGTTCTTTCTCTGCCCTTTAGTCTTCTTCATCTCTGTCATCGGTCCCTTATTTTATTCTGTTATTTCTCATTTTCTAACTTACCTCCATGTAAATTTTTCTTTCACATCAATTTTTTTCTACTCCTTATTTCATATTTCCTTAATATGGAGAGTTTCTATTAAAACTCAAACTGCCACTGAAGTCAACGCTCCCTAGTATATTCAAATATGTAAATTCTGTTTCAATTATATTTAAAAGAAACTCACCGACATTTCGTTGCAGTATCCTTTATTTTATTATATATTATTTTATTATAAATAATCCCTATGCTTGACTTGCGTTGATTATTTGTAGCAATACGAGAATTCTTTTCGACATGTTTACGATCGATACGCCTTTTTTCTTGTGAAGATATTCGGGTGAATTTAATTATACATTTATGTTATTATACCGACATTTTGAGGCCCGGGGAAGTTGAGAAACAATATAATTGTTCTCGTTACCACGTTCTCTTTAGAGAAATGATATGTTTTGGAAGGTTTTAATGGCGTCTTCACGGTGTGGGCATCTGACAATTTATTTTCTACTACCCATTTCATGTTATGTGCATCAAACAAGTTATCATAGTTTTAATCTGGCTTGTTTATGAAGCTAAATTCGATTGAATGAAGATAATAAACAATGAACAAAAGCCTCAAACAAATTTCCATATTTTTCCTTAATGTCATGAGCATAGACAATAATACATTCCTGCATATTCCTTTAATTTATATGTGAATTATCATGAGTTCTTTGGAAAGATCGAGGAATGGTTACCCTTTGCCTTATTCGTAGTTCTGAATTCAGAGCTATCATTCACCTAGACTGGCTGCCACCCAAGGCTACAAATACTGTAATGATGATGATAATTTACTAAGAAGATAATTTGTCATCTACAAATCGACTACGGTTAACATACGACAGGACTTCTTCATCTGTTCTTACTAAAAAAGTTATTTATGGCCGTATCACGTTGAAACAGCGGTTTTAGTACGTGTGAGATCCCACGTGGGATCGAGTTCTTTGGAAAGATAGAGGAGTGGTTACTCTTTGTCTGCTGCACAGTTCTGAATTCAGAGGTAATATTCTCAAAGCTAGCGAGTCTAGTCCGTTTAGTTATGTAATTAAGAAAAAGTACAACAGTAGATGAATTCATGTCTTTCTCAAGTTAAAGTAAACATATGATTAGACGGTGGAATTTTAACTCGGGTTACGTCTTCCACTATCTCTAACAATAAACGTTACACTGTCTGGTTGACAGAGTTCATTAGCCTTGGTTCGTCTTGTAGGAGAATCACTGTGATTTCTAAAGAGACTGGAATGGGGCTTCTTAGTCACATTGATGACTACCCTTCAAGTAGCCAACGACTTCATCCTCGTGATGAAAGTAGTAGCCAGCTTCCAAGTAACAATCAGAAGAGGATTCGAGATCTACCAACTTTTTTCCATGACGAAAATGATGAATATAAAGGGGGTGGGTAACGGGTAACTGTTCAGATATATTCTTTTTTTCCCCCTATCTATGGATAAATTGCAAGAAAAACTAAGCTCTCTCGCCATGATTGGTAACTAGTCTAGGAGAAGGATAACTCAGAATTAAAAACTCTATCGATTGTCCATGGTCACTTATCCTCAGTAATGATAATTGGAAGAGGTAAGCAAATCGCAACTTTCCACTACGGGCATATCCCTTTATTAGGCTTACGGTCACATAACGCTGAAACACGTAGGATCATCGAAATTAAGCAAAGTCGAGCCTGGTCAATATCAAGATGGGTGACAGCTTAAGACTACCCGGTGCTTTAAGCTTGGATGTGCAAATAGTGTAATGGATATTGGGGAGGAATTGTTAATCGGAAAGCCGTTTCAATTCCCTTCGGGTTCGTTATATTTATTTACGCACAAATACCCTTGGGAAATGTACTGATCAACCTCTTTCTCCCGGCTGAAGTAAGACGTGTATCATTAAATTATTATCTCAAAAAATAATTCTTAGAATTTAATAATCCGAAAAGGGTTGATAAGCCGTAAAAAAACAACGAAATCAAACCAAATCACCATTTTATAACATTCTAATCATGTTTTTCTTTGTAGTTTCCTTTCAATCGCAGACTTTATATTTCTTGAGAAAAGCTATTTCTCTGAATTTTCTTTTGTTGGACGCTTATTTCGATCTCAGGGAGACCAATTTTTTCTGATTCGATTTCAAATCCTGTGCCCATTATAAAAAGGTCCAAATAAATTATATTTATGACCCCCAGGCAACAGACGCTTCAAAAATCACTCTTCTTTTCGTCTAATTCTCCTTATTTCTTCTGTCTCCGTGTTCACATACTCGTCTATTAACAATAAGTCTAGCGAAAAGCATAGCTTCAGAAAGAGACAGTTTCACAAAGTAATCTTAATTCACTTACTCCCAAAGGTACGATACCATTTTAGAGCCTCATTTACGAAACCGTCGAAGTTTTTATAGCAATCTTCAGGTCTGGCAAGTCAGAGGAATGGATTAACTCGCGCCAAACATATTCCTGTGATTTTTCTTCTTTTTTTTTTTTGTTCTCGTAACGCATATAAAGAATGATAGGATTTAATGTCCGTCTCATTTCGACCGAAAGACAACGGTCGAGGGAAATAGGCTCATTAACCTAATGGAGATAGCGGTTATTACGAAACATTTTGAGTGAATTGTTTCAGTGGATTGAAAAGTAAAAGTAAACCTGTAATATTATTTATCCAGAATGAGTAATCGCATTTAAAGTTAAAATTAAATCTACGGTGGATTATCATATATATATATATATATATATATATAAAGTCAACACTTAGAGGTGACAGTCTGTTTCATGCTGGATGCAATCATCGGGCCCGATGATTGCATCTAGCAAGTGCTGACTTCTATGTTCACTTTTATATTTACACACGCTCTATCTCTGATATTGAGCACTTTAACCCATAAATATAGCACACTTTAAGACTATATTCCTTCGTATATATATATATATAGAGAGAGAGAGAGAGAAAATGAATGACAAAATATTTTTTATCCTAATGTGGCGTTCATCTTAGTGTAACAACACATATGTTGGGTAGTAAAGGGGTGCTGATATTTTAATGTTATATATACATACTCATATATTGTCATCCACAGACGGACTGTTTCGCTGTATCACTGTTAATCAGTGTGTGACTAGATATCTGAATGTCTTAAGCCAGGATCGAAACCAAACTGATTTGGCATTAGTCGGTGATTTTTCCCATAAGCTATCAGCTCCCGCCAGAGAGGATGGTGAATTTTTACGTATTTATTTTAGAATAAACACGCTAGTGACTCAGAGTGCTCAATTCATAGAAGAGCGTTGCATTATCAGAAGTATCAATCACTGTTGACAAATTCACGCTAACCCTCTAAAGTGCTGAACTGAATTATATTTTTTCGGGGTCTTATATATTGTCTGATTTGGCATCAGTCTGAGAATTTTCCCCTAAACTATCAGCAGAGAGGAAGCTAAATTTTTACGTGTATATATATATATATATATATATATATATATATATATATGTTTTGTCTTTTTGTAAAATAATGGGATTCCTGTATCATAATTTGAACTTTAGTTCAAAACTAATGAAGAAAGATTTAATTTAGATTCTTTTTTCAGAAATGTCACCGCTAACCCAAATTTCTTAAATCGTATATTAGTAGTACTATGCCTTTCTGTTACCTTCTAGAACTTGTTTTTCTTTATTTATCATTTTGTGTTCCATGCTATTGCTATAAATTGTTAAATGCCTTAAAAATTTCTAAGTACAATCCAATTACATTATCTGCAAAATATAACTCCTACAAGGACATAATGTTTGCTTATTTGTAAATTGGATATTATTCTTTATATATAAACTCTTTAAATGCGTCAAAATATACAAGTTCTACTCAATTACTTCATAACCAAGCTGAAAAAAAGACATTTAATTTTTTTTTCTTTTTTACAATTGTTGCGTTTATTGTATTAAAATAAATTATTGACTGTTTCATTACTTTTTAACACAGAAAGACAGGGCTAAACGGAAAGTCATAAGTCTAATATATATATATATATATATATATATATATATATATAAAACGTTGAAAGACCGGTCTACGTCCGTTCACGGAAATTAAGCACCGTCAAGTCTGGTTAATACCTAGACTGGTGACTGCTTCGGAATATCAAGTGCGGTAAGCTTGGATGTGCAGGTGCTGAAATGGATAATAACTTCGAATTGTTAATCGGAGAGCCGAGTTCCAATTCTCTCTTGGGAAAAAAACTCGCAAATATCCTTGGGAATAGTTTGAATTCACCTCTTCTCCCTCTCTCATTCAATCATCATCACCTTACAATCTAAACATATTCTCTGTCTTTAAATAACCTGCAAATGGTTAAGACGTAGAAAACGAATTAATAAATCAATATATATATATATATATATATATATATATATATAATGAGTGTGATAGGATAAAGAAAAATAGGAACCGTTTATAAATTTAACATGTTTCGCTTTATTAAACCTTCATCAGAGTGTGAGAGATGGACAAAAATAAATACCTATGTTTATTATCTGTCTATATTTCTGAGATGAGGTATTATGTACACTATTTACATTATTCGGACTATTGTCCTCATCTTTGTCGCCATATTTATTACAACTTTTCGGCCGTTGTACGCTCCGGCCTTCTTCAGGTGGCTGGAATGTCGAACCGAACCCTTTATTTCGCTCACAGGGGTAGACTGTTCTAGTTCCACGTGCCATGTTTAATGGATGTCAGTTATCAGTTATCTCGTATTTCCCCTCTCCAAGTTCTCCACGGCCTTAACCGGGTATTGAACTCACACTCTTTGGGTCCTGTCACTGTGCCATGTGTGCTTGAGTGTATCATAATTTTAGTTTGTCTATAGGGGATTCCCATATTAATATGTATTCCTGTCTCTGACTTTAGTATGCATTCTGTTTTTTTATCTGCATGTTGATTTGACGTCATAGACATACTTTAGATTCTTTAAAAATAAACTTAAATTTGGTGATGTAATACAGTGCTTTTGATGTGTTTATAGTTGTCAAAATATTTATCGAGTTTCCCTCGACGTGGTGTTTTTTTTTTGTTTTTTTTTAATTAGGGTGGAATTTGTAAAATCAAAGTTATGCCCAGTTTTGTTCCTGTGCATCACGAGCGAATTTAACGTGTCATCCCAACGTATATGCTTTTATATCTTTATAGACTCGAGCTTTTAGATTCCGAGATGTCTCGCCAATGTAAGTGTTTCTACATTGGAAGTACTTAATTTAATAAATCCCGACATGTGAAGTGCTGTTGGATCTATTTAGCTTCCTAATTATATCACTGATTGTTTGGAATTGGGAGTAACGATCTTAGTGTTAGGGAAAACTAATTTATTTTCAGATTTTGTAGACAGAGATAGAGGATCACATGCGGACAGGAACCAAATATAAATAGTGCTTGCTAGACACACACATCTGAATACATTATCAAAACGATGCTTAGCAGGTGAAGTCTGCTTAAAGTCAAACAAGAAAAACAAAAATGCCAGCATTTCTTTTTCTCCATATCTCACTGTCTGATGAAGCTTTAATAAAAACGAAACATGTTAGCTTTATAAACGTTTCCTATCTATCTTATCATTCTATCGTATTCCTATCAATATTTGATCTGTATTTAATCCCAAAAAGATATATATCTGGGTAAATTCATCCCTTGACAGGTTTCGCCGATGGAGAGTCGTCATCAGAACATATCTGTATAAAAAGGTCCCTGATACTTATATAAACTGAATAAAATTTTCCCTATGTTAACACTCTTCAGGTTAAAAGTAAAATTATTACTATTATTCACATAACCCTAAGGAACTTCTCGAAATTTTAGTCAGTTGAGATAAATACTTCGACTATTTTATTTAATAGTAATGATAATTATTATAGTTATTAATATTATTATTATTATTATTATTATTATTATTATTATTATTATTTAGGTATCTCGTTAGCATTGTTATTGAAAAATCCGAAAAAAATTTGATTTGTTTAAATGTCATTAAAAAATAGACAAGCAGACATATAGTGAAATGGTTCACTGTAAATACACACGCCGTGGCTTCGTCTTCAGCATATTGAGAAATCTATTAAAAATACCAATGATAAAGTAATTAACTGAAATAAAAATTTAAATTAAGCAATTAATATTTTATAGTGTATATATTCTTATTTTAAAATAGTTATTATTTAACAATTATATTTGCATCTTTTTTAATATTTTACCTATTTTAAATAAGTTCTGCAAAGTTGTTTTAGGTTTCAAGTTTTGATCACGAAGCTTTTTGCTCATTGCACTAGCCACGGATAAGCAAAACTTTTGTTGTCTTACCTTTATTATGAGTTAAATCTCGATAAGGTTTCTGTCATTCTTAAGCTTAATATATGTTTAAAGTTTATATATGTGTATAAGTTTAATATGTCATGGTCAAAGCCAAAATTGTTTGAACGCAACGGAGATCTCAATACCCGAAGTAATTGATTTAGATTTCTAAAAGTTATTTTGTGGCAAGACCAAAAGCCTAATTTACGTCATGTAAATTTTTACGTTTTTTTTTTCCTTCCTTGGTTGATCTGTGATTGCTATTTTTAATATGTCGTTATTTTCTGTAAATTTCGATCAAGGAAAAACAAAAGTCACCCCCACACACCTACAGTTTTTCTCTCTCTCTTTTCGGGAAAATTATGACCAGTGAAAAATAAAATTCACGATTGCTATTGCTTGAGATTTTCAATAGTTTTCTACTTAATTACAAACAAAACATTTTTGTCTTATTCTTTTCTTTTATTTTTAATGTAAAATTTATCAAAGAAGACTTGCAATTGCATTGTTTCTGTGTCTACTCACTCACCAGTATATTACGTGAGTGTCGATGCTGAGAAAGAAGCTCTTTGCTTTCTGAGCCGCTTGTTGTCTGACAGCTTAAATGGATAAGGGAGACGAAATAGGTGAACCTGGATTTCATCTGCTTATTGTATGTGTGGAATGTCTCAAAGGTCATCATTGAATGAAACCTCAACGTGTCATGCGCAGAATCGGCACCGAGAAACGCTGAAAGACAAATTGTTGTTTAGAATACATCTCAAACATCAACGATAGTTGAAGGTCAAATGTTTGAGCTGTATTCAAGAGAAGAAAAAATCAGGTTTGTTTGCGTGAAATACCTGAGATGAATGCAGCATTCAGAGAATGATACTAAAGGCCACGTCATGGTTAGACCTACTCACCCACATACACGGAGAAATAGTTACGGGACAAATAACTGTCTTCATAATGCTTACATAATATAGTGATTTTCTAATGTCGAAAATATGAGGCACCGAGTGTGGATCGATCTCGCTATTCAGTCGTAACTGATTTAGCGAGAAAATCGTGTTAATAATTACACCACGACTAATGCGTACATAATATTGACGAATTTAACAGATTGCAAATATTTCTCTCTATATACATCTCTTTCACGATATATAGCTAGCTACTCTGTCAGAATAGATAGGAAATTCATCTCCCAAACCCCAGATCAGGCTTGTTTGTGTTATTAAAAAAAAAACGCAAAAACAAAGACAACCTGTGTTTCATACTGCAACTACATCGAGCATACTTTAGTTATACAGGGTTATTCAAAAAGAATGAAGCTATTTCATGGCGTATAACTTCATCTCTCAAGCATAGTCGTGGAATGAGTCAGTAACAATTTGATGAGTTTTTTTAATTTTTCAATGGCTGCCACAGGGGCGCTGCAGTCTCGTCGTATCTCCAGCAACGTTCAGTTGTTTGTTTAACCCCGGAATGGTGAGTCCTCAGCAACAGGCGTTCTGCGTTCTCCAGTTTGCGAAAAAGAATACAGTTGTCATGGTGCAGCGTGCTTTTCGAAGGCAATTCGACATTAATCCGCTTTACTAAGAACATTTGAATGTGGTTTAAACAGTTTCAAGTGTATGGGTGTCTGTGTAAAGGAAAGATTCCAGAACGACCACGATTTTCGGAGGAACTAGTGGCGAGAATCCGTGCCGAGTTTGAGTGGAGTCCAAAAATCGAGCTAGCCATCTCTCAATCCACTATCTAACGTGGGCTAAGAACACATCTACATTTGAAACCTTACAGAATACTCCTCGTTCAGGCACTTACCAAGATCCTTCTCTTTGTGTTTGGCCTGCGAGATTCCCAGACCTCTCGGTGTGCATTTTTTGTCTTGTGGGGGATACGTAAAACATCGCGTTTATGTTCCACCGCTACACACTAACCTCGATCAACATAAACGACGAATAACAACAGATATCACCTCAGTGGATCATGATACGCCGATAGGCGTCTGGGGGGGACTCTCTTATCGCATTGATGTAGCCCGTGGTACAGGTGGTGGCCATAATGAAAACATTTAAGACAAAAAATAGAATTTGATTGTGAGTAGAATACGTGTGACTTGGCTGGAGTTTTCTATTGCTTTTTCTTGTTAGAATATTGCGTAATGAATTCGGTTCATTGTTTTTGAATAACCCTGTAGTTTCTGGGAAAGTCCACATAATCCAGTGTGATCTTCAATTTACAGAAGACCAATAATTTTGAACTATCGGTAACGGTTACTTGAGACTCCGTCTTAGCACAACAATCAGAGGCTTCAATTTCACTGACAAGCACAAGTCGATAACATCTAGAAATTATCTCCGTATAAATGGACCATGATGATCATTCGAATAAGGATCTCGTGGTCTGAACGAGAATCTTCCAAACCCCTCAGGCACTCACCCATATATATATATATATATATATATATATATATATATATATATATATATATATATATATTATATATATATATATATATATATATATAACGAAAAATGAGAATCTGTATATATTTCTGAGATGAGATATTATGTACACTATTTACATTATTCGGACTATTGTCTTAATCTTTGTCGCCATGTTTATCACAACGTTTCGGCCGTTGTACGCTCCAGACTTCTTCAGGTGGTTGGACTGTCGAACTGAACCCTTTATTTCGCACACTGGGATAGACTGTTCTAGTTCCACGTTTCATGTCGAAGGACACATGGCATAGTGGATAAAGGCGTTAGTTAGATCCAGTGACAGGACACAAAGAGTGAGAGTTCAATACCTGATTAAGACGGTTGAGAACTTTGAGAGGGGAATTAGCAGGAGATAACTGACATCCCTTCGGCATGGCACGTGGACCTAGAACAGTGTCCCCCAGTGAGCGAAATAAAGGGATCAGTTCGCCAGTCCTACCACCTGAAGAAGGCCGGAGCGTACAACGGCCGAAACGTTGTGATAAACATGGCGACAAAGATGGGGGACAATAGTCCGAATAATGTAAATAGTGAACCAATGAAAAATTAGAACAATTTTATAAAATAATCTTTTTCGAATATTTGCTTCTTTTACCAAAAGAACTACTAACATGACACGGTTTGTATCTACGCTGGAAGCTAATATCTTAATAAATAGCCCATTTGTCTATATATCTTATGAAAGTACAAATTTGTTTTTAAATGGGTTTACTTCATAACAGCCACTTGAGCGGCCTTCGCGTACAGAACAGGAAACTATGATGAAACCATAAGATAACACCACTTAAACCTTGAACTTAAGATCTGTCGATCTCATCAAAGATACAAAAAAAAGAATAAAATACAATTGATACAACTATCACGTGATGCTTTCTGGAACCAACCTATCCAGAAGAAATATAAATGCGGAAAGCTAGATCGGTCTACACCGTCTCTGATTAACAAAGATAATTTTCGATCGAGATGATAACAGCCGGCTCCCATCAGTTTGTTTCCTCCTGATAGCGTACGTATAGAAAAAAAACTAATATCTCCAGGCCATTATAATGTCCAGTTTGCGGTCAAAAGACTTCATTCTCTGTCCAGGTGCTTTGTTTCGGTCCATTAACGGTCAAATCACGATTGAAATGATGCACTTAAGAACATATGACATTCATTGTAGCTTGATTTGTGTGAACCAATAACGATGACAGAAAGAAAAGAAAATGTCATCTGGCTTAATTAGATAGGATAATTATTTTGTTAATTAGTTTCGGCGCCGGAGAAGAACATAGATATTTAATATTTTTTTGGTTTTATTAAAGGCTTCCTTCACCAACGTAACCTGCAAATATGACAAAAGATAGATAAAACGTTTCGCTTGTTATCTCTCAGACTCGACATAACGTTAATTATTTAAACGTGCTTCGACTGTTGTAACTCTTCCTCATGCGCTGCCTCCTTTATTTTTATGTGCCATGTCCTTCAGGACGTAGGCGATAATGGCTCTCCACCTCCTCCCTCTATCCCGTGCAGCTCTCAACAAGATCCTTCTCTCTGCTTCCTCGCCCAGACCACATTCTGTCATCCACTTGCTTAAGCTCGCCAGGTATGTCACGCGTTGTTTTCCCTTGTCTATCTTTTCGTCTATTCGACCTGTGAGTATCAGATTCTCCATGGCCTCCTTCCTCATTATGTGTCCCAGAAACTCCAGCTGTCTCTTCCCGATATTGAGTATAAGCCTCCTCGTTGTTTGGAACCCCTTTAAGATCTCATCGTTGCTCACACCCTCGGTCCATGATATCCTTAGCCTCCTTCGGTAAAAACACATCTCCGTCGCCTCGAGTCCCTTCTTCGTCTTTGAGAAAATCGTCGAACAATCGCTGCCGTAAAGAAGGACAGATGTCACGTAACAGTTCAGTATTCTTTTCTTTCTTACCAAAGATATACTCTGCCTCGCAGTACTCTGCCCAACTTTTGGAATGTGTCCTTGGCCATCCCAATACATCTACAGATCTCAGTGTTACACTTATCTTCCTCTGTCAAGACGCTTCCTTGAATATGGCTTGCCTTGAAAAAGTTCCCAACGTTGATTTGGATGAGTCAATGCGAATGGACGACGGTCAAACATTTAATGATCTTCTGTAGGGAAAGCCAGCTTAGGGAAAGCGGTCCATAGACAAATCCTCTAAACGATACAAAGCTTTCTTGTAAAATAACCCGGAAATGTGAAAACCTATAGCATTCAAACGATCACTATGTGTGTCATCCGTCGGTCTCGAGAGACCACTGAAACTGTTATACCTCAGCTATTGATGGTGGTTCAGCATCTGTTGTAGCTCTACAGCGCCACGCGGGGGTGATAGTTGACTGCAATAAATGCATGTGCGGACGCTCTCCCCCGATATCGCCGTGTTGTTCTCATTCGTTTCAGCACGCTTCTCCTCGTTCCAGCCCTCCATGTAAATCGTGTATCCAACATGAGCGATTGACGGTGACGTCTCCCCACCTCTCGATGCCTAGGTCCATCTCCCTCGTGTTCCTTTCGAAGACATCCTTGAAGCGAAAATGAGATTGCCCTCGTGACTACTTTCCAGTGTCCAGCTCCCAGTACAGAGGGACCTCCCAATCTGTAGACTGGTGCTTCCCGTGTTTTACTGTCGCCACAAGACGACGCTAGAGTGTCCTCTTCAGGGAGCAGACCTGGCTAAGTTTTTATGAGAGATTGTCGGCTATCAAATAATATAAAAGGGACGCGACAATGTAACAATATACAATAAGCTGACTGAAAGGTTCTCTAACCTCAAACATGAAGGAATAGGTTCTGTAATACACTGGAAACTCTAGCTCGACCATATAAAGACATGGAATCGTTGCTGACCAGAGAGTTGCTCCAGAAATAAAATGCTTAACAATTAACTTAAAGCTAAAGAAACGTCTGGAAGCGACAGAAAAGTAGTTCTAGAAAAGGATGCTGGAAATACTATGGAGATAGCACAATGAGAGAACTAGAAAGATAGTCTGGGACACATTACAAGGAAATACGGTTTAGAAAAAATACCTCACAGGACGTATTGTAGCAAAGAGAAGGAAAAATCAAACAATTTCCCTAAACAGATTGTGTGAACAAATGGCAGGGGGGAAATAGGGAATGACGATAAAGAGTCAAATGTTGCTTCGAGTTATAAGTTAGAGGAAGTGGTGGAGAGCTGTAACAGACTAATTCCTAAAGGGACATAGAACATAAATGATCAGTAGGTTGACATTAAAATTGACGACGCCATCTAGGCAAGATAGCTGGCACTGATTGTCATACACAAAGAAAATTGGATTTTCTAGGCTAGGCGTGGTTGACCTCGCCAGTCACAAGGGGTAGACGGTAGAAAGCAGAAGACTTACATAATTTGAACTGAATTAAACTGGAATATTAAAATGATGGTCGTGCCAATTGTGTTTAGTTAACTTGGATGCGCGCCAAAATTACTATTCTCTAGTCTGAGTGGAACTGGAATTCGTGGAAGAATAGACTGTAGTAACCACAGCAGTGGCTCTGTTTGCAGGAATACTGAGGGTAGATAGAGGTTTGGGGAGACAAATGATAACCAACATATATCTGTTTGAACCAATATGCACATGAAATAAGAAGCATATATAACGAAGTGAAGTCTAGCTAAAATCATTGTTGACAAAATGGGTTACGCGGAGGTCATTTGAAAGAAGAAACAATCGCATATAGTAGAATCAAGGATACGAACATGCCTATGAAGTCATGTAAAGATACACACACACTCTCTCTCTCTCTCTCTCTCTCTCTCTCTCTCTCTCTGTTATTATTATTATTACTATTATTATTATTATTTAAATATTATTTTAGTGGATACTCGTATCTGAGTAGAATATTTATTAAAAAGTATATTTAGTTATTCAGACAGGCAGACGAAAAATGAAAAAATATACAGTTTAATAAAATAAGAGTATCCATTAAAAACACCGTTTAACTAAAGAATTAATTAACATTTATGGAATAAAAATATATTACACTATAAGAAATTTTCTCATGAAACAATATGATTTGTCAGGGTTAACAAACTATTTTACATCTTCAAAACTCTCCCTTTGTTCAATGCTGCCCAGTCTTCCCTTTCCAGTCCCGATAAAGTTGAAAAACATCTCCACCTCCATGGAGAGGGTTCACATGACTTACACTCCTTATTTTCCACCAATCCTAACCTTCACGGCTAAGACCCACTGTGCCACGCATATTTAAGCAAACGACCCTAATTCCCCTGGTGAAACATAAGTTCCACAAGAGCAGCATATTCCCACAAACCACTTGTTGAACTTACTCAGAACAGATTGCTTATGCGATCACTACAAACTTAAGCTGCTTGAGACTAGGATTAACCGTTATCTAACACACACATCCTCTGTGCCTCTTACGATGTTACCCCGGGTCTTGTACAAGGTGAATACCACGTTAAAAAAAACAAAAAACGCTGACCCTACCAGCAATACTTCTACAAACCATTTGATACATTTCTACATTGATTTCAGAAAATATATCAGCAATTGCTTTTATTCATCTAGGAATTGATTTCGGTTTAAACTATATCTTGCAGTATACCACGCAAGAAAATGTCCCGGGGTGTGAGGTCTGGTGATTCTGGTGGTCACTCAATTGCTCCACGTCGTCCTAGTGACCTTAGTTCGAAATTAAAATTTAACCATTCCCGAACGTGTAAACCATAGATATTCTTAAGCCATCTTAAACTACTGTAGTTTATTTTTGTTCAATAAAAGTTAATAAAAAGTTGTGTTATTTTGCCACCCCATATATATATATATATATATATATATATATATATATATATATATATATATACTTAGAGGGGGCAGCCTGTTTCATGCAAGACACAATCGTCAGTTTTTGTTTTTTTTAATCGTGGCCTGACGATTGCCTCTAGCATGAAACAGCCTGTCGCCTCTAAGTGTTGACTTTTATATTTACACACTTATCTCTGATATTGAACACTTAATTCCATAAATAAATCCCGTGTGTAAATATAAAAGTGGACATAGAAGTCAACACTTAGAGGCGACAGTCTGTTTCATGCTAGATGCAATCGTCAGGCCATATATATATATATATATATATATATATATATATATATATATATATGGAAATTTTCCCAGAGTTAACCTGTAGAAAAAGACAATATTTATAAATGTAAAAAACAATAGGAAAACTGTAATGGTAGCCGACGCGTTTCGTCCGATGTGGACTTTTTCAAGGCAAAAACGAAATGAATTTATTAAAAAAAGTAACCAATAATAAAAAAAATATCCTTAGCAACTGGAAGAATTTAGAGAACGCTATTTTCAAATATAAAACCATGTTCCTGTTTTTAAGTGGGTTTAAAAGCCACACGGACGTGAATATGTGATATTTTAAAAGTATAAAGCTGATATAGCATAAAGCAAAATGACTTTAATAATGTCTTATGGGAGCCGAAATTATTAAAATTATTTAGGTATTGGTTAATTCGGAGATAAACTTTAAAAATTCTTAACAAGGAACCTTCGCTGCTACCCAACGAAACACATAAATAAAGAATTACTGCCCATCGCACTATATGATATTTGTGCAATAATCTTCGTACGTAGTTTTTGTATAGGAAGTGAAAATGTAATAAAATCCGTTAACAGAATGAGATACAATAAAACAAAGATAAGAAATAGTCTGTAATTCCAAACTGTGCATAGAGAAGAAAAAAGTTTATAGGACTTAAAATCATCAATAATCTAATCAAGAAAAGCAGTGATATTATTCTGAAGTGTCAACATTCTGACGCATTCCTTTTGATAAACGGCAAAAGAAAATTACATCTCGACAGTGTTATTAATAAGCAGCCACTAAATTTTAAAAATCGCTAAGCGTGAAACAATGCGATTAATTGGTGAGATTGTTAGCAAGTGCCTCTCGTTGCGGAACATGAATACAATTGTACGCTTACTCCTTCTAAGTTGCTTGTCCATTTATCTTATTTCCCAGACTAAATGTAACAAGACAAGTGTCATAAAAGAATCCATGTTTTCACCAGACATGTTACTTTCAGTCTGCGGCTTTTCAGCTTCGATACAATTCCTCTCTGGTCAGCAGTTCCACTGATTTCAACGTCTTGAAAAAAAAGCATCGGACATAAAATGTGATCGCATGAAATGTTTATTCAGAAGTTCTGCTTATTTAACTCAGCTCGAAACAGCGCTTACTACTCGAAAAGTGTAGTAAAGAAAAGTTTCCTTGTAATAAGCAGCTGTGATTCGCATCCTCATTTTGCCGGTAGCGAATGTACTTACCTAATCTAGTTTATAGAACTTTTGTATCAGCTACAGTGTCCAACGATCATCAATATACTGCTCTAATTCTACAAGGCCAGACATTTATTACTCGAGCCCGCCCTGTCACGTATACAGGGTCGATTCAGACTCATTTTCTTCGTTTCCATTGGAAACAAGGAAATTCCAAAAAGGTTGGTTCTTTCGCGGAGTCACTGTTTTGTGGAAACGGTTCCAAAAAGGATGATTTTCGGGTTCCTATAATCTTACTCTCTCCTTAAACTAGAGCAGAAGTTGTTAACCGGGGTTCATATGAAACATTACTGGAGGTCCACGCAAAAAATAGCAAATCGGGGGACAACAGTAATAGTTTAGTGGTCCATAGAGCAATTTCACTTCATTACATATTTGTTACAACTGAGAATCGGAATTTCTACAGTAATCGGCGCAACATTAAAATATTAAAAAATAGAAAAAGCAACTCTAAAACTGGCAGAAAACGAGATCAAGCGAGTAGATTGTAAAAACTAAATAAAAACTGAGAAGGATAAATATAGGTAGGATGCTTTATTTATTTTATATAAATTTATCATATATATATCATATATATATATATAAAAATATATATCATATATATATATATATATATATATATATATGATATATATATATGATATATATATATATATATGATATATATATATATATATATCATATATATCATATATATATATATCATATATATATATATATCATATATATCATATATATATATCATATATATATATATCATATATATATATATATCATATATATATATCATATATATATATATCATATATATATATCATATATATATATATCATATATATATATATATATCATATATATATATCATATATATATATATATATTATATATCATATATATATATATCATATATATATATATATATATCATATATATATATATATTATATATCATATATATATATATCATATATATATATATATATCATATATATTATATATCATATATATATATATCATATATATATATATATATATCATATATATATATATATTATATATCATATATATATATATCATATATATATATATATATCATATATATATCATATATATATATATTATATATCATATATATATATATCATATATATATATATATATATCATATATATATATATCATATATATATCATATATATATATATATATCATATATATATATATATATCATATATATATATATATCATATATATATATATATATCATATATATATATATATCATATATATATATATATATCATATATATATATATATCATATATATATATATATATCATATATATATATATATCATATATATATATATATCATATATATATCATATATATATATATATATCATATATATATATATATCATATATATATATATATCATATATATATATATATATATATCATATATATATATATAGCATATATATATATATATCTGACCTCGGTCTGACCTGCTATTTACCCATAGCTGTTGTGGAGAAGAGGATCCACACCTTTCCCACGTTTATTCGCACGTAAGTGAATGTAATGGATTCGACTGGAATTCGAACTCGGCACTCAGATTCCTCAATCCGAGCCGCTATCCACCGTGCGTCCTCGCATGATCGTATTTCTGAATGTTTCCGTTTGCTTGTGGTTTCTATTTTCATTAGAACTTCCTCTCTACTGAAATGTTCTGTCTGTGTTAATTTAAGTATTGTCTCGTGTCTTTTCTTCATGCCTGAGAAAATTGTCTATTATTCACTACGACATCAGAAAAGATATTACATCGTTACTGTTTTTCTTTCTAATGAATTTCTACTGTCTTAGGATTTTGTTTCGTTTAGGGAACAACATTTCGCTATTCTAATGCGTTTTCGGATTTCCAAGTCACATCTTTGGCGGTTTATTGCTGTTATGACTTTGTCATCAATCTTTTATGTGATGTAAACTAATCCTAATGACAGACAGGATATTATCTCAAATAAAGTGTCGCCGATATATTATTCGTGAACGGTCCTCTGTACTCGAATAATGATGCTTTTAAGTCCGTCTGATTAATACGATTGCAATAACAACACAGAGGTACGCCACATTACAGATTTAAACCTATTAAAATTAGATACAGATGTATGCGGATTTAGTTGGATTCGGTGTGGATTGAAAATACAAGTCTGTTGCGTGATAGTTCAGTTCGCCCTGCTTTTAGAAAGAGCCGAGACGTAGTCTCTAATATATTCCGAAATATATTCATACACACAGAGTCCGCCAAAAAATGTATACGCTTTCAAGAAAGGAAAACAATTCATAGATATTATAATACTAAATTTATTCAGACATCACGGGATTAATACCAGTTACCTTTGGCCTCTACAATCACAAGCGATGCTCAAAATGGTGGACTTTAGCTTTCAGATATTTATTAGTACGGCATTCTACTGTTTGGGCAACGTTGGCAAATATGCCCAGTATTATTGCTGCTCATACCTTTTTCATTTCTTGACTAAGGGCCGCGAATGTAATGCCGTCTGTCAAGAAAATATCGTCCTACAGTAAAGTGTTACTACAGTTTGATAAGTCTATGAAAAACTAGTTTTTCCTTTCTTGAATTGTGTATACATTTTCTTGGCGGACTAATCATGTATATGAGGTTAGTATTATACCTATTATTATTATTATTTTAAGCGGCTAATTCCTCACCATTATTTTCGTTTGTTTCAAAGACTAAATTTAGATCGATATAATCAAAATGATTTTCAGTATCGGCATTTGAAATCTTCAGAGGATATTGAGCAGAAAGCTTTACTGAATTCGATGTGAGATTTTAATTGTTTCACTGACAGCATTTTCCATATCCTTCAATATTTCTCCAATTGTTTTATCTCGGTAAACGTTTCTGTTGCCGAGTCGACATATGACAGATTTCATAAAGTCCTGATTGATAAAATCAGGCAGGTTACACTCCAGTGTGCAAATTTGTGACCCTTTAATGGCTATAACGAAGGATTGATTCATTCATGCCACACCTAATCTAAGGATACTTTGATCATGTTACCGAAATTCGAACAAATGAAGCTCTATTTTTTTCAAGACAAAGTGGCAACTAATTTCACCTTTGGAGACACTTTCAGTGTTCTGAGATATCACCTAATGGAGATACACTCAATTTGAATGTATTCTACATGAAAGTCTAGGGCTGATTAATGAATCAATTTTGTTACTACCTCCGGCGAACACGTACTTTGAATATTTTAAAAAAAGAATATGAATTTCTGTGATAAGCTTTCACTAATGAATAGAAATCAAAAGTTGCAATTACCTTTAATGTTCAGCAACTTCAGTTTACTTTGTACTTTTCAAAAATGTTATTAACTGTTCATTTCAGTCTCTTAAATTAATATCCGATCTCGTTTTGGATTACGGCCGTATCACGTTGTAACACCGGTTCCCATACTATCACCAAAGATAAGTAAGTATCTGGTTAGTACCTCGATGACTGACTGCTTGATAAAACCAGGTGCTGAAATACACTTGGGAGACATATAGTCCACTAGTTATCCCAGCTATGGGTTAATTAATAGCATTTGCATCAGCACGTCATTATTAGCTAAACAAAAAAAAATTCTTACAATCTAAAAATATTTTCCGGCTTTAAATTTCAAAAGGTTGGTAAACTGTAAAAAAGTAACATCCATTATTAATATAAGTTGTTATAATTTCTTACTCTGTTTGATTTATAAAATTTAGTATAGGGAAAAAAACATGGCATAGACTTCAGGATTTATTTCGGAATACATGTGACAACTCCTTAATTTTATTATCATCATCATTATTATTATTATTACTATTATTATTATATGCTTTTTTTATTCGGAACAGCATGCGCTATTTACACGTTATAAACGTAATGTTTCGGAAGTAGTACTCTTAGGTTATTTTCAGGGATCTCTCATCTGTAAATCATAAACTTCAAAAACTCCTTACAATCTAAACCTGGCTTTAAATAACCTGAAAAATGTTGATAAGCCGTAAAAAAACAAATCAGCCAATAAAATCGACCTAATTTTATAAAACCTTTTTAATTCATTATCTTATTCGTTACGAGAGTGATTTAATCGTGATTCACCATCGGATTTCTCATCAACGATTATGACCCAGTTGGTGATCAGACCCCTGGATTATTGGCCCTCGGCAGATTTATTCAAATAGAAAAGCTTTCAGTCAGTCTTGTGATCGTCAACAGTGCAATAATAAAACATTGTAAATAGAATTCCCGTTCATATTGTTGCTACAGCTGAGAGCACTAAGAAATATTGAATAGCTTTGATGAAAATAAAGACATTTTTTCTTCCTTCTTTCTAGGTTGTCATTATTTTTTCCTGTCTTCCACTCGTGATTAAAATCGCATATCGCTTGGAGGCGTTGATAAAATGTCTACATATCAATGTTTTTTTTCTTGTTTTTTTCTTGTTGTTACTTCTTTGAAGTCTTTTTGCGTTTTCTTTTTTTTATATTTCTGTGTTTTCGTTTTCTACTACTTTGAGTTTATCTTTTCAAGTGAGGCGGTGCTGCCATGCCGCTAAGAATTTCTAACCATTTACTTTTTTCCTGGACTCGTAATCCAACTATCTTATCCCAACATCTCTCTCAGATAAAACTGTACACACATCTTACTCCATAATACGCCAGGTGCATCAATATATATATTTACCTGTGGATTACTACTTACAAGGAGATGACACTGTAAATGTTGCTAAAGAGTTACGTCTTTTACGCAAGCGTCACCAGATGGCAGTGTCGTCCTCTCGTAAACATTTTTTAACAGTGACATATTCAAAGATACTGACGAGGTCGGTCATTGAAAAGGACTTTTTTTTGTTGTTGAAAGATTAAAATATTTCTTATGTGCAATAACATAGCAGTTATGCCTCTCCACATCTTCAGTTTTTTATTCTCTTCTTAGTAAATCTTGCCCATTTACCAACCAGCTTTATCCTTGTTGTAGCATCCATTCCCCAAAACTCTTTAATTATGGTAATCGCGGTTTCACGCAAATTCTTTTTCCTTCAGTTTGTCTTGTGGCTTTCAAATTCTGCAGACAGTATTTCCTCGATAGTTGTTCATGTGCGGCTGGTGTAATTAACAGTGGCTAAGAATGAGAAATTGTAGAGCGGCGTTCGAATTCCACTTGTAAATACCTTTGAAAAAAGCATGGATCTACACACTCCAGTCATAGGTCAAATAGGATGACTAGTATCAAGAAAAAAAACATTGTTTCTGAATAATATATTAATGTATTATTCACTGATAAAAGTAATAATTTCTACTATGCAAAATAGATTTAGTATTAAAACAACTAATAATAGCTTGATAAGCTTTGAAAATCAAATCGATCCATCTTTGTAAGATGTTTGAGGATGTTCAACTGTCTCTATCTGAAGATTTTGATTTCCTTGTCGTTTCTATTTTCTTCAACAAAGTAACTCGCTACTGAAATACTCTGTATGTGGTAATCTAAGCATTGGTTAGTCAAACAATATCGCTGTCGTTTCAAGCCTCTTTTTCATCTCTGACCAGATTGTTTAGCTTTTATTGTCATATAAGAAAAGAGATAACATATCACCATTCAGCACAGTTGTTTTTTTTTTCTTTCTAGTGAATAGTTCCTTCCCCAAAGCCTTTATTTCGTTTAGGGAACAAGATTTTGCCACTCCTATGTGTCTTCGGATTCCTATGTTACACTTTTGGTGCTTTTTTACTGTTATATTCTCATCGTGAACTGAATGAACCCTAGGTTTCGTTCAATTTCGCAATCCAGTCGATGAAGTTTGAATTTTTTAAAAAAACATTATTTCATTCATTTTTAACAGCGAAGAATAAATTATTAGGATTTCTTGCTCTTGAGCATTCAACATACAACTGGTCATGCATAAATATTTCTTTCTGGAGCCAAATTCCAACATTTGGAAGCCTTTGGTCTTGTGATTTGTTGTATAATTCTCGCACACGCAGGGCTAACTAGGTTTTTGTATAAAAAACTTAAAATATATGAAAAAAACAATATTTCATTTTTATTAAATAATATTGGGTAATTTAATCATTAAATTGTTTTTGAAACAGTGGAGTATTTTGTATTTTAAATAAAACTTTTAATTTCTCCCCAAAATGAATGAAAAATTATTGTACTAACCTACGCACCCTAGTAAAACCGCGTCCGGGGTATGACGATAAACTACATCCGCGTCCTGGGTATGACGATAAACTACATCCGCGTCCTGGGTATGAGGATAAACTACATCCGCATCCTGGGTATGACGATAAGCTACATCCGCGTCCTGGGTATGACGATAAGCTACATCCGCGTCCTGGGTATGACGATAAACTACATCAACGTCCTGGGTATGACGATAAGCTACATCCGCGTCCTGGGTATGACGATAAACTACATCCGCGTCCTGGGTAAGACAATAAACTACGTCCAACAGCAAGTCTTCTGATAATGTTTTTGAAAAAATAATGTTGCCAGCTGCACGTTTTTGAAAAAAAAATATTACCAGCTATACGTTTTTCAAATGATAATATTACCTGCTATACGCTTTTGAAAAAATTATCATCTATACGTTTTTGAAAAAATAATATTGCCAGCTATGCTTTTTTTAAAAAAATAATATTACCAGCTATACATTTTTGAAGAAAAATATTAACAGAAATATATTTTTGATAAAACAAAAATATTATCAGGAAAAAAAATATGTCGGCATTAAATGACCCATTGATGTTGATATGCCGTAAACCAAACCAAACCAAACCTAACCTAGTAAAACCAACTGTATTTTGAACCCAACTTATCTGTTTGCCCTTTGCATGGCTATTTTAGACGGTGTAAAGTACGAACTAGTGGAAGTCGCAGAATTTTATATACATATAAAGAATTATATGGGAGATATGTTTATATTTTTAAACGTTTCATCCCAAGGAAGGTGATAAAGCCACTAAAGATAATTTGAGAGTGAAGAAGAATAGAATTAACAGAATTCAAAGAGACAGAAGATTCCAGGTTACTGATGGATTAATTATTGAAGATTTTAATTAACAGGAATATAATAAACTGATAAAATAGTTCCACTACGAAAAACACTCAAAAGTACCGGTAATCATCAGCATAATAATATAAGATTACGGCAACGGAATAAAAAAAAATATTAAGACCTACTGCTTTCGATAGGTGTTAAATCAGTTGAATAATGGTACGAACCGCGTTCATGGAGTATGATGAGAAGCAAACAAAAGTTCGTAATCTATCGATCATTATTCGGCGTTACAAAAATATGAAGCCATTTTACACTATTGTATTTGCCTAATAAGTGGAACGAGTTAGTCGTGCGATATGCCATCTCGTATAAAGCGAAATAAATATTTGACGAGCCACACAAAGACACTATTCGAACTGTTGACTTCAATTACGGGGCATTAGAAAGACTGAATTTAAATCCCTAAATACCTGGGGATGCTAGACGATAATGCAAACAGTAGGGAATTGAGATTCCGTTCGCTAGACACTAGTGTGATTGTTCTCACATACGAGGACACGTCATCGCTCTTTTCTGTTAAAGTTCTATCCCCTTGATAAATCGGTTTTCAACGATTCTCGAAAGAAAAATAATTCGTAATTTATGACCTGTAGCAAATTCGTTTGCAGTCTATTTACCATTATTCATCTACTACGAAGCGTTGTTTTACGTTCCATCTGTAAATGCATCCTCATCAGGATGGTGGTGGGGAATGGTACATAAAAGAAATATATATATATAATATTAAAATATCAGCATCAACTTTTAACACGCTGCGATCTAAATGCTAAGGTAGTTACCAATCTCGGAGGACAGCTTTATTTAAATAGCTATACAATTTAATTATTTTATACTAACTTTCACTCAATACAAGGCTAGATAATCACTCAAGATAGAAGGTTATTGTTAAAATAGTTATGATGAATATTGTTTGTACCACCTCCCCTTTCATTTATATCACAAAGTGAAGATTATGATTAAAGGGGATAGATAGCAATGGATCGTTGATTTGAAGAGTTTTATGTCTGCTGGGTGCAGGAAAGGATCAATTCAACAAAGTAGCAGTTCTTGGAAAAGGATCATGAGTAAAAAAAAAATCGCCTTAAAATTTGGAAAGCGGGTGCTGGGGTAACTCGGCTAGATAGGAGTAGCATAGCGTGTTCTCGTGGTAAAGTTCTGAACTGGTGGAACCAAAGAAGGGAACTCTTCTGAGCATTTATCAATGGAAAAAGCGATTGAGTAGCGAAAAACTTGTGAGCTTGGAAAAAAGGCTAAGTTTAATCTCTCAATTCCGTCCCCCCCGTTTGAGTATTATGATAGTGATTTTCCAAGCGTAGCTCAGATGTGGCACAAGGCCGAAAGTATGGGGTACACAGTGAGGATCGAACTCACTACTCAGTTGTAATTATGCTAGGAAGACGAGCTTGCTAACCATTATACCATCTAAAAGGAAAAAGGAATGGCGAACATTTTTCTCCTCCAAGAGAGATTTATATTACTAAGTCGTATATATATTCATAAGTACATATATATATACCCACACAGAAATTATAACATGTATGCAAGAGCAAGCATATGTATAAAGAAATGTGTGGGAGGAATCTTAATTGTAATATTTCTCGACGGGAAAACTAGTGTTACAGTGATTTCTCTATGAACCTGGTGAGGCATTGTGTGCGTGTGTTTTTTTTTTCCTACGGCTTTGTCCTCGGGACGTCCTACTTCCCTGGGCTTTAAATCGCAGGCCCTCATGCTACGCACGTGACTTTCTCAACGAAAGGGGGATAATCCTCTTTTGTATCCTTACAACGCTAAAGAATGGAGAACAGATCTCCCCCAACCCCGCTCCCCAAAAAACAGAAACGATTCAATATTGCGCCAACGTTCAAAATGGAAGATTAAGTTACTGATAACTGTGAACTTTGATTTAAATCTAGTCATTTCAACTGTATCCTTGGCATAGTTGTTCCCAGCGGTAAAGATGTGACCTGCTGAAAGGAAACAGAACATTTGCCGAGAAATAGCGATAGAGTAACGAGAAGACGTCGACATTTCATTTGTGGGGTAACCCCACTTATAGGTTTAAAACAATTTAGGATCGAGCAGCCCCGGTCCATATATAGCATCGATACTCATTTTTTGGCGGGTGAGCTGATCTGACTCTTGTATAGGTAGAGAATATCATGAGGAATTCGATAATTCATGCAGAGTAGCAAAAGGGAAGAAACAAGGGTCTCACAAAGGGTATAAACATTCATTATGACATAATTCAGGCCCTGCTCGGTAATGTTGAAACGTTACTAGTTTTGTTTTGGAGGTCTGGAATCTTATAAGCCAATTTCCCTCCAAACGATATACAGGCGCTAGGCTAGAAAAGAGATAAGCCATCAAGATCGAGTCATTTAGACTTTGACAGATATTAAGTACATGTAAGTAAATATTGTTGCGTATGCATGCAGGTAAAAGGACAGATATTAAGAAATCTCTACTTGTAAAAAAAATAGTTAATTGGATTAAAATGTGACTAAATAAAATCATAAAGACCATTATCCAAGCCATTTAGATGTTTTAATTTTTTATTTATTTTCGAGCCATCTTTAAGACGTCAGAAATTAATGATTCGTATATTCTGTTGAAGTTCTGTTACTCTTTACATATTGATCGCTGCACTTTTCAGCGTTATTTTTTATTTCTGTACCGCTATATTAGATATTCACATCCAGTATGTAACTAATGTTAAAGTTTTACCCAGTATATCTCCGCACAAACCTGAAAAAAACTGTTAGATATATACAGCTTAATGTGTATGTACACGCGCGCGCGCACGCACGCACACACACACACACACACATATATATATATATATATATATATATATATATATATGAAGAGAGAGTAGTGAGTGCTTAATATATATATATATATATATATATATAGAGAGAGAGAGAGAGGAATAATTTATGAGCGTTGTTTCATATTTATTTTAAACAAAAAACAAAAATTAATAATATACTCAGTTGTGTACTTAACGAGTATATATATATATATATATATATATATATATATATATATATATAGCTTAATGGGTGTTTTTATGACTGTGTATATATGTATATATATATATATATATATAGCTTAATGAGTGTTTTTATGACTGTGTATATATATATATATAGCTTAATGAGTGTTTGTATATATATATATATATATATATACATAGCTTAATGAGTGTATATATATATATATATAGCTTAATGACAGTGTGTTTGTGTATATATATATATATATATATATATATAGCTTAATGACAGTGTATATATATATAGCTTAATGACAGTGTATTTATATATATATATATATATATATATATATACCTTAATGACAGTGTATTTATATATATATATATATATATAGCTTAATGACAGTATATATATATATATATATATATATATATATATATATATATATATATGGGAGTACTGAAAAAACACTTTTTTCTTATTTGTAAGCTTCAATTTTCAAGCATCGTTTGTATGAATATAATAAACACCTGTAAAAGAATTCAGGCCATTTCATGCTCAATATTTCCTGCAACATTTTGATCAAATTTTTAACATTTTCTGTACACCAAAAAAAAAAAACAAATGAGAAAGGAATTGATAAAATCTTTCAAAGATCACCATTACTACCAATGCTAATGTAATCAACTTTCTCGATGTGACCTTGGACTTGAATAATGGTTATTACACACAATATACCAACAATCTATATAACATAATTATGTTAGAAAAGTCTCAAACCACCCTCATAGCATTCTAGATAATTTCCATAAATCAATCCAATTTAGATTATTTATCAACTCCAATAAAAAGGAAATATTTGATGATAATAAAATTAAATGTATAACAGATTTAGAACTAAGCAGCCATAAAGGAAATTTAGGGTATTTAGAAAAATGAAAAAATAAAAATTATACCTAATCCACCTTTTAATCGTAATGTTCAAACAAGTATCGGGATAATTTTCCTAAATTTAATTCAGAAGCACTTTAATAATTCGCCAGTACTAAAAAAAGATATTTAACAACATTAATGTTAAGATCAACATTAGCTGCGTTATTAGCTGCTAAATAGATCTATATCACAACAATATTATATTAAACAGATACATGTCCAACAAAGTTAATTTTTAGAAGATAAATACAACAGCCGCAAAAATATAATATATCCCTTAAACGGCTAATGTAATTATTGTCTAAATTTATTTTGGTTCTACTGAAAATCGATGAAAATTTCGTTTCTACTAACATCGAATGACGTTAGGGCTTATGAAATACATAAACAATACGGCACTCTCAACATATTTCTGGCAATTAAAGAATGGTGGTTATACACCCATTATTACGTGGGATATTATAGCTAAAGCCAATACTTACAATGAGAAAAGCGTTACATACAATTTATGCTTTGTTGAAAAATTAGTTATTTTAAAACGCTTAAATAACCGTAGCTTATTAAACAAGAGAAAAGAATTGGTGTTTACATGCATGCATAAAATTAAATATATGCTGAAATATATTAATCCCAAGGACTCTAGACTATGTTGACTTGTGAGCGACTGGGGCGAACAGTTAATACGTGAAAGTTTGTTGCTGGAACTGGATTAAGAATTTTCTTTTTTTAAAGAAATGTTTACTTTTTACCTTTAGATTAATTTAAGTTTGTTATTTAAGATACTGAAGTAAGTATAATATTTATTTTATTTGAACTTGCATATTTTATCTTTAAACAAATTTTTCAGTTCAAAATTCACAAGTGTCATTAAGAATTCATAAACGTAATTTCAATTTCATATTTTCCCCTATACTATTATTCTTCAACAATGTACATATTAGGTATAAAATTAAATTTTATTAAATAATTTGTTTTTCTTTAACAGAAGAAACTTGTATTTTTTAAAGTAATTTGAATTTGTCTGTCATTCGTAAATAAATAGAAAACATTAAAAATGTAAGGTTTTTCACTGCCAAATTAATGAAAAATGTTTCTTATTAAAGAATTTTTACAAAGTTCAAAAATTAAATTCAATAAATATATTAATATTCTACAAGTATTCATAAAAAAATTCCACCACAAAATACAGAGATATTTATTGACTTGTCAATATCGTCTTTCACATTTTTACATTATTTTAAACGATTATTTAGCGATTATTTCAAACAGTGAAATTCACAAAAATGTCATTAAGGATTTTGTCACGGAAAGTTAATGTAATTTTTTCTTTGTGCTATTATTCTTCATAATAACAAATATCTCGAATATAAAATTCGTTTTTAAGGAATAATTTGTGTTTTATTTATAACACGTGAGTAATGTCAATACCGTCTTTGTAAGAAAACTAGAACTGAATAACTTTTTGCACTGCTAATTTGCCAAAATTACTATAGAAATTCGCGCATTTGAATACCAATTTAATTTAACATTTTCTAATGATACTATTCTTCATAGAAAAACATACTGATTTAAAAATATTATTTAAAAAATGCATGTTGAATCTTAGTAGCGTTGCTTTAGTTAAAAATGTAAAACAATATTAATCAATTCAATATCTTAAAAAATATACTGTAAAAGTAGTAAACTGGTTAATTTTGTTTAGATAATGATATTTTATAGAAGAGGAGGTGATCGATCCGCACCGCTCCCCATAAAATACGATTAACCAAACAAAAACTGTTAACGAGGGAGATTCAGTTCGCTTCATCATAAAACGGACACTGTCCGGTGAAATAATTTGGAAAGCCTTTGGAACCTGGTAAAATACAGCGGAAAGTAATATATGAGAAATTCATATAAACTTTTAAATTCTTAATTCTCAATCCCAAACTCTCCATAACTTAGAATATAAGATCCATACACTTCTTACAAGCACCATATAATTTTTACAAAATAATAGCTACTTTTTTTAATTTCAGTACCCCCAAATCTTTCAAAGTAGTTAAAAACTTCTATATAATAGGTTGTCTATGTAATAATTTCTGTGTATTTTGTCTTCCTCAAGTTTAGAATGAGTTAGATGATTAACGGCAATGCCTCGAGACAACACCTCTGTTGATTGTGAAAAGCATTTTCGATCTGGTTATGAAACAGTGGTTATACAAGAAAAGCGCGACTTAAAAATCCATTAATATTTTAATCATTTGTCCTAAGTCTATTAGCAAATCCTCAGCCAAAAACAACAACTAAAGTTTCTGCTTAAGTGTGAAATGGGTAAAATGATGAGATGGCAACGTCCTCACTTTTGAAATTTTTTATCAGAATATTGAGTAACAGGCTTTTGTCTCAGTAATTATTTGTTATAAAACAAACAATCAGCACAGGCTCAGTAATTATTTGTTATAAAACAATTAATCAGCTGCCCATCCAATTTTTTTTGTGGTAGTATTCGAATATATTTAAATAAAATTTTGAAAAATTTGAGATTTAATTCTTACCATGCTGGGATAGATATATATATATATATATATATATATATATATATATATATATATATATATATTTTCTCTTTCAAAATGTCAAATATCAATGTCTCAGAACTGGTCACAAATCAATGAAGCATTTCTTGTTCTCAGTAACTTAAAAATTGATAAGAAAAAAATTACTAGAGCATATTAAGGTTATGTCACCACAAAGAATTGGGACAAAATATTATGATTCTGATATTCTTAATACTTTGAATATTTCGTTAATTCTCTGTCATTATATAACAGACTTCAGAATGATTTTAAGTTACCCAGTGTGAGAACATTATCAACTTTGACGTCAGAACTTTCAAAATTAGATGACTTTTTCTTGGCGATATTTTAGTGAAATCTTTGAAAATCAGAGAAAAATGTATACTTTTAGTTGATAAAATGTAGCTCAAGGTTGCTCTACAATATCATGAAGGAAGCTTGATCGGTTTGGCTGAAAACTTTGACGGATTAGTATAAAAAAAAGTATTGGACATCATGGTAAAATATTTGAATGGTGGATAATTATATTAATTTGCACAATTTTATATGAAAAATTTTTATACATTGTTGATGCACTCAAACGGTTAAATAATTGTAAATGTAACAAATAGGTCACATCATTTTTATTTTATTTTTCAAAACATTTTGAATGTCACTTATCAGTTATCTCTTGTTATTTCCCCTCTCCAAGTTCTCCACTGCCATAACCAGGTATTGAACTCAAACTCTTTGGGTCCTGTCACTGGATCTAACTAACGCCTTTATCCACTGTGCCATGTGTCCTTGAGGACATCCATTAAATATGGCTCGTGGAACTAGAACAGTCTACCCAAGTGAGCGAAATAAAGGGTTCAGTTCGACATTTCAACCACCTGAAGAAGACCGGAGCGTACAACGGCCGAAACGTTGTAATAAATATGGCGACAAAGAAGAGGACAATAGTCTGAATAATGTAAATAGTGTAAGCTAGTATTACTCAACATAAACTCTCCACCTTAAATGAAACATTTTTTCATCATCTCGGACTTTATCTTGAAATGTACGTTATATATTTAATATGTGCATATAAAATAAACATAACGCATCTTTTTTCATGCTTACTTACACGAAACTGTTACACAGGAAGGCACCTGGAATATATTTAGAATTTTAAGCTTTCAAAAGAATACAGGGATAAAGATAACGAAATCTTTCCTGCCACGCTGATACAACTTTGGTTCTTGAAAATGACTGAGACGGTCGAAGTACTTAAACAAATCAACAGCGTACACACTCATTTCGGACAGCGCTAAATTTCGATCCCAACATGCAACATCTTTGTAAACCTACTATAGAAATAAAACAGTCTGCCTTTATCGGTTCTATAATCAAACATTTTCAGCGGTATATGTTACAAAGACTCAGAAAAATGAAATATTCCGTTGTTCGTGAATAACTTTCACTTTTCTCACTGGAATACTTGTAAATGGATAGCTTACACTTAGCAGAATATCGAGTCAGTATATGTAAATAATATGGCATTTCTCTCCTTACGACTGACCTTTATTACCTAATTTACATATAAGGTCGTTTCATGACTATTAGTGTCTAAATATTGGTGTAAAAAGAACCTAAACGTCAGTGTTTAGCATATTTGGCGCCCTCTACCATCAATGCAAAGAGTAAAGCATATATTTAAGGCACAAAAAGTAATCATTCACGCGTGTGCAAAGCTGGCAAGGTCCCCAAAAGTAGATAGCTGTCGAGGTTTGATGCTCTCGGTCTGCTATCTCAAAGATAACAAAACGATCTGGTTTCAAACTGTCCAAGTTCGGTTCCAAAAGCAAGCCGACAGCTACAGATGAATGTCGGCTAAATAGGATGCTATTCTCAATTGATTTTCAACGTTCCATAGACTGAACAGTTGCTTGCGTAACTTTCTCGATCTACATTCTGGAAAATCCATCAGGACGAAAATAATTCCGGGACTAAGCAGTTTATTCATGGCTTTTGACCATCAAATTTGGTCAGTTGATCAATGGAATCAGGTCATTATCACTGACGAATGAAAATTTTGTATTTCCCCCGTTGATCGTGAACCTGGCATCTGGGAGATGTCACTCACAAGATACAATGCCAAATTCGTATAGAAAGCTCTAATATTCTCTCCATCTTTAAGGGTTTGTGCGTTTGTATCTCTCGCCAGTTGCAGAAAGATTTGTTTCTAAAAAAAGGTTAGTGTTGGTTCCAATTCAAGTTGGAATATTGATTTATTCATATTTTTTTTTACAAGCAATTGTGGCACAATGACGAAGGGGAAGTGGTGAGCGGCTGGTCAATGTTAACTATGTAATCAGATTCATGACCTATTCATCCATTACAATTTATTCAATTACCACAAGTACTCAGCCGTTCCCATTCAATCCGACATGTACCACATATTCACTGGGAACCTACAAAAAAAACTGACATAAAAATGACCTTTTTTCTTTTCAATTTTCTTACAAATATATATATATATTTATTTTTTTTGAATTGGACAAGGTCCGACAATTTATTTAAAGACATTTATGATATTTTTAACGTTCTTTTTTTCTTTTTTTTTCATAGATACAAGTATTTAAGCAAATGCTCTGTTATATAATAAACAGTATTAACAGTATTAAATAATATTTACCGGCCTGAATGTTCTCGGACATTCAGGCCGGTAAATGTTATTTAATACTGTTTATTATATAACGGAGCATTTGCTTAAATACTTGTATCTATATAAAAAGAGATAAAAAAAGAACGTTAAACATATCATAAATGTCTTTAAATCTATATATATAAATGGATGAAATCGGAGGTTGGTGGATGAACGCGAAAAATGAAACTAAAATATAACATTCAAACTAAAACAAAATTCAAGTTAGAATGACTCCAAAACACTTTCAAATTTATAGGCAGAAATACACAAATGCATGCTTGGATTTCTTCCAAGCTTTTTCTCGGTTTCATCTGACGCAGTCCCGGTTTGTTTTGTCTTGAAGTCGGAACCCTACGTTTGCTTATCCGAATTTGCTCTTTTGTGTCACCCCCAATTCTTAGTTTATGAACTTTTTGCCTTATAACTGTTGCTTCGCCTTACCAATAGTTTTTGCTTACTTTATATTCTTTTTGCCCTTTTCTTTTCTTGTTATTGTTGTCATTGTTCGTTGCAGAGTTAGTCAATTCTGTTTGTTGTTCAGTTTTGTAATTTACTTATATTTAACCATGACCACTCACTCTACAGTCTGTCAGCAGGTTCTCGATCATTTCCTTATTCCATATATTGAAAACAATTTTAGAGCCAGTGGATTTATCTCCCTGCATGTCCTTACCCCATCACGCACACATAAATATATTAAATAATGGCTTTGGAACGCCGAGGCCAGTTTTATTTGATTGGACTGTAGATAATCCAGATGTAAATTAATTAGAAATCTTTTGGAGAATCATTAGGAAGAAACTATGAAATTCCTATCCATCTTGAAGCATGGACGCAAGTTATTACAGAAAACCGAAACTGAAGAGTTGCGGTATGCTAATCAGTTCCTTACTGTAAAGAACCAAAAGAACAGTAAAAATATAGGTTCTACATAAATGAATTTATTTAATAATAGATTCTTCAAATTTGTATTCATTATTAAATATTAAGTCTTGATCAATCGGGATCAAAGTCTTTACGATCCTATTTCCTGAATTGTTTTGCACCTGTTCATGTATATATATTTAAGCTGTTTTGATTTTCTACCAGCACTCACTTGACCTATTTCTTTTTCTTTTCAGGTAAGAACAACACATTTTCATTTGCTTCGAACGGATTGATGAATTGGTCATTTCGAGCTGGGCATCAAGAAAATGATTTGACACGAACAAGCATAAATATCCACGTATTGTTAACAATTTTGAACTTTTCGATCTCGTTTTCTATTTAAAATTGAATATATTGTTAGGAACAACGAAGTTAGGCCTTGTTGAGCTTGGTCCGTACCGAAATCAGTGATCTCTGGAGACTACCAGGTTCTGTAAGCTTACACATCCGGGTGGTGTAATGGATAACACGTGGGAATTCTTAAACGAAGAGCTGAGTTCGAATTCCAGTCGGGTTTATTTATATTCAATAACGTGCAAATATTCTTTGTAAATCCGTCTCTTCTCTCAGCTCAGGGGTTAATTTATAGTTCTAGTAAATCCTCATTATCTTAAAAAATTCTTAGAATTTAAGAATATTTTATGGCTTTAAATAACCTGAAGAAGAGTGATACGCTGTAAAAATGAACTCATCAATAACTTATTATTATAAGCTCTTATTAGAATTTCTTACTATGCTTAATTTATAAAATATAGCGAAAACATAGAATAAACCCAAGTACTTATAACGAGGCGTTAACTTTATTATTATCTGTTATTGATTCGGAAATGCAACCTCATTTTAACCGTTATCTTCACAGAGTTTCGGTCGTTGTCCTCTTATGCCTTTTTCATATATATCTCATCGTGCTGGAACTGGACACTTTATTCAACCTATATGAGTAAACACTTCTCATTTTGCTTTCCATGCTTTCGGAATTATTTCTTTAAGTCAATGTTCACCTATGCGACACTTGTTCGTTCTTCCCACTACAAACAGACCGATACTATAATAGATATGATTGTTTTCTATAGCCCTCCATTTTCGTCCATGTTTTGTTCGGAAAATAATGTCCGATTATTGAATCGACTACTTTTATTGCTGAATGAATGCATTTAAACGGTGTTTAAATAGTTCAAAATATAAAGCCCGAACATCTATTCAAGTGCGTAAAATTTGTAAAATTTTACTTTCTTCTTGACATGTAATCAATTCCCATAATCAGTTTCCTTACGTCAAACAATAGCCTTACTGCACTACCTGTCTCCTGTTAGCTGAAGAAGGTTCCGTTCTGTCTGTTGCCTTTTTATGAACTTTTTTTAGATCTTCACTGACAGCGAAAATTTACATAAATAAGAAAAAACTCTCGCAATAATCTATCCGACTTCGAGATCTGTTTTGAACGTGTGACTCGTAAATCCGCCATTCTCCCTTTAAGGGTAGTTTTCATACGAGACATGCCCGGATCCGTTTTCGTCCTGAAGTAAGTCATTTTCTCTATTGCTACAATGACTGCTGCAAAAATGCATGCAACCCTGGGCTTCTTTCACCTTTGCGACAGTTCACTACAAAACACTTTTGTCGTCGAGTTACAAGTTTATTTATGCCTGTACGATCCAACTGTAAGGTTTTGGATACCATGAAATCTTTGAAGGCAGTTTCCGCATCTCGTTTGTAACGGAATGTCTTTTAGCATAAAAAAGAGTCAATATGCTTGAAGAAGTTGTGGTCAGTCTGTGAGAGATGAGGGAATATGTTGTATGTGCAAAAATCTCGTTCCTAAAGTCGGTAAGCTAACATTTGGCCGAGCATTGTCATCAAATTGAATTGGACCTCGTCGATTGATTGACCAGTGCCGGTCGTATTTTGCTTACCTGAATGTACATTTTTTCCAGTTGCTCCAGTAAACACCGCCAGTGATGTACTGGTTGGATTCCGAAAATCTGTAATAGAAAACTCCATTGGCAGAATACTATATTTTGGGTGATTGGGAAGTGTTTGAGTGCTTCGCTATGATCAAGCTATTGAGCCGATCGTTCATAAAGGAACCATTTCTTATCACAATTCACTATTCGATCAAGAAAGATAGCATTCCTAATTCTCAGATACAGCATGGAACACACTTAAAAGGTTCAAACTCTTTGATTATCACAGTGTTCACGTGGAACCCATTTATAGAGAATCTTCCCCTTGCCAATTTCTTTGAAACGGTTCTCTTTTATTTAAATGCTGGCACCCATTATCTGAGACATTTCTCTGGCACATCGATATAGGTTTTATTCGACTATGTTGATCCTCAATTGCAGATATATGTCCCCTCCTACCTTGACCTTCAAACTCATATCCCAACTGCGGAACTTCATAAACAAGCGCCGTACTCTCCGATGTCTAGTGGATCATCCACTTCATGCAAATGTTAATATTGGCAGCAGTTTGAGAAGCATTATAATTAAGTATGAACTCATGCAAAAAAAAGTATAAGCATTTCTTCTTTTTTCGTGTTCAAGAGTATATAATGTATTAAGTTAATTTCTGAAAGAGATTGATATAAAATTCCGTTTTGTCATTAAGAATGAATAGTATTTTCCCGACTATTATAATATATTAGTACTCATAATATTCTTTAGTGAAAGAGATAATCAGCTACCTCGAAAAGGAGTTTGTGTTTTTTGTGCGATCTGCCGAAGAAAAATTACCAAAATTAGTTAGCAAAAATCTACCAGAATCTATGCTAATGTTCTTCCCTCCCCTGAATGGCGTGACCAATGAGAACGATCTCTCAATGAACAAAAGCCGTTGTTTTACGGTTATGTGGGATTAGATTTTCTGAGCTTGGTGGACGAACACGCGTTTTTGCTGGTGAGAAGTGAAGGGTGGATGTGAGACCCCATTTGGTCGTTTCTACGTTGCCTGTTGGACTGTTACGACGGACTATCGTTTGAACTGTGATTTGGCTACAAGTGTTTCGGTCAAGAGACAGAAGAAATCTATTGCACACCTTTGTTGCTATTATAAGTTGACAGTTTTTTCTTTTCCTTTTCTTTACAACTACATATACATTCTAAAATCAGACATTATTTTCCGAAGAAGCTAATGTTTGAAATTTATATTTGTAAATATTTGTATATAACAGAAATGGGGATATGCGACTTCGTACAATTGTTTCCCCTCACCCGTCGTTCCGTTTTCCGCTGTTTCAGGTCAACTCCAGCAGCAAAACAAATTTTAAGTTCTTACTTCTTTATAGTCCTCTATTCAAACGCTATGCTATTGTCAAATGGCGTATGTGAAAGAGAATTCATGTAGTGGTTCCTAACCTTTTTTTTAATCCGTACACCTCACCTGAAGCTAAATAGTTAATTATCTGAAAAGAAAAATGGTGTATTGCTCCGGAAAATCGGAGACTTCTCTTTCCAGACTCGACAGAATTCCAAAGCATTTATCCAGACCTGTAAGTGGTGAATGATTATCCATTCTACAACCCTTTTCCCCTACAGAAAAAAAACACTGTTAGCCAATCTCAATTCTATCGCTCTCCGAATGTAAACGTTCTGTCTCCATTCCCTAGTTCCGCCAGTTCAAACCTCTACAGCTAAGACACACCATACGACGTACAACGTGTTGAATCATCCTGATTTAATTTCTACACCATTGATAAGGAGGAGGTTTCATTTGGATGGCTTTTCCTCAAGATCTACTTCTTTGTTGGAACAGGCTCTTGAGGGGGCGCTTCTCTGATCACTAAACCATTTCAAGTCTAGGTCAAGTGTTATCAATTCTGCATACCCTATAATCTACAATTAATCAAACAATCACATTCAGTAACCTTTTTGTTTTTTGTTTGTTTTTGTTTTTTTTTAAAGAAAAGATGATTTAATACGAAAATAAAAATAATCATATACAGAGGTTAAGATGGATGGTAATCAAAGGGCTCTATCACTGCCCTGATATAGTAGACAATGCTGGAGATTGTTGTCACAGACATGAAGAGAATAATTAAGGCACCAGAGATTTGGTCCTTTGAAATGATACTGAGAATACCATAGACGGAACATAGGACCAACGAGGAAGTTTTAGAGAAAGTGAGAAAAACACTTTTATTTGGAAATAGTCACTTGAAATAGAAACAGGGACATACAATGAGGAAAGAGGACTTGGAGAATTTGACTCTAAAAGTACATATTGGAAGCAAGAATGACAGGAAGAATCAACGAGTCAGTTATCTAACCAGTTTTGGTAATGAATGGCAGAACGGGAACCAATAAATTTAATAGAGGGACTAACATTGCTTAAAGCTACAAATGATAGGAAGTTATGGAGAGCCGTAATCGCACACATCATGATAGAACAGGCCCCGTAAAAAAGCTGTTACATTATTGTTATTACAGTATATAGCTGTATTTCTTTCTTTTTTTATATATTAGCTTATGGCCATACCACTTTGAAACACCAGTCCTCGTAGGATCAACGATGTTAGGCCTTGTCGAGTTTGCTCCGTACCGAAATTGGTGACCTCTTGAGAATACCAGGTGCTGTAAGCTTAAATGTCCGGGTGGTGTAATGGATAACGAGTAGGAATTCTTAAACTGAGTTCGAATTCCAGTTGGGTTCATTATATTTAATAACATGCAAATATTCTTTGTAAATCCGTCTCTTCTCTCAGCTCAAGGGTTAATTTATAGTTCTAGTAAATCCTCATTATCTTAAAACATTCTTAGAATTTAAGAATATTTTATGGCTTTAAATAACCTGAAAAAGAGTGATATGCTGTAAAATGGCCTCATAAGTCAGTTCTTTTTATAAGCTCTTATTTGAATTTCTTACTCTGCTTAATTTATAAACTATAGTATATCGAAACCATAGAATAAACCCAAGTATGTATGCATGAATACGTATAACGAAACATTAACTTTATTATTATTATCTTTTTTGATTCGAAAATGCTGCCTCATTCTAACCGTTATCTTCACAAAGCTTCGATCGTTGTACTGCTTTTTTCCTAATTTTCTCTTCGTGCTGAAACTGGACACTTTATTCAACCTATATGCGTAGACATTTCTCATTCTGATTTCCATACTTTCAGAATTTCTTCTTTAAGTCAATGTTCACCTATGCGACACTTGTCCGTTTCTTACCACTTCAAACAGACCGATACTATGATAGATATGTTTGCTTTCTATAAACTTTCATTTTCGTCCATGTTTTCCTATAGCCCTTCATTTTCGTCTATTTTTTCCTTTAGCTATTCATTTTCGTCCATGTTTTCCTATAGCCCTTCATTTTCGTCCATGTTTTACTTTAGCCCTTCGTTTTCGTCCATGTTTTTCTTTAGCCCTTCATTTTCGTCCATGTTTTCCTTTAGCCCTTCGTTTTCGTCCATGTTTTACTTTAGCCCTTCATTTTCGTCCATGTTTTCCTTTAGCCCTTCATTTTCGTCCATGTTTTTCTTTAGCCCTTCATTTTCGTCCATGTTTTCCTTTAGCCCTTCGTTTTCGTCCATGTTTTACTTTAGCCCTTCGTTTTCGTCCATGTTTTTCTTTAGCCCTTCATTTTCGTCCATGTTTTCCTTTAGCCCTTCATTTTCGTCCATGTTTTCCTTTAGCCCTTCATTTTCGTCCATGTTTTCCTTTAGCCCTTCATTTTCGTCCATGTTTTCCTTTAGCCCTTCGTTTTCGTCCATGTTTTTCTTTAGCCCTTCATTTTCGTCCATGTTTTCCTTTAGCCCTTCATTTTCCTCTGTATTGCTTTAAATATTGTATAGACTGGAAGAAACTAAAACTTTAACCCGAAATTTATTATATATTATATTTATATAATATAAAATTTTGTCGTTGGGTGTGATGTGTATAATTATTAGAGATACACAAAATAGTCAAAACAAGGATTATAACTTTTTAAAAAATACTGAAAATCTTTATACAAACTGATATTTAGAACAATATGAAGTATATTAATTAACTTTTGGTTGTTTTTTACAATGTTTTTTCAATTTCCTCCTCAAAATATATCTTGTTTCGAGATTAAATTTTAGTATCATTTTTTATGATTAATTTGAAATTAGAAACCTTAAAATCGGATGCAAACAACCAGAAAAATATGCTGCGAACTGACCTTTTTGTTGTTTTACTTACACAGCGCTTTGAAATATAACAAGATTTTATTTAAAAAATATTATAAAATGGACACTTCTTTTGCTCTTATTGTCAAAGGCCAAAATTACATTATTTTATATACTCCATAATCGTTTTTACCTTTGGGAGCTTGTTCGATGAAAACAGGAGATTGCCAGACGATATCGTCACGTGAACTACTACTTTCCTTATTTTCTGATTGGACAAGGCGTCTTTTAATTGTTATGGTTGGCTTTCACAGAAATCGATATTTCCCAACAGAAATACTTGGAAGTAATTATATTGGCAAAGTAATTATATTGTTTTTAATATTTTGATGTATGTTGGTGTCATTCTAATATTTTTCTTTTTGTACAAATCACATCATGATCAATAATTACATGAGATAATAGTTACGTTTTAAAGTTGCTTTTCAAAATATAAACATACATATATTAATTTTATTGTCAATGCCTATATATTTATCTGCTAAATATGTGACTGTGTCTCGTGTACAAATATTTATTAGATTTACAAATGTACTTATATTCTATGGCTAAATAAGATTAAAGTCTATGTCTATTGAATATTACAATGTGTTTGCAGATTATAGGACATTTGGGAACTGCTTCAGACATAGCTTTATCGATGGAGTCAGATTTATAGATCTGTGGAGAAAAAAGAAAAAAGAAACGCCTGTTAAGATTTTACATTTATGTCGGAGAATTTTGCATTCTTTCCTGTACGAATAATATATATATATATATATATATATATATATATATATATATATATATTGTTAAGTATAAAAAGATATGAATATCTATTAAGATTGGTCATGAGCCGTTTTAAACTCCTTATATATGCTTTAATTTCGGGTGAAAATGAGGGCAAAACTTGAATCATGAATTTACGACCAGCGTCTGCTGTTCCGCGACCTCTATCGTCACATAACAATTTTCTATGTCAACATAACGGAATATCATCTTTGGTGGTGAATATCTTTGTTTAAATGTTCACATAACCTCTCTGAAGATGGCTCATGTGAGCCGAAAATTTAGATCAAGGAACAGCTTAAAGAATATCCAAATTTTGGAGAGTTGTGTTTATTTTCATCCGAAATTAAAGCAAATATACGAAGTTTAGAAAGGCTCATGATCGAACATAATAGATACTCATTATCTGTTATATTTAACAATATATGTTTAAATAATGATCTGTTGCTCTCTCTCTAATATATATATATATATATATATATATATATATATATAGGCAGCAAACATTCTTTCAAACATCGTTCCTTGAATACGGCCGACGAAGAAGATTGAAATAATTTTTTATAACATTTTCCGACCGTCCTATATATATATATATATATATATATATATATATATACACAATCCGTCGATTTCGAACACTCTTTGGGGCTCCGGCTATGAATTCAAAGTTGTTCTTTTAGTCTGGTTGCCAACCATAGCTATATAACCGTCAGCACTGCTATTTACCCATATTTGGGTGTAAGAATAGACGAATTCATACCTTTCAGTTAAGAGTGAAATAAAATTCATCCTTGATAATAGTTAAAAGTTCAACACAGTACATGGAAAACATTTTATATCAGAATTTATATCCTGAAACGACAAAACAATGTGAACACATGAGAAATTGTATAAAAAATAACTCAACCACTGCACCTTCTCAGTCGTTTTCAACGAACGAAACTTGTATATATATATATATATATATATATATATATATATATATATATATAATAAAATCAAAAATTACCTCATATGGGGAATAGCCTATTTTCGTCTGCTAAAATAGGCTATTTCCCATATGTGTTGATTTTAGATTTTATTGTTTATTTATTATTTGCCCTGTAATAATAAGTACACTGAGCTCTTTTTGTGGATCAGTTTTAATATTTTATATTACTACGTTACACTTGGATTATATATATATATATATATATATATATATATATATATATACTGATCGGCTTAAAAATTGATCTCCATGATAAAAAAAAATGCATGTTCGATCCTGCAGTAGGTACTTTTTATTTTATTTTCGTAAGGCATCTCACTTTTTTCAATAATTACTGTTTAATATTTTAAAAATTCAAAACACCTGTACATACTTAAAATAACTTCAGAGTAATAAGAAATTAAGAAATAAGACCGGATAAAAACAATCAATGTATACATATATATATAAGGACAGGTGGTCAATATGTTATGTCATCTGTGTACACCTGTATAAAATTGAAGAGCCAAGTTAGAAACGAATCAGTGCCTCGTCGTAATTTCCTTGTTAACTGATTTATATCCTTTGTCTTTTACAGTCAATTGGCGTAAATAAATAAACTTCCAATGATTTTCTAATTAAGTGCTTTTTAAAGTCTCCGGTATATCATTAGAATCTACTTGATAGATGCTGGACCGCCTTATGCTAAATAATTCGGATACATTATAGTATATGAATTGATTCTCGAATTAGTCAGTTGATGATGAATCTTTTATCTCAATCTCTCTTATTTTCATTGGATGTCTGTCTTTGTTTTTTTCTTCAGTTACGACCGTGATATCGCTTACGTTTATTCTCTCTTAATATCTTTGATTGCAGATCTCTTAATGTCTAACGATTTGGAATCTATTGTTAATACTGCGCTTCCTTTATGTTGATAAAATCATATTTCTCTCTTCACCGTGGCCGCCCTTTACAGAAACCAAATCCCGTTAACTAGCGCGTTGACGGTCATTTCATCAGGACCCAACTGGACGATACAGTCCAGAAACAAACCGATTATGTGTCAGTTCTCTTGATACTTACGGTTACTCTCATCTAATTACCGTCTGTTGTTTCCATCATCTGTCTTGTGAGGATTTTTATTCGATCCTAACGCACCTTTCTGTGATAATCCATTATTATTATTATTATTGTTATTATTATTATTATACAGAGAGAGAGAGAGAGACATACTAGAAATATCCATAAAACCTTGACGTTTCTCCTACGCGGTTGGGCTGAAAGATTCCTCGGCCGACTATGAAGGAGTAATGCTAGAGTTTTGAAAACTTGCATGCATTTATTTCGCCACTTATTAAGAACTGCATTGTTTATTTCTCGGTAAACTGACATCTGATTGTTCAAAGACTGTTCATTCTGTTCGTAAAAAAAAAGTCATCAACAGCAGTTATCACGTCATCACTGCAATATTGGCTCCCAACCAAGTTATTTTTCTTTCATGTTAGGTTATAGATGATAGTCAAATAATATTAAGGAGGGTTATCAACGAGTTCAAATCGCGCACAGCAGCCAAAGAAATCAAGGACATGTGTGCTGGATCATTGTCCTGATGAAACAAGGCGAATTTCGTCAGTTTTTCTATTTTTAGGCGTTGGGTATATACTATTCATTTCTGGTGCGCCCCTTTTGATGATGGTAAAAAAAGCTCAAAACATTTGCATCCAGGAAAACTGAGGCCATCCCCTTCCCTTCAGATGAAATGACCTTGGCCTTTCTAGTATCACGTCAATAGGGTTGTTTCCGCTGCATGGTCTATATCTTTGTTTGTCTCTGGCTCAAGTTGATAAACTCATTTTGGGTTAGGAAACATTCAAGAAAACCAGCTAGATCTATCTCAAACCATGTCAGATTTTCTCGTAGTGTGTTCAGACATGCGCTTTTGATCAGGTGTGAGATGTATCACTCACCGAGCAGACACCTTCGTCATATTTCATTTGTGTAGAATATTCTCACCACTCTCACAGGATATGCTAATTCCACTAAGGAGGTAGAATACGACGAAGGTCGGACGATAAATTTGAAGTTCATGTGGTCAACAGAAAAAAAAGAATTGCACTAAATTATATTTTAGAATTATCTTACGATATAGAGATACTTATGTATTGTAATAATGAGTTGAAATATAATAAAGTATTATAGACAGCAAGCAAGTAAACAAACGCGGAGATGTTATGAAAACGTTTATATGCACTCATATATAGCGCAGGTAAATGCACTGGTGTCGACACAGGCATACAAGTTTGTGTCAGAAAGTAGCGCGACTGGTGCTATAAAAAGACAACGATGAGAAATAGCAATTCGGCATTTAAATCCCCATTCGAATTAGTCTCCTTCTGGAGGCACCCATTTTATCAAACGTCGTTTCAATTAATGGAAGAATATCTGAAACTCCAGTTTTGGTATAGCGAGCAGCTGCTTTGTTGCATTCTTTTGGTTTTCCTTAACGTCTTGAAATCTTGTTCCTTTCATGTGGCATTTGAGTTTTGGAAAACGGGAAAATTTGTAAAGTCGAGATCTGGGAGAACATGGTGGTTGTCCCACATGGAGAAAGTTGTGCTTGTACCAAAGCTTTTGCACAAGCCATGGTCACTGCTGGACCCTCTCCGGTGTGATGGGACGACCACACTCTACAGATTTTCCTTCCACTCACTACAATAAACAACGGGAGCAAGCGAGGAAATTATAGCTGCGTGTGTATGGGCAACAGTGAAATGTCAATCAGTACCAATCGACCTCACTTTGCATAATTTAGCTCCGATACTAATTGATCAGACATTGCGCGCATATATATATATATATATATATATATATATATATATATATATATATAATCCAAGTGGATCCTAATAATATCAAGTATTAAAACTTATCCACAAAAAGCGCTCAATGTACTTATTATAATAGAGCATATAAAATTAAAATTTGCACAATTACCTCACATGGGGATGGGTCTATTTCAGCCAATGCGAACTATATCGGTCTTATTCAACCACGGTAGATGGACTGTGTTCGTGTCGGAATTAGAGATTTAAAATTTAACATTGACAGGAGTCGAAAAATGGATACAGAACCTACCCATATCGACGCCTCAGCCAGACGAAATACCAGAGTCGATGGTAAGGTGAGGGTGGAAGATATCTGCCTTAAACGGAAGAGCTCCCCAAATACAGCCTGGATAATCACGATATCCCTGATCCCATAAAAGGCCTTTTATTGAAGTAATGTTTTAAATTTATTTATTGGCAGAAAATTTGATAGACTTTTTTTTGCATTCAAACACTGCTTACGACAGTAGAGAATTCAGTAGCGATATCTCTGAAGAAGGCAGGTTTAAATGACATATTATAGTAGGTACCATTTACTTTGCGTCTTCATAATATGTATTAGCGGCGTATGGTAGGGAAGACATTTGTGGCTGCGTACATTGGATTGGGAAACTAGTAGCATGTTGAAGAATCAAAAGAAAACGGTTAAATTCATCAATTCATACCTCTGGAGATGTACAGCTCATACATCAATCACAGACCATAACAATCTAATCAGAATCGAAACAATATTCATTTTTTTTTAAATTCTTGAATATTACTCACTCACTTTACTCCTTGTCAGACCTTGGATTTTGACACTCTGTGTCCTCCACATACTTTTACTGATTTTCAACCCCCTGATGAACATTCATGAATTTGAAAGCCTTGATAACCACTGGTCTCCTCATCTTTGTACATAAACAGGTGCAGCATAATAAAACCTACATTGGACGCGTGGGCTAAGAATAGTTTTTTCTCTTGTTTCTTTTTATTCATATATATATATACACACACACACACACACACACACATATATATATATATATATATATATATATATATATATATATATATTATAATAATATAAATATAAGTAATTATACTCGTCTGGAAAACCTTAGGTGTTTTGGCTTGTAAATGAACAAACCAATACCCAAGGAAAAATAAGGGATAAAAAAAGAAAGAACTAAGAACATGTAATTGAGGCGAAAATAATCGTCCAGAATCCAAGCTCAGAATCCAAAGAAAAAAACCTCCAAAATGAGTAAAGCAAAAGTAACTAAGTAAATTGCTCAATACACTATGTAGAGCAAATCTAACTATAACTCTAAAGAGCCAGGGAAACCTACCTAGGTTTCACCTACGCCGGCGTACCCTGACGACCCTTGGTAGGTTCGCCTGGCTCTTTCCGTTCATAGTTATATATATATATATATATATATATATATATATATATATATGCCTCTTATTGAAATAACAGCAGTATGCTCATCATTGTTAATAATTTCAAGATTATGTAAACCAGACGCCACAATTGTTCTCTGCTGAAGACTTAAAAGAAATAAAAACAAAACTGCTGACTAGTTTAAATAAAAGTAAACTATGGCCTCTTTTTTAATAACGCATCTCAGACGATGTAATCAGAGACATATCACTTGTAAGATTTGAATGAAAATCAAAATTTTCCTTTCCTATGTTACGAATAAACGCCCGAGTTGGCTCTATGAAGAGATTGTGTTCTATCATGATTTACTATCAATACTCATCAGATAAATAAATGCAAAACACGTTGGACGGTGTTCTGACATTTTTTTTTTTTACCGATCTTCCTTATCTTTGTTGGCATGCCCTTTTAGAAGAAGGTCCGGGTTAATGAAACTAAAGACGAAATACGGTGAACATTCGCGGCGGGTGAATGAAAAAAATAGTTTTCTTTTTATAGACGTAAAGTGGGTTTCGCTTTCACGCGTATATCCTTGGGAAACATCTAAATCAACTTCTTTCGCTCTTTAATTACGGGTTAAATGCTATGAACAGTTCTCTACCTTTAAACAGTCTAAAAGAAAGAATTCAAAACCGACGTTGTGTGGCGCAAGCAAATCTTTCCCTTGAAAAACTCACTGGCTACAGAAACCATACTGTGGCCATGTTGTGGTCCTGTACTACACAGGGAGTCTACTGGTTAATTGACCGATTAATGAATGGAAACAAACAACTAGAGGTTTGTAAGATCTAATCATAAAGAGACAAAATGCTAATAGACTTGATTGCATATTCTCTGAATGTCTTTATGTCATGGTTTGCCAACCTCCGTTTATATATTAAATGAATTCAAAGCTCAAAAAATTCATTCATACTATGAGTGAGGTAAAGATCTTTCGGACAACAATTGAACCATGACAATTATTTCCCATATATTTATTTAACTGATACAGACTTTATTTCTTACTAACTTGACACTTGCTAGATAAAAACGTATGTCAAGCTGCTCTCATACGCCTGAAGGAAGACATGAGTTTAGATTTCCAATGTTCAACATCATCATCCCCATGACTTTTGTAATCGTCGGGCGGATCCGAATGCAGAAACCACACTCTTTTCCGCACCGGTCTATTAATGTCAGCTATCAAAAATTCTGGTACAGTCATACCTGTCCATTATTTAACATTGTCCAACCAGTTTTTTGCGTTGGCGTCCTCTCCTACGGCCACCTTCAACGATGCCTTGCATTTTGATCGTGCAAATGCAGTTGTGCCTTGTAATGTATTCAAAACAACGCCATTTTTTCTCCGTTTAATAGTGACGAGATGTTCCTGGTGTGCCACAAAAATTTCAAACTCATTGTTTTATTTTTGTTCTCAAGTGCTTGTGTCCTTCTCTCTGTATTTGCCAACAGTGTCTGTAGAATTTTGAAAATACTATTCTATACTAAGTAGGGTATTGTTGCAACAATACCCTACTTCGTATGGAATAGTATTTTCAATTTTCAAAATTCTACAGAGCCTAATAATTGAATTAATTTTAGACGCTGCAAGTAAATTAATACCAATCAATAGAATATCAATCATATTTCTCCAGATCAGATAATTTGTATTTACATTTTAAGGTTTCGTCGTTAATAGAATTCTTGGACGTTAGATATTTTCATATACCTTCTGTTTTGTTTTGATTTTCTTTTGCTTCTATTTTTCTTTTTTTTTCTTTTGCTTTTATCTCAACTCTAAATGGAAATTTACGCAGCCAACTGTTATGTTTATTTTCTAAGTGTGACTTAGGTGTGGCACAAGGTCAAAAGTATAGGACAATCGATGAGGATCGAACTCACTACTCGTCGTAATTGTTCTAGCGAGAGAATTTCGCTAACCATTGAACCACGTCGAAATGCCCAAACCAATTATTATTATAATGATGTTAACATTTTTTTTTACTTTGACCTTTCGGTAACAATAGACATTAACTTGAGCCGCTGTCACGTCTGGTTTTTTGCTTCCGCAATGTAATTTAGAGACTCTTGATAAAGTACAAATAATCTGCATTGTTATTAGTCCTGACCTGACATCTCGTCTTCATTGTCTTTCCCAACGCAGTAACGTGGCTTCCCTGTGTCTATAAATATTCTTAATCGTAACTGTTATGATGATCCTTACTCAATAGTATTTTGAATTTTTGACTTCAAGCCCAGTACTACATTAGAGGTAAGGTACCATCCCTGTTATATGTAATCGTATTTTCTATGCTAATATTTTCTTCTCGCTTCTTGCTTTCATATCAACTTTGATCTTCAAAGGTTTTAATGCAATGTCATTCGTTATCTTCTCTCTCCTCAGTTCATGTTCTTTTATTGTTGTCTCTCCTTAATAATGTTTACTTTTCTCAAGTTCTCTCACACTCGGTATCCTCTCAGAGACTTTAACTTGATTGGAGTGAAATGGTTAAAATAAAAAAAAAAATAGTAATATGAGCCGTAGCTTTAGAAGGACGCATTTGATGTTCATAACTATTGCTTATAAAATCTTTCTATTACTTATTTTCCTGAAAATAATTTTATCTAAAAATTAAAGTTGAGATTCAGTAGCACCAATCTCCGAAATTCTCCAGAAGGATGATCCTCTCTAGGCCCTAAGAGGTTCCTTTGCCCGTAGCTATTGATCTGTGAAAGCAATTCTATCCAGTTAACAGTTCTGAATAGCGTAGACGCCATACAATATAGTCATTCAATTCTTGACCACGGTTTCAGTTTTAGAAACGTTTATCTTGCATCTATTTACTGACACTTATTCCTTTGAGAGCCTCATTATCATTTCGTCGAATCCAAGCTTATCAATAGGAAAGCCATATAGTCTAACACTTTTTAAGCCAAACATATTGACACTGATTGATATTACAGATATAATAAAGAGTAGTTATATATATATATATATATATATATATATATATATATATATATAGACATAACAGTAGTGATATACCGGAAGACGGAAGTATATCCACTTTCATAGCGCTGCCTAAGAAGTCACGTGATGACGAATGTGACCTCCATCGGACAATCAGTCTAATGAGCCACATAACAAAACTTATCAACCGAATTCTGATGAATAGAGCGAACATTAGATTTAGATCCGAAATAAGACAAGAACAGTGTAGTTTCGATAAAGACACTAGAACAAGGAATGCAATATTTATACACATGGCGATATCAGAAAAGACAATACAAATAAAAAACGAATGTATACCTATGTTTTATAGATAATACAGAAGCGTTTAATAAAGTACGCCACAAAGACCTGTTGGAATTATTAGGTAAGCTTGTTATATTTGGAAAGGATATTATAATAATCTTGAAAATATACTGGGAGCATATCGCCTATATACAGATAAAAAAATGATTTTCATTAATATGCAAAAAAAGAAAGGGGGTATAAGACAAGGATGTGTCTTCTCACCAGACTTATTCAACCTTTACAGTTAAGTGATTCTGAGATAGAACTCTTACCAGGATTCACTGTTGGCGGCCACAGTTTTAACAAAAGTAGATATGCAGATTACAAATAGGAAAATACAGAAACTCTTACAGAAAGTAGTAAAGGAAGGTGTGATGAAAGGACTAAATATTTTAAGAAATCCAAATGTGTATGGTTGCCATCGAAAATAAGAACCGGACATGTACATTACAACTTGTAGGTACTAAAATTAAGCAAGTACAAAAATTTTAATAACTTTGAGGTGTTTTAACGCAGGCTATACAGTGCAACACTAAAATCCGAAGAGGCATTAGGACTAAGAAAAGTGACTTCCTAAAGCCCCGCAAAGTTTTAGGAAACAGGAAATCTCATTAAAAACAAAAGATTATTGAAATCCTATATAATATCGATCCTTCTATGTGGTAATGAATGCTGAACAATCTCTTTAGAGACTGGCAGTAAGTGAAATAGGGTTCTACATTAAGATGGTGAGTATACGATGAACACGTGAGCAACGATGGAGTTTTAGAGAAAATGGAAACAAAAAGGACACTTCAGTATCTCTCTATATTTCTGAGATGAGGTATTATGTACACTATTTACATTATTCGGACTATTGTCTTCATCTTTGTCGCCATATTTATTACAACGTTTTGCCCGTTGTACGCTCTGTCCTTCTCCAGGTGGTTGGAATGTCGAACTGAACCCTTTATTTCGCTCACTGGGGTAGACTCTTCTCAAGGACACATAACACAGTGGATAAAGGCGTTAGTTAGATCCAGTGACAGGACCCAACGAGTGTGAGTTCAATACCCGGTTGTGGCGGTGGAGAACTTGGAGAGGGGAATTAACAGGAGAAAACTGATAACTGACATCCATTAAAACATGGCACGTGTAACTAGAACAGTGTAACCCAGTGAGCGAAATAAAGGGTTCAGTTCGACATTCCAACCACCTGAAGAAGGCCGAAGCGTACAACGGCCGAAACGTTGTAATAAATATGGCAACAAAGATTAGGACAATAGTCCGAATAATGTAAAAAGGACACTTATACTTAATATAAAAAAGACCGGTGGAATTTTTAGGTCACATAATATAGGAAAGAGAGTTTAGAAAATTTGATAATCACAGAACCTACTGAAGGCGCGGGGACAGTGGAGAGCAGCATCTAACCTACCTAATGAGATTGTGTAAATAGCTGGCTGAACAAGGATTAGAAGAGGAAATAAGTCCAAATTTACTGAGCTGCAAAGGAAATTGTGATAAGACATGACTGAGTGAAAGGACTTAAAGTAAGGGATTAGTTGTATTTCGTTAAATTTTGTTGAAATCATCAGAATTCAGAACATAATTGTATGTTAGAAAGAAACACAAACTTGTCGCTGTATCGGTGTAACCAGCAGCTTGCATGATGATTCTTTCTCTTCTAAAGTCATTCCTAACTTTTTTTCGCATTTCGTTTAGCTTTTGTTCCTGAAAGTTTTTAAGCAAAAGATTTTTAACTCAGTGTGCGTTATTGATATCGTAATGGCTGAATGCTGACTTTCTTTCCATAAAACTGACAACTTCTTCAATAGCTTTTTCAATTTCAGTCCAGGTTTCGTCGCAGAAGTGTCTCGTTGTCGCCATTTCCTCTTATTCCCATCATCTTTTGCACCAATACAAACCATTAGGGTGAAATACGCATAAGCAATTATCCACATTAAATTTCCTGAAAACCAAAAAATTCAAATCTGTTACATATCACCCAAATAGTTAAAATATACATATCAAAATCATGTCCGGATATGCTGAACTCTACTGTATTAACACATACGATGTATTGTTATGTAGAGAAACACTTAAAGATTAAGAGTGAGGCAGGCGTTTCGAGGTTGGCAAGATTGACATGATATTTGGCTTTTAAGTAATCAGAATCTCTCGTTTTTTTCATGATACAGTGTTGATTTATTTTGTTACAGATTTTAAACTTAACTTAATTTTCAGACCAGTTATGTTAATTTGTTAATTTTCAGAACAGTTATGTTAATTTGTAAATCTCTATCTATAAAAGACAAGATGTGTGTGTGTGTAACGAATGCACGGCCGCAATTTTCGACGGATTTGCACCAAAATTTACATGCACATGCTCCAAGTTAGTGGGAGGGCCAAGACCGACGTTGCATTTCCCAACTCCCATCTATAGTGGAAAATAATCGATTTTTTCATGCTTCTACGATAGTTTTCATGTAGTTTGCGGCCATTTTCTACTGGCCAGAGTGAGTGCCTATAGCTGGCTGCCACGAATAGGCAGGAAGATTCTATTAGCCAGCGTGAGAGCCAACAGCTGACTGACACGAATGTTAACTAGCATGCATAAAAATCGGTAACTCCATTCGTCACAAGTGGGGAAAAATTTAAATCTGCATGGCACTTTACTCCAATTGACTCATTCGGTTGCTTAAATTCAACGTTGATTCTGATTTAGCAGAACTGTGTTGGGTGTGAAAAAGTATTTGTGATAACATTCTTTTTTCATTCGTTTTTTCAGTTATGAGTCTTTTTTAAAGCTGATCGTTTTGTGTTTATTTTGTTTAGTTCTTTTTTCGAAACAGATTTAATGTTTAGTATAGAGCTTAGAAAAAAATCGCAGTGTGAGATAGTCAAGAAGTAAGGCATGTAGCACCAGGAGCACGGCAAAGGGACCTCCTTTAAAGGCAAGGAAGGGCAAAAATATTTTAAGTCAAGTGATAGCGATTGCTGTATGACTCGTACGATTTTTGAATCAAGCACGGGCAACGCCGGGCGGTGCTGCTAGTGTAAAAATAATCTTGAATAATCTGGATGACCTCAGGTCTTTCTATTCCGACAAAACATACACTTGGTGTAATTTCATTATTGTTCCATGAATGAGATACTTCATTGGTGTCTTTGTAGTTAGTGCGAGATGTCGCTTCTATTTACACTAAAAACCTAAGAATTAACACCAAAAACTCTTGAAATATCATTTGTCTGTATTAAATGAGGTTTCCTTACAGCAAGATATATGTGCAAAGAATGTGTTTGTCTTTACTGAAAAATGGGGAATTATGACCCTATAACGATGAAACCCCGGTTCCCCTATGACCACCGAAGACACATCGAGCCGGGTCAGTACTTAAATGGGTGAAAGTTTGGGTATACCAGGTGCATTAAATTGGATATGCGGCTAGTTTAATGGGTAATGGTTCGGAGTTGTTAATCAGAGAGCAGAGATCCAATTACAGTTGGGTTCATCATATTCACTTACGAGCAAATACCCCTGGGAAAGGTGTGGATCCAAAGCTTCTCCCTGACCCAGTCATAGTATAATTAGTAAGTCTTGTATCACTAAATTATGTTAAAAATATCTTAGAATCTAAAACTATTTTCTGGCTTTAAATAACGGGAAAATGGTTGATATGCTGATGTAAACTAATCCATTGATTCAAGTCAAATAAACTAAAATTAGTATTTGAGTAAAATATCGATGCAACATGGGTTTTGCTATCGTTTTACATTTACCAACAAGTGATTGAGCCTCCACGATGCAGCATCGACCTTCTAACCAACAGTGTTTCGGAAATTCCTTTATTGTTTAGTGTCCATCTCCTGCAATATGGACGAGGATTTGGAATTTAGGAGACAGTGACAAGAGATAGTCTCCGACAAGTTTTGGCAACGGAAGAACATGTGGAAATCGTTAACCTTTGAGCTAATTTTAAAACTACAGCTATTCAGTTCTCTTGTACAATCGATATTTCTCTACGTCTCGCAATCTTGGGAAGTAACTAAAAAACAAAATCTGTGAAGCTGCCGAATTCGTTTAGAACAACCTGTTACCGATATATGCTGGGGCTAAAAGAACCGAACACATCAGAAACGATGACATCCTGCGAAGAATCAACCGACAACCTTTAAGCGCGAGAACTACCGGCCTTAGGACACTGTTTTTTGCCAAGCAACAAACCTGTATAAAGATTCTAAACAATCAGAGCATAGCAAAAACAAGAGGAGATACCCAAGAATGATCTACATAAAACACAGACAATACCTCACACAGATAACAGATGCGTAACTGTGGATATACTTTAATTGAACAGAGACGAAGCGTGGTCGGACAATATGACCCACAGATTCTCGATTAAAGAGAGAATTTCAGAAGCCTATTCGTCACTTCTTAGAAGAGACAAACATTTTTTAAAGCTAAGAAAACATCAGTCGACATTGTTATTGCTATTTGTACTAATGAGTCATTATTATAAATCAATATTTGTTACTCTTTTGCACTTATGTTGGACAGTCCAATTTAACAGATATATTGTGCAAAGGAGTGTCTGAAAATCGATCAGACCGCAAAATATTACTCATCACACTCGGGCGCGATTCAATCACACCACTGTTAAATAATTTATTATAATGAAGAACTGTACTTAAGTAGAATATACGAGAAACACGAATGTATCACCCTGGTAACCGTTTGCTTCCTTTGCATGGATTTTAATACAAAGGAAAAGTTGATTTTTGAAAAATATTTCCACTCTTAAAGATCTCTTCCATTAAAACGATGATCTATTTAACCCGAATCTACATCGACGTATCCGTAATAATAAGTATAACAAATTATTCTATGTTTATGGAAGAAGACGCTCAATATCATGGAGAGTGCAATTGTAGATATAAATAATAATACGCTAGGAAACTTGACTGAAAACACTAAACAAGTAATAATCAATAACCCAAATATATAAATCCTTTATTCAACTACAAAACTTTACAATCAAGCTATAAAATGAATAAATGAATAAAATACGAAGTATTGTATAATAATAAATACAAAAACTATATAATAATATTAAATAAAAATAAATTATATTAAATAAGTACGAAGAAACATATGATATTAAATAAATAAGAAGCATATAATATTAAGAACCACCATATAATGATATTAAGTAAGAACCACCATATAATGATATTAAGTAAGAACCACCATATAATGATATTAAATAAACACGAAGAACTATAAAATATTAAATAGGAAGAAACAGGAAAACAATGTAACAATATTACATAAATAAATAGGAAGAACCATATAATATTACTTAAATACGAAAAAAACATATAATTATAGAAGAACTATGTTAATTATATTAAATAAAAAAATATATAATAATGTTAATAAAAAAACAAACCATATAATATATACATACTATAAAAAAGTGTGGGTTTTTTTCTTGTTGTCTGTTTTTTCAAAAGAAAAACAAGGGAGCCAATGACTGGGAATTAGGCAGTCCAGTCTTAATAAAATAGGTCTCGTAAGGTTGAGAATTAAATTCAGTCATCCGTAGTAGTAAAAAGGTTTTTTTTTAAATGTACTCAAGTTAGTAATGAAAAGGAATACAGGGTAAAATACAGCAATATTTGTGGAAAGGACTTCCAGAACGAAAGAAGAGATAAAGAGATGAGTAGAAGAGATAAAGAGAATATAGAGTTATTGATAAAAGAAAACCAAGTTTATATATTTATTATTGAAAAGTTGCAATAATTGTCGCAAAAGGCCGAAAAGGGAAGTGGGGTTAGGCTGTTCATCATTAACTATCCTATATCTAGCGAATCCGATTCACGGCTCATTCACTCATTACAAGTAACACATGTATCACAAGTAGTCATCCTTCACCTTTTACTCCGAAATATACCACAATACCGCACACACAAATGGAACATACAGAAACACCCGGTGATTAAAAAATTTCTTATGTACAAATGTTCATAGACAATATGTATACAGTGTAACCCGGATATAAGAGAGTTGTCGGGACCGGAGAAGACGTCTCTTATATCCGGGTTTCTCTTATATCCGGGTTTGGTCTATTATATATACATTAACACAGGCTCTAATTTGGGACCAGATAAAAATCTCTCTTATATCCGAGTCTCTTATATCCGGGTTACACTGTATAAAAATTTACAGATGGTATGAAATGAGGGGGAGGGAGTGAATCCCCTATTACAAACTAAAATATAACAAAATATCGAACAGAAATTAACAGATGTTGTAGGACCAGTCCACCCGACAAAAATAAGATTGGCTGCTGTAGTCTGTCTTCTAACAGAATCAAGAAGCTAACTCTTTATCGGAGTGGGAAGAATAAAATAAATATGGGCGTGGGGAGATTTTTTGAAAAAACCACTCAAGAAAGAAAACTAAATTCGAACAGGTTTTTATAGCAAATCGATGATACCTGATTGGTTAATGCAGGTAGGTTTCTTTTAAGCTCATCAAGGGTCTATTCATCCCACCTTATTTCAGACTGACAGAAATTTGACGGTTAACGTAAGTTTTCCAAAAAAACGTAAGTAAGAAGAAAAATACTAAATAGATAAAAAAGAAAAATATAAATAATGATAATAATAATAATAAATAACCGGTTTCCTTTCCAACATTGGCTACTACGTCTATGTACCGCGTCCCTTCAGTACATGGGAAGTTATGGAGTGTCATGATAGCCTATCTTGCGTTGCACTTAGCAGTTTTCTCCCTTTGTTTAGGCGGCTGCATCCCATTCATCATCCATTTTCACTGTCTCGTCAGGTGTCTTGATGATTCCCTCCTCTATCGTGAGTGTTGTGTTTTCCAAGCTCTCTTCCCTCATCATGTATCCAAGGAATTTCAGCTGTCTTACTGATTTTAACTATTACTGTTCTTTCTGCTGCCATTTTCCTTAAGGCGTCCTTGTTGCTTACTCGGCCCGTCAATGGATTTACAGTAGCCTTTTGTAGAATCACATTTCGCCTGCCACCAGTTTTTTTTTCCTTATCAGTGTGGAAATTGTCCAACATTCTACAGTATAAGAGGATGGATTCCACACAGCAATACAACATTCGTTCCTTTGCTTCCAACGATTTTTTTTCAGTTTCCCAGCACCCTGCTTAGCTTTTGGAACGCCCTTTTCGCTGGTCCAGTGCATGTTCGGATCACGGTGTCGATTGGCTACCACACAGCATATAATGATATTAAATAAACACGAAGTACTATATAACATTAAATAGGAAGAAAGAGGAAAAAACAATGCAACAATATTATATAAATAGGAAGAACCATATAATAATATTACTTAAATACGAAAAAACATAAAATTATAGAAGAATCATATAATTATATTAAATAAAAAATAATAATGTTAAATAAAAATAGACCATATATATATATATATATATATATATATATATATATATAATAACGTTAAATAATATAATATATATATAATAACGTTAAATAATATATATATAATAATGTTAAATAATATATATATAATAATATATAATAATGTTAATTAATATATATATAATAATGTTAAATAATAATGTTAATATATATATATATATATAATAATGTTAAATAAAAATGGACCATATATACCATATATATATGTATGTATGTATGTATATATATATATATATATATATATGTGTGTGTGTGTGTCATTCGTAGACAGTATTGTTTCGCTGTATCACAGTTCCTCAGTGCGACTAGACATCCGAATACTTCAAGCCCGGATCGAAACCCAACCGTAATCAGTCAGAGTTTCTACCAGTGAACTATCTTCATTCGACAAAGATAAACAACTAAATCTAGCGTATTGTCTTTACGAATGTGAACAAATGCCAATCACCCGGAGTGCTCCAATTCATTTTACTGAAGAGCTTTGCATTAACGCAGGTGGCTGTTGTTTATAGAATTAGCTTATCACTCAACAGTGCTCAATTGAAAGTGTGGAGTTTTCTTTTGATTTTTCTTCTTCTTTTTTTTCAAAACAAAAACAAGGAAACTTGTTCAACTGGGCCAAAACAAACTGTCAGATCAATGGACTTACCGGGAATTAGCTTTTGGTACGCCCCTTTCGCTGGTCCAGTGTCGATTGGTTACCACACAGGTAAAGATGTCCTGGGTATGACAATAAACTACATCCGCGTCCAGGGTATGACGATAAACTATGTTCAACAGCAAGGCCTCTGATAATGTTTTTTGAAAAAATAATGTTTCCAGCTATACGTTTTTGGAAAAATAATGCTGCCAGCTATACGTTTTTGGAAAAATAATGCTGCCAGCTATACGTTTTTGGAAAAATAATATTACCAACTATACATTTTTGAAAAAATAATATTACCAACTATACATTTTTGAAAAAATAGTATTAGCAGCTATACGTTTTTGAAAAAATTATATTACCAGGTATACAATTTTGAGGAAAAAATATTAACAGAAATAGAATTTTGACAAAGCAAAAATATTACCAGGAAAAAATGACCCTTTGAGGTTGATATGCCGTAAAACAAAACAAACCAAACCAAGCAGGTAATGATAGCACCGTTTACCTGCTACTGAAGACATAACTCGAGAAAAATACATTTATGCTATATCCAAGTTGTTAATACGAAAATTAACTCTGCAGGCTAATTCTCGTTTTGATGTTAATAATCGATGCACTACTCAGCCTTTATCAAATACTGTCTATAAAATTCCTGTATGGTTTCATTTCTGCTTACAACTTGCTAGCAATTCTCTACATAGATATTCATCTATTTTATTGCATAAATCGAATATTAGAAATATTAACAAAGCATTTTTCTCGGTAATGGATATAAACAGACGGAAAATACAATCAAATAAGAATGCTAGACATTATGTACTATCTAATCTCCGATATGGCTGTTAAATGTTTGTATGAGTTCATTTGTGCTCACAGTTAGGTAGTAATTATCCACACTGTCAGATTTTCATCTTCTTGCATTTCATTGGATAAATCGAACATTAGAAATAATCTCAACGAAACGTGTTACGAAGTAATATATGTAAAGAATATAAAAAATATTATTATAAACAAATAATAATGTACTATTTGGTAGGGAGTAACGGATAGAGGCTCGGATTGAGGAATCGGAGAGCCGAGTTCGAATTCCGGTCGAATCAAGTACATTCACTTACGTGTTAGTACCCTTGGAAAAGGTATGAATCATCTTCTTCTTCCCACCCCCAGCTATGGACAGACCGGGTTGTGGCAATTGAATTGGATGACAACTGGTCAATCACAGAAAGAAATGGCAACCTACTGTGTGGATTTAAATTAATGTAGGAAAGAACAAGCGTTGAGAGTATAGAGGTAAAGCTGACTTCAGAAGGAACCAGAAACCCACTCGTAAACAGGAAACAACGGATAAACCTGTATCTATCTATATTTCTGAGATGAGGTATTATGTACCGAATTTACATTATTCGGACTATTGTTCTCATCTTTGCCGCCATATTTATTACGACGTTTCGGCCGTTGCACGCTTCAGCCTTCTTCATGTGGTTGGAATGTCGAACTGAATACTTTATTTCGCTCACTTGTGTAGACTGTTCTAGTTCCACGTGCCATATCTAATGGATGTCAGTTATCAGTTATCTCCTGTTAATTCCCCTCTCCAAGTTCTCCACCGCCTTAACCAGGTATTGAACTCACAGTCTTTGAGTCCTGTCACTGGATCTAACCAACGCCTTTATTCACTGTGCCATGTGAGCGAAATAAAGGGTTCAGTTCGACATTCAAACCACCTAAAGAAGGCCAAGCGTACAACGACTTAAACTTTGCAATAAATATGGTGACAAAGATGAGGACAATAGCCCGAATAATGTAAAGGGATAAACCTATTCTTGTTCATAAGACCGAGATAGTAATGTGAACCGTACATTAAGCGAACCTATATAATTAAAAGTGTACAGTCTACTGAGTATTTTTTTGCAATTTTTATATAAAGAAATTACGTCCGTCCACAGCTGTTGTATATTCTGCTCGTGTCAAGTATTGTGACTTAGTATTATGCCTGGTTATTGACATATGTGAGAAAAAATAATGGAAGTTTTGCTTCTTACGGTGAGATTGTCAAAATCTATGCAGGTCATCATTGATTGAAAATAAACTAAATCGAAAGATAGGAAAAGCTGAGTAAATTGAAATTTAGAGGAGTATATCCTAATACATTTTTTCAAATCATTTAAACCCAATCAAGGCGATGAAGCCCCTAGAGTTTAAGGGTTTACTGAGAGTGAAGGAAACAGAAAATTTTGCTGAGGAGAAAGCACAATAAAATGAACAGATTTCAACGAAACAGATGGCAACGATTAACGGTGCATTTAATTTTGTCAAGATCGGAGCTGATTGAAAATTAAGAAGCTGATAGAAATGACTATTAGAATGTAATTGATGCTTATCATTAGCAATTTTGACAGTAAACCTAACTACCAATCTAATACTACACTTAAATACTTGGATTCGGTATGCAATCCCATTAGAACAATTGAACAATATTTTACTGATGTGCAGAAAATGATTTCCGATATTTGTATAAATTTCATGGTTTTATCAAACAATAATTTACTCGGAGGATAATGTGTTAAATAGAACACTAATTGTATGAACCTTATTAATGACAAATGTTATGGATTTTTTTTCGATGTTAAAATTGACTGTTGAAAGACTTTTTCGAAAATATTTTAATTGAATGACCTTTTATATTTGAATAAAACTTTTCCGCATTCGTATGCAAGTTTTCCTATTGGTTAGAAAATGTGAATCTGCACATTCAATTTTCGTCGGTGTCTCTTCTTTCTCCATCAAAGAATGATTCAGCTAAAATTATCAATCCATTACTGTACACATCATATTACTTTTTGCTTGATACTCTACTTTGTTTCCTTGTCCATTCAACATTATTATTCTTATTACTGAATCTCTTATTTGTTTCCATTTTTACTGATTCTTTTTTCGTTTTCAAAACGAAATGCCATGTTCTGATTCGAGCATGTGTCATGATATCTACGCATGAAGAACACTGGCTTTTTCTCAACTCGGAAGCAAAGAAGATGAACTCGATTTTGCTGAGAGAAAGTGTCAATACTTGTCATCGTGACAGAAATGGCATTTCCAGACTAAAATTCGTGACTGATTCTCAATATGGCGTCTTTCAAAACTTCGAACACGATCAGTTTCAATCCAAACCCGTCAAAATGCATACTCTGTGATCTCTTGACTAATAGAAAAGTATTAACTTGGATTTCGTCTAACAGTAAATTTTTAACTTATTGACAATGTCGCCGGCATTCATTCATATAGCTAGGAATAATCATATAGGAAGTAGTACAGGGTAGACCCATTGGTATATGGATAGACTAACAACCGCTTAGGAATACGAAGGGCTGTAAACTTGGATATGCGTGTAGTGCATAACAGCACGGAATTGTTAATCATAGAGCCGAGTCCCTATTACGCTTTAATACCCTTGAGAACGATATGAATCCCAGCTACGGGTTAATTAGTAAAACTTGTATCACTAAAGCATTATGATCCCCCCCCAAAAAAACATTCTTAAAATCTAAAAATTCTCGTGGCTTTAAATAACCTGCAAAGGGTTGACAAGCCGTCGAAAAGGAATGAACCAATTTATATACTGTCAGATCATTTTTTATCTTAGTCAAGATTTTTGTAATAAAATTAGTGTTGACCAGCCGATGTTAGTAAAATTTCCAGGATATATCTATAATAGAAATATAACGTGTAGGTTCCAACTTTTCCGGTTTTTTTTTGGGGGGGGGGTTGTGTATCACGTCTGTTCAGGATAATAGCCGATCATAGCTCTCTAAAACTTCTTGACTTTTGCTTCTGCAACTACTGACTCTTTCACTTTGTACATTTTCTGCCATCGGCTTACAGCCATATCACATTGAAACACCGGTTCTTGTACGATCTATGCAGTTAAGCAACGCCGAACGTGTTTAATACCTCGGTGGGTGACCGTTTGCGAATACCCGGTGCTGTGTGAGTCGTGCAATGGATAACGGCTCGGAATTCGAAATCGGAGAGCTGTGCTCCAATTTCAGTCGGGTTCGTTATATTCGCTTACGCACAAATACCTTTGGGACAGGTATGAATCCGGCCTTTCTCTCCCTCCAGCTATGGGTTAATTAGTAGAACTTGTATGAATAAATCATTATGTTCAAAAGATTCTTACAATTAAATATATTTTCTGTCTTCAAAAAACCTGTAAAATGTTGATAAGCCGTAAAAAACTAATCAATCAACACCCACAGAAGTGCCTTTTGGTTTATACTGTATCTCTGCTGACTGAACATTAGTTCTGTCACAACCAGTGGATAGTAACGAAGACGTGAGATCGACACTCTAGTCAAAAATAGTTATTGGAACTTTATCTTTCTGATATAACGTGTTACCGGCAGTTGTAATATGCATATGTAATATTTTATCTTAAGAATTAGGTGATGTAGAGGAAAGCTCACAAAATTCTTATAATCCAATATTTTGGGGCTTTAAATTAAATTGAATGGTTGTCAAGCCGTAAAAAACATCACTTAGTCAATCCATTTTATGCCATCTATTAACTCAAATTCATTAAGTCAGTTTGTGGTTTATTTTTACCCTTTGTCTAATTTTCAATATTGCTATAAATCTTAAATTCTTCAAACTATGTTTCTTCATTATACATCTCAATCATTTTACCGATTTCTGATTGTAAGTATAGGTGTTCTAGTTCTTGTCTTCCTCGTTGCTAAGATGCTTTATCATGCTATTCCAAGCATGTGTCGGTAAACTCAAGTCACTTAAACTTTGTAGAGAATATCCACTATTTATTGCCAAATAGAAGATTAGATATTATCTAGACGTTCAGGTACGCTTTCTTTAATTCTAACAATATTTTCCTATCCCTTAATACTTTGCCTTGGTTCTGAAAGACATCTTTATTTCGCTTCGTATTCATTTTTTCTGTCGTTTTTATGCTACACAGTTAATTTGTGTATTAGGTGGGCGGTGCATTAAGTTCTTTTAAAGTTCGTCTTGTCGCTTTCTTTTATTAATATGTCTAGATTTTCTGTTTATATCTCTGAGGTATTACGATTACTTGCATTATTTACATTACTTTATTCGGGCTTTTATCATCATCTGTATTGCCATATTCACAACGTTTCAAGGACACGTGGTTAAGTGAATAAAGACATCCAATGACTTGACCTAAAAGAGTTGTTAGTTCAATATCAGGCCATAGCAGTTGTGAAGCAAACTTCAAGTGTTGAGTTAAAGGGAAATAACTAAAACATTCGGAAGGGGGATGACACATGAAACTAGAACAATCTACCCCGGTGGACGAAATAAAGGGTTCGGTTCGAAATTACAATCACCTGAAAAGATCCGGAGCGTACAACCGCCGAAACGTTGTGAATATGCCAATGAAGATGAAGATAACAGTCTGAATAAAGTAATGTCTAGTTTTCTCTCAGAGATAACAATCAGAACAGCATCATCAGCGTAGCACGTGTATCAGATTTATCCAAAATAATTTCCGTTTTAGTTTATCTATAAAAGGTAGGATTGTGTTTGTGTGTGTGTGTGTGTGTATGTGTGTGTGTGTGTGTAACGAATGTACGACCGCAATTTTCGACGGATTTGCACTAAAATTTATATGCACATGCTCCAAGTTAGCGGTAGGCCAAGACTGACTTTGCATTTCCCAACTCCCATCGATAGTGGAAATAATCGATTTTTTCATGCTTCTACGGCAGTTTTCATGTAGTTAGCGGTCATTTTCTACTGGCCAGAGTGAGAGCCAACAGCTGACTGACATGAATGTTAACTAGCATTCTAGCATGCAAAAAAATCGATAGCTGCATTCGTCAAAAGTCGGAAAAATTTAAATATGCATGGCACTTTACTCCAATTGACTCATTCGCTTGCTTAAACTCAGCGTTGATTCTGATTCCGCAGAACCTAGTTGGGTGTGAAAAAGTATTTGTTGTTAAGATTCTTTTTTCATTCGGTTTTTCCAGTTATGTGTCCTTTTTTAAAGCTGATCGTTTTGTGTTCATTTTGTTTAGTTCTTTTTCGTAACAGATTTAATGTTTAGTATAGAGCTTAGAAAAAAAATCGCAGTGTGAGATAGGCAAGAAGTAAGGCATGTAGCAACATCAGTACGGCAAAGGGCACTCCTTTAAAGGCAAGGAAGAGCAAAAATATTTTAAATCAAGTGATAGCGATTGCTGTATGAGTCGTACGATTTTTTAATCAAGCACGGGCAACGCCGAGTCATGCTGCTAGTTAACTTTTTAAAAAGTACAATTATATTTTATTCAATTTTATATTGGCCAGTGTTTGCAATGACGTGTTGTTAGTTGTCGGGCAGCTCTTCGATATCGCGTGAGAAAATCCCGCAGATTTAGATGTGAAAAAGTTTTCAACGAACATTTTTTTTCCTTAGAAAAATCCCCCCTTCCGCATCAAAGTGTTTTGCAGCGATCGAAAAAGTTAGTACACTGTTGCTGCAGGGTCAAGTGAATTTGTTGGATGGAGAAGAGCGGAGTTCCAAAAATAAAGCCAAGTTCCACAATTGTTTTTCTTTCTGTCTTATTCTTGCTCTATGGAGTTTTGTGGTATGCAGGAGAACATTTTTATTTGGGGGGGGGACAAGCTCAGGGCACTTTGTGAACAAACATTTCTTGATACGTTGCAACAACTGCACCTGCACATGTACAGTCTGTGATTCATTGCGTTTTAAGAACAGGAACATGAAAGAATACGCCGACGATCTTTACCTTACCAACCAGAAATCTTGGTTTACTTGTCGGTTGTGGAGATTTATGCTTTTCAATCCACTGCATTTTGTGTTGGATGTTGTTCTATGCCATCCACTTTACATCACATTGAGGAAGAGCTAGTTTAGATGATAGATTTGTCATAATAATTGTTTCCCCAAAACAGGAACTACTTAGAAGTCAACATAAAATTACGATTATTGCCGCCCATACTAAATACGATAGCCTTCTAGTTTACGTGGAATCATTTTGATGGACAAGTTAAATAAATCCCGTATGAAAAAAAAACATTATCTAGTTTTTTTTTCCTATTCTTGGCTACTTGCTTAATCCATTATCTATCCACATACGATCCGTTTTTTTTTCTTCTCAAGAACTGTTACGGATGAGTCTATTTTTCCTCATTTACATCAAGTATTCCTAGCAGTTCAAATATGTGTGTTTGTCTTAATTTAATTAATACCTGAACAAAGTATTATTTTACAAATTAATAAGAAATTCTATAGCATCCATCATTTTCCAATCATATGCAGCTCTTTCAACAGTGGAATGCATATTTTGAATTCAAACACTATCTGGAGGCGATTCCATTAAATCGTGTGGTGTGGCCGGAAGACGGTCAGACGTTGGAAGACTGATGAGAAGAGAAAGGTTGAAAAGTCACACATATGAAGTAAATAAGTAGGATTAATATCGGAATATTTATTATAAATCTATAATAAATCTATATAAATCTTGACTAGTTCGAAATCTTTTCAGCTAGACAGTCGAACTGTCTGCCTTCGGGCAAAGAGGAACCCGGCAGAGGCTCTGCCCGGAAACCTTACATTATATTCGGCCTTGTGCCACATGTAAATTGTTAGATACTCTAGCTCGAATCTATTCTAGCTGTGCTCTTTAACTCTCTGTCTTCGGGCAGAGAATGAACCCGGACGTAGGGCAGATTCTCGTCCGGGGAGGTAGACAGACCCGAACCCGTTTATGCGGGTTTTACTCGGGAATTTTTGGCCGAGCCTACTGCCTCGGATTACCTACGTTAAACTCGGCCTTGAGCCACATCTGTCCTCATGTGCGGGGATTAGTAAATTTTGACGAGCTGGAATCTTTTCCAGCTGTGCTGTCGAATTCTCTGCCTTCGGGCAGAAAGGAATCCGGGTGAACTTCGTCCGGGGAGGTAGGCAGACTCGAACCATTTTATTCGGGGTTACGGGGAATTTTTGCCCGATCCTACGGGTTCGGATTGCCCCACATTAAATTCGGCCTTGTGCCATATTATACCCCGTAGGGAGGCTGGTGACTATTACGAGCCGGGATCAGTTTAGTACGACTCAGACTTACGCGAGAACTACCGACCTTCCAATAGCAACACTCACTCTTGGATTGACCTTATGCATGACTGTTACCTTTACTCTTATTGTACTGTTTTTTACAATAAACTTTACTTATATTATCCGCCATGTTTTTCAAGTATATATTCCTATTAGCATGGAATATAACAATTACGCAGAAATGAAAATAATACTGGTATCTCATTTTAACAGATACATTTGTCAAAATTATCTAAAAATACTAAAGAGTAATTTTATTGAATAAAATCGAGACTGGCTTCAACCATGATTTCCAGACAACTTCGAAATCTCCTGCAACATTTCTGGAAGGTCTGTTGACGAATGCTGCCATAATCCTTGCCTTCAGTTCATCTTTGGTAATATAGTTTTGCTGGCCTCTTGCACAACTGCGCCCCACACCTAATAATGGAAGGTGGGGTTGCAATCTGGGGAGGTAGATGGTTAAGTTTAAGGGATGATGTGGTCTCAGAAATTGTCTGACAGCTATCACTGTATTCTCCTGATTGTATGACATTGGACAGAATCCTGTTGCCAGAGACCAGCAAAACTAGATGAGGCACAAGGCCTCACTGAGTGCCCCACAAGTATGGGGCACTCAGTGAGGATCGAACTCACTACTCAGTTATAACTGATCTAGCAAACCAATCTTTCTAACCATTACACCACGTCGAGGTGCCCAACTGTTACTACTATACTGTGCAATCGACAAAATCTAAAACAACGCGCATGCGCGAAATTAAAATTATGAAATGGCGATAATTTACCGATCGCCCCCTGTATATTCGTCCGTGCATTGAATACTGTTGCCATATCTGGTGCGCTGCTGTGTCTTGAGATTCTTGACAAAATTCAAAGAAGGTTCTGTAGTAAAAAGGCATCTCGACTTCAATCATTATTTCACCGACCTGACGTGCCTTTTCTACAAATATTTTCATGGAAACTCTTCTGAGTAGCTTTTTTTCTTCGTGCCTCAACAATATGAATTTAATCTAGCCTGCTACTAGATTGGCAACTAGGTTTCACCATTTTATTGCTGAACTAGCTAGATGCAGACGCCTCTTCTATTCTAAAAAATTCTTCTCTCGTTCTTTTCTCCTCTGAACCCCCTTTCTGGTTTCTTAGTTCCCTGCCACTTACAATCTTCCAAAATTTAAATGCAACGTCAATGATTGTCTTCTGTATTCTCAAACCGTGTTCCTTTATTTTCCTTCCGTCACGACTCCCCACTAAAATCTTCTCATTCTGTTTCACTCCCTGTAACACCCTACTTTCTGGTTTCATTATCGCCTTGCTTGGGGTGGAAAGCTTAAACAACGAAAAATACTATCTGCAGAATTAAGAGATTTACTTGCGTCACTTTCCGTTTTAATGGAGAATGTCCAGTGAGTGCAGTTCCCAGCCGCGAGTTCGAAATCATTTACGCTGCCTTTTGGTTGATTAATTATTTTCCACTCTACTGCCTCTTACACTGAGATGCCATATCGCAAGCTTATTGCCGCTCGGTCGCTATTTCCATGGCAAATGTTCAAATTAGCTCCACTCCTTATTTCCACCATTTCCGATTTTTATAACTATGACTTATGGTGCTAGGTTCAAGGAGTCAAATTACCTACATTTCTCCGTATTATACTTGTATGAAGACAGTTCCAATGACGTGCTACTTTATGAGACGGACTCCCACGTGGATGCTTCCCTGAACTCTACAATTCTAATCGATATCTGTCTTATTTGTTCTCATAATCTTCACTTTCGTTCATATTGCAAACCTCATTCAGTAATTCCCTAGCTTGAGTGGCTCTTTGTTAAAAAGGAATCGCCTTATTAAAAAAATCCTAATCGAAAATGTTTTTTTTAACTAGTTGAACACCTGGAAGAATGCAAATATCAAACTTGTGATGTGTGTGTGTGTTAAAAGCCTGATAAAGATCTGACATGGAAAAATTCAACTGTCGAAGTCTGAGTTTGCTGAATTTGAAATAAATTAAAATGTATCCCCGTAGAAACCTGGAAAGATAATACTTTTTTTTATCGCTTGTTATGTTTTTCCTCAAGCGAATGTATTAAGAATGAATCAGTCGAGGGGGAAAGCAAAAAATAACATTCTTTCTAAAAGAGACGACGATAATATTTTTCATTTCATCTGGGGGCATTTGAATGTCTATCTGGGTGAGAAAACGCGCTAGTCTGATGTTAACATCATCTCGAATCTGTGGTTTGTTTGCCAGGTTTTTTTATTCTCTTGTTTTCACTTGTCAAATCCCTTACATTATATACAATGAAATGTTAGACGTCCATATTTAGTTTCTATATTGCAATGTGAGAACTTGATGTCTTTAATGAACGTAATTTTCTTCACGGGATTTTATTGCTTTTTCAATTGATTTCCTTTCATTTATGCATTCAGTAGTTTTTCTTTTTATCTCTTAATCCTATTCAAGTCTAAACCTTCCACGTATTATCATTTTATTTTTCTCTCGTTTCATTTCCCTTTTTTCCCTTCACTACATCCATTCTTTTTTTTTTTTTGCTTTCTTTCCATCTGCATGTCTATCTGTTCTGTAGGATATGTGAAGAAGAAATTAATATTTGTTAAAATTAACAAATTTAACAGATTCAAATTAGAGGGGACACATTATTAGAACATTACTTAACAAATTTCAGACAAGATAAAAAAAGGATTCTAATTAGAATTATAAAGTACAATGTCCCTACTGACTGGGTAACAAAGATTTACTTAGCTTATAATTTATGGAGAAATTTAACAATTACACAGTATTTAAAGCATTTATCAAATTATTAATCTGCAAATTTTCAGTTTTACGCATATATTCAGTTAAGCTTATACAAATCTTATCTTCTAATAATACACTTTAATATTCTTCCAAGCATTTTTGTTTAATATTCACCAGTATTTTGTGTATCTATTATTACGTCTGTGTGCGTAGTATAAATATTAAAAGGACAACGTAGTAAGTCCAAGTAAGTGGTCGCGTGAGAGTCTGAATAGCTACCGGCTGTAACAGCCCAAGGTAAAGTCCTAACATTCTTCATGTGACTCGTCTCTTGTCGTCAGAAAACAATCTCCCTAAGAACCTAGACAATATTAAAAGGAAAAGCAATTTTTGAGAACCACCGCAACAATTTCTGGGATATAAGAATTTTGAATTTAAACTTAATCTGCTTTCTTGCGTTCGTTTACATTTTATTCTGGTACGAATCGAATATTTTTACAGTTTTCTGTTTTTCCCTTGTCTGTCTCTGTTTTCCCCTTTTCTGTTTTCTTTCCCTCTCTGTTTTCCCCTTGCCTGTTTCTTTCCCTCTCTGTTTTCGCCTTGTCTGTTTTCTTTCCCTCTCTGTTATCCCCTTGTCTGTTTTCTTTCCCTCTCTGTTTTCCCCTCTCTGTTTTTTCCATTCTGCCTGTCTGTTTTCTCCCCTACCCTCCTGTCTGTTTTGTCCCCTACCCTCCTGTCTGTTTTGTCCCCTACCCTCCTGTCTGTTTTCCCTCCTACCTGCATATCTGTTTTCCCTCCTACCTGCATATCTGTTTTTCCCCTCTACCTATCGGTCTGTTTTTCCCCCCTCTACCTATCGGTCTGTTTTTCCCCCCTCTACATATCGGTCTGTTTTTCCCCCCTCTACCTATCGGTCTGTTTTCCCCCCTCTACCTATCGGTCTGTTTTCCCCCCCCCTCTACCTATCGGTCTGTTTTCCCCCCCCCTCTACCTATCGGTCTGTTTTTCCCCCCTCTACCTATCGGTCTGTTTCCCCCCCTCTACCTATCGGTCTGTTTCCCCCCCTCTACCTATCGGTTTGTTTTTCCTCCCGCACCTATTGATGTGTTTCATTCCCTACCTACTTGCCTGTTTCTTTTTTCCACAATGTAAATGACTGTACGTTTTTCCCCTGTCTGTCTTTCTTGGCCTTTTTTCTTGCATTTCTGCTGTCCTACTTTTCCTTCAAATTTAATTCGAGAAAGTTTGAAAATTTTACGCCGCTTCTTTGGAACGGAAGACGTCCAAACATACAATTCATCAACTTTAAAATCACCGCCCCCCCCCCAAATGGATTTCTTCTCGTCTAAAAAGCCTGGCTTCTATGAACTAGATTATAAAATCAATTCTTAGAATATCATTAGCCTTCATTCCGACAATTTCGAACACAAACATCTTGAAATATCACTTAGCTTAAATATTTTCCTTTTAAAATTTACGCTCTTTGTTATATCACAACCTTATCCCTATCATCTTTATTTTATGCGCCGTGTCCCTTCTCCCAGACCCTGTTCTGCCACCCACTTGCTCATTCCTATTATGTATGCCACGCCTTGCTTTCCTCTATTCCCATTTCTCTCTATTCGTACTGTAAGTATCAGATTTTCTACACCCCCTTTCCTCATTACGTGTCCCTGAAATTTCAGCTGCCTCTTCCTGAAGTTAAGACATATGATTCCTCTTTGTTTCCATTCTCTCCAAAACCTCGTCGTTGCTCATATGTTCGGCCCACGGTATCATCAGCATCTTTACTTGGCTGAAATATTTTTCTCTTCAAATATTAATATATTCAGTCTTAATAAACAAAGGCGTCAATATGTTTTGCGAGAATGCAGGCCGATTTACGCTTATATCAGTTGGTTGGCATATACCAGCATTTATACACGCATTACTCTCGCAAAGAATGTTACAAGAAGAAATAGGTTTCCGTATATTTCAGTGAAAATTAAAAATTATTAACCGTTGATATAATAAAATTATAGGTTATATTCGTTATTGTTTTCTGTAGCATTGAGTTCAAATGACTCTAGGTAACTCTCTCAAAAAAGGATATTTTTTCTTTATAGATTTTACGCTTGGCGTCAAACCATAAATTTTAATGGCGGCTCATGACTTAAACAAAGACAGTGACATTGCATAAACGTGGAGTATGGTTTTAATCTCAAAATCGAAACTGCTCTCTTGTAACCATCTGAGGGAACTCTTTTTACCATCCTTCACTATTTATTCCTGTACAAATGGAACATTGTCTCCTAGATCTTGGGAATTGCAGGGCCTGTTTGCTGTCAACGTCTTCTCAAACGGCGAATCATTGATTCAGTTGGCGGATTTCATCCGTTGTATTGACCTTGGCATGGCTTCTGCATCAACACAATTTAGTGTTGATTTTCAAAATAAAATTGTACAATTTTCGTCCATTATTGAGCTGTTAGCTTATTCATAATAAAATTGCAGAGCTTTGACTTTCTAAATCTTACAAAGAAAAAGAGAAAAATATAAATTTCTCCAACACTTAACTATCAAAACCCTGTGACAACTTTTTGGAAAACCGTGTATGAGTTCAGAGGTGTACATGAGTGTTCTTTTTCTGACAAATGTTTTCAGGACATTGGCGATCACGGCTCTCCACAACTTCCTATCTTTTGTAGCTCTTAGTAAATTTTGTCTTTTTGTTATCGCTCATAAACTCTTTTCTGGCACCTATTTACACATGCTCGTCAGCCAGGTTATGCAATGTTTTCATCTGAACCTGTCACCTCACCTGAGAGTTTCAGATTTTCCAAGCTTTCATTTTATGCCCTAGAAATTTCAACTATTTCTGATGTTAAGTATGCGTCGTTTCTGCATCGATTTTTCTCTAAAGCTTCGTTATTGCTCGAATGTTCGATCCATGGCATTCTCAGCATCTTTCTGTAGAAACAATATGTGAATTAAAAGTTTGTTTGTTTGTTTGTTTTGGGTTTTATGGCATATCAACCACTATGGGTTATTTAATGCCAGATCCAGTATTTACTAGATATATCAAAAACGTATAGTTGGAAACATCATTGTTTCAAAAACGTATAGCTGGAAACATCATTGTTTCAAAAACGTATAGCTGGCAACATCGTTGTTTCAAAAACGTATAGCTGGCAACATCATTGTTTCAAAAAAATGTATCCCTGGCAACATCTTTGTTTCAAAAACGTATAGCTGGCTACTGTTTCAAAAACGTATAGCTGGCTACTGTTTCAAAAACGTATAGCTGGCAACATCATCGTTTCAAAAACGTATAGCTGGCAACATCATCGTTTCAAAAACGTATAGCTGTCAACATCATTGTTTCCCATCACATTTTAGAGGTAAGGTGTTAGTATATTTAGTGTAGTGTTTGGGAGGGAAAGGTAATTGTAAGTTGTAGTTGTTTTGATATGGGTTAGATATGATGGTGCACGACATGACCAGCCGATTGATCGGATCGACGGCCTTTTGGTTGGACGGAGTTTATCGTCATACCCAGGACACGAATGTAGTTTATCGTCATACCCAGGACGTGGACACACCTTGGGATTTCACTATTTTCCCATATTTGGGACCCTAACAGGTGCTACCACCCCGGGTCAGGGTGGGCCTGGGAACATCAGCAATTAAGAGGTGGTTCCACGCTCCTCAAAACCTCCTGATCAGAGGCCTTGCTGTTGGATGTAGTTTATCGTTTTACCCAGGACTTGGATGCAGTTTAACGTCATACCCAGAACGTAGAATTAAAAGTATTTTTAAAATAAACATATCATGTCAAGAAAAAGAAAGACTTTATGAGAATTATTGAGTTTACTCCAAAGGCACACTGCCCCTTCCAAAGGAATAGGGGAAGCAGCTTTGAATCCTGCCAGAGGGAGCACCTTTTGTAAGATTACTCTATTTTTAGGTTCGGTAGACGAAAATAAACCAGTGTATTTTTTAATTTATGGGTATCCAACAAACAATAAGTGATAGAATTTTTCGGATTAATAAATTAAAAAATCCGTTAATTCTTTAGAAATTGCTTTGTTTACGTTAGGATACGAAACTGCACAGATATTAATTCTTCGGTAATCTTGAACACGTTTGCACTTAAAGGCACGATTCGGCTTTGTACGATCGGCAAACCCCTTTGTCACCCAGCTGGTCTAAATGACATTTTCTCCAATATTAAGGCCGGTAGAAGAAAAATAAATGAATACACCGTTTAATATATAAACCGAACCTCTACTCAAATATGGTATCCACTAAAAATAACCTTATAAGTGATAAAATCTGTTCTATTAATAAATAGAAAGTCCATTACTGCTTTTCATATATATATATATATATATATATATATATATATATACAGAGAGAGAGAGAGAGAGAGAGAGAGAGAGAGGGGTGTATCAAAACACTTTTACAAACTTCGGGCCGAGATGACTGCACCAAATTAAGGACAAAAGACCATATAAATATATTAATTTTAAATAAAGTTTACGGTAGATGGCGCTTTGTTGCTATGTAGACTAGATTTCATTTGTCATTCGTGTAGTTTTTTGGCTGTCTTCACCGTTTCATGTGTCATAGTGAGTTAACCGGGAATTGTTCTGTTTAACAATGCTAGGATATTCATATCGTGAGCAGGCAGATTTACATTCCGCTTCACGAATGGAATGTGACTGTATCGGATTGCGTTTCGAAACCGAAGGCAGCCGATTCATCCAACATTTGCTGTTTCCCTCGCTTTGCTGAGAGAGGATCTGTGCCATCACAAACAATGGATCGAGAAAGACCGAGTAACCTAGACTATATGGAAACTTCGCTAAGAAAAGAGCATACTCTAATGCAAAAATGGATCCAAACTTAAACAATTTTTTATCGTTTAGGTTATTATTAAGAGGAAAGACCAAAGTATTTTTTTAATATTTTTAAAAAATTTAATCCTTTCTAGTACGTCCGAAATTTTAGCTAAAATCTTCTTTTTTTTAGTCATCAAAATTGATTTAAAATCAATCATGCCAGTCATTATCATGACATCATTTACAGTTTTGTAAACAAAAGTGAATTTCTCCGTTTAAATACGTTGCAAACTTGAGTTTTAAGTTTTCAAAAGTAATTTTAGAAATATTAGAAAATTTAAAGTATACTTAATGTAATTTAAAACGAACATTATTTAATTTTTTAGTAAAAACAATTTAGTTGGAAATAAGAGAATCATGTCTAACAGTGATGATTGGTTTTGGAGGTGTGAATTGACGTTTTCGTCAAAGGTATCTCCAACTAATGTTAGGGCAATTTTTCGAACGGTAGGTAGAAGAGACATTATTTTTCATTTTTAAGTGAACCAGATTATTTAACTATAAATTAATTCTTAAAAAATAAATACTTTCAAAGGTCTAAAATTAATTGATTTCTTTTCGGTACTTTTTTTTAACGAAGATATGTCCAAAGCCTGCACTGATCCCGTCCCTAAAATTGAATCTAAAAAAGAAACATGAATAATTGCAGTATATCTTTCACTGAAAAGAGAATATATATATTTAAAAAATGAAAAGAAAATATTTAGTGAAATATGTAAAAAAATAAAAATAATAATAAATTTAAAATTTTGAAAATGTGAAGATGATGGTCGGAATTTTTTTTTCAGGAGAAACTACTCAAGCACATTATTTCAGAATCGTGCTTCCGTAGTTTCGCCGGGAGCGCTTTTAAAACATTTTTCGTATATTGAAAAATTATTGTAAAAATATACCGTTTCGCAGATTGTAATAAGCTTTCATATTTAACATCTGTAAAATGTACATCTTTCAATAACGACATTTTCTGAGGCACAGTGCTTCAAATTTAATTTTAAAATATTTAACAACTTTATCACATTTTGCATTTAAAATTACAAAAAGAAAAGAATTCTTGTCAAAATTCATTTTTCATGGAAAAATATTTTGGCTTCAGATAAAAAAGTCCTTAATATATATTATTCAGAAAAGCCATTAAAACCTTTTTTTTTTAATAAAATAATGTTTTAGTTTTATTGGGTTTTGTATTTTACAATTCAGAGCTAAAGTTTGGGTAGAACAGTTCATTGATTTACAAAAAAGTCAATGATTTATATTCTTCAAAGTCTTCTGCATTTAAAAAAACAAAAACAGAAATTTACACTTTGGGATTTTCAAGTTTCCATAAAATTAAGAGGTGGTGAGGGATAATAGATGTAAAAAAAATTCCATGAATTTCCAAAAAGCAAACATTTTTAAAATAATGCCTTTCATTTTGTTTAACAAGTTATGAAAATTTCGTTAAAATCCGACAATTATTTGACTTTTGCAAGAATTTCCAAATTAATGTGTTTTTAACTGAAGAAAGCGTGAAAAAAAACTAATGCTAAATACGACACGAACTTTAAGCTAAAAAAAAAACAAGATTTTCAACAAAAATTTCAAACGTTCTAGAAAAGAATAAAAAATTTTAAAAAATGATCAACAATACTTTGGTCTTTAATCTTATTAATAACTTTTTCACGATAAACCTTTGTTTTTATTAAGTTTGGGGCCTTTCTTATCATGCTATGCTATTTTTTGGGCGATTATTGAACATAACTAGTTTATATGGACACTTATCCTTGTTTTGGAGGGAATAACTCGCCCCAAACTTTGTAAAAGGATTTTTGACACACCCTGTACACACACATATATATATATATATATATATATATATATATATATATATATATATATATATAAACTTCACTTGGGGATCCGACTTTCCACGTTTGTAACAGGTACAATCCATTCATATACGATTCTCAATAGCAAGTCATAAAATATTTGAAATTCTTTATCTAAAAGATTTTCCAACATAGGCTTAAATATTGTTTTTCTGCACGGTTTCGTTTACGGTTTGTGATTTTCTCTTTGATGGAAAAAGGAAATATATTTTTGGGAGAGAAAAGCTAAATTTTGAGAAGTTATCCGAGAAAGCGAAGAAAATAAAAAAGACAATGAAAATAAAACCCGTTAGAATGAATGTTATATGAATTTACGATTATTGCCCGTTTGTTATTGCTAATGTTTATTTGATATTTGTTGGGACCCTATTTCCAAAAAGTAATGGTAGGTCAATTTTAAAGGACGCAAAATCCGGCGATATGTAGCCTACAAAAGGCAAATAAAGAAATTACGGTTCCTTTTGCTTCCTTTCATTACACGAATTTCGCGTGCATAAATCGATAATATATTTTCCAAACGGTTTCCTTTATCTGTGATAACTTGGACCTGCAGAAACGTTTATAATCTATCTTATCGTTGAATTATTTCCAAGTTCAAAAGTATGCCTTATAATCTGATGAGTACAGAAACGACAAAAGAATGATTCTCTGTTCGTGATCATTCTGCGTTCAGAAGTATTGCGAAAAGAGGGGAAAATATAAATTCCCTTTTTACTTGACATGAATAAAAAGAAATTTAAAAAAACCGGAAAAGTTGCAATACATTTTTATTGTAATTGTGAAAGAACGAAAAGAATACTGAACACTGCAATCACTGGAATGGTTTATCGATGCGGCCGGATAAAAATGAACAATGATTGTTAATAATATTCGGTTAAGTCAAAAATAATTTCGGTTTTTATTTATCAACATTATTCTTTAAAAAAACAGCAAGAATCATAACATTTATCAAATTATTCACCATTATTTGGAATGACTTGTCGCTTATCAGGCAACTATTCGGTGAGGGAAAGATTTCGGTGAACTCTGTTTTTTATTGGAGAAAGGTTCCACGATCAATGCCTTTTTCAGCGATCATATATACAACGAAGCGGTATATATATATATATATATATATATATATATATATATATATATATATATTTCTGTGTATTTACCAGCAATCCTTCTTTCATGCACATTTCAATGAATACGACGGACAAGGTGCTTTGATTTAGTTTTATACACTTTCTCATGTGATCTAATAATTATTTCCTTTTCAGATGATAAATTATATAAAAACTGTCCGAATGTTTTTTTTATCCGAGCGTTTCAGCTGTAGATTTAGCCATTTTCAAGGTTGAAATATATTAACTGTTTTGTTTTTCCATTATTTGTAGCCTTTTTTGCATGTAGATGATGCTATTTGTGTTTTCCACAAATATGTTACGAATAGGGTCCAGTAGCTCTCCATGAATATTTATATGACATCTAATTGAGCTATGGTCAGAAAGGTGTAAAGTGAGTCTTCGTGTCAAACATGTTGTAGTGTGACCTATATATTTTTTTTCAAATTTGTCATACTATATATATATATATATATATATATATATATATATATATATATAAGAAAGCGCTCGTATCAGAAGAACATTCGCACAGTTTCTATATAATTTATCATCTGTGGGCACCTCCGCGTGGTGTAATGGTTAGCAAGCTTGTCTTGCTGGATCAGTGACGACTGCAATGTGAGTTCAATCCTCACTAGATGCCCTATACTTTCAGCCTTGTGCCACATCCAAGCTCCGCTTAGAAAATCATTATAATTTATCATCTGAAAAAACATTAGATCAATGAGAAATTGTATATAAAAACTAAATCGAAGCACCTTGTCTGTCGTACTCAATGAAATATACATATATATATATATATATATATATATATATATATATGAATGATTTGATCCCAAGCAAAGCGATAATGCCACTTGTACTCACGTGTTACAGAGACTGAAGATGAGAGAAAAGACTGAGTGTAATGGGGATTGATGAAAGGACAAAAGATGAACAGGATTCAAGAAGATAGATTGACGTTGCTTTTAAATTTTGTAGATTGCCTTTATCATTGAAGCAAGGAAACAGAATGGAGTTCCACAGGCGAGAAGTGCAAGAAAAGAAACTGTTCGAGTAGAAATGGTGCTTACATTTAACTACTACAACAGCAAACGGGTTGGACCTAGATCCCAATCTAGTAGCACGATTAAATGCATTTAGTCGAAACACCAGGGAAAAAATCTCATCAGAGCAGTAGCCATGAAAATATTTTTAGAAAAGACAGACGGAAGCCACGTCAGTGAGAAAAAACTGAATTGGCATGTCAAGTCAGGATCTATTACATTACACATTCTTCTTCGGATTTCGTCAAGAACGTCGAGATGGATAGCAGGGTACCATACCAGAAGAATAGCAGGGGTACCATACCAGAAGAATAGCAGGGGTACCATACCAGATGAATAGCAGGGGTACCATACTAGTAATATTCAGTGTACGGACGAACGATAGATTTGTAAATGTGCAAAAATTGACCCTAACGAGAAAGAATTGGCACGATACAGTGATCCAAATGCAGCTGTTGATTCGATGTAGTTGTACCACTTCAAGTCGGTGAAAATGTAAGACCAAGAAGGCGCAGCGTGTTGCTCTCCAGGAATCATATATATACTGCAAGAAAATAAAAACAATTTCCTGAAGACGATCAGTAAATGATTACATTTGCAAATCAATATATGCCTAATTTCCAAAATAAGGCGTGCAACAAAGGTACTCATGGGCTATATTAATATATACTGTATCTGTCTATATTTCTGAGATGAGGTATTATGTACATTATTAACATTAGATCAGTGGAGAACTTTCAGAGGGAAAAATTAACAGGAGATAACTGACATCCATTAAACATGGCACGTGGAACTAGAAGAGTCTGACGAGGGCGTCTTGAAAGTATTCGATGCTGATCTTTTGTGCTGCAGAAGTTGTCTAGAAGCTGTAGAAGTTGTTTCTACTGACGTTACACATCGACTTCGGTTTCTGCAGTTGCAGAAAACGTGGATATATAACGGTCTGGACTTAAATAGCTAAGTAGTCATTCCACACATCCCAATGGCTAGGATAAGCTGTAACTTACGCAAAATATCATCATACCATGGATTAGAAGTCGTTTGTGAATAAATGGTAATTGTTAGCCGTTTCCCTATAGCAAAACTTTCGGTATTCGTTGACCGAGCAGCCATTGATACTATCAATTGAAATTAATAAAATCTTTCTTTTAAAACAATTTTTCATGAAGATTCGTTTTCTCAAGTGTACGCTTATTGCTCTTTCCAGTATTGGTTGGTCTACATGTTGCATGTGGACAGCAGTGAAGGATCCCAGCTTGGCTTTGTCTCTCGGCCGGCGATTGCTCATCGTTTTGGTTCAGCAATGAGAGACTTCAAATTAATTATTTTTATTACTCATGTCGACATGTACATTATCTAACTATCCAGTGATAGTCCCGATCCTCGTCACTGGGGAGCGGTTTCGGACACGAAAGAGAACACGTCTACATCTCTTAACGGGTCAGAACCAATTTGCACAATGCTTTCTCCTATCTCTTTCCCACACTAGCTCAGCCAATCAAAATCAACTTCCTTATGGCTTACATCTGACCTCGAATGTCAAATTCCCCTAAAAATAATAGTATGCTAAACTATAATTCAATGTATATCCGAACCACGGGAGACGCGCATATAATGTCGTAACAAGGACCGATAACTGTTTACACTATTTACCTTTTTTTACTATTGCCCTCATCTTGGGATTTAGTACCTGGCCACAGCAGCAGTGAGCAGAAACTTGGAGAGTAGATTTACTAAAAGGAAATAACTGAAACCGTGTTATACGGAAGAGACATGGCATGTGGCACTAGAACAGTCTAGCACGGTGGAGGAAATAAAGAGTTCGGCTCGAAATCCTAATCACCCGAAGAAGGCCGGAGCGTACGAACGGCCAAAACGTTCTGAATATGACAACTAAGATGAGGACGAAAGTCCGAACAATGTAAATAGTGTAAATAGTTACAATATCTCATCTCAGAAATATAGACAGATAACAAACCGTATGCTTAACTGCCATAGCCAGATCTCTGAATGACAGTAATCCATATTAATTTTACGCTTCATATTGTGAAATTTGAAATGCATATTCAAGATGTATTCATTTTATTTTCAGTCACTATATATATATATATATATATATATATATATATATATATATATATATATATATATATACACACACACACACACATATATATATATATATATATATATATATATATATATATATATATATATATATATATGCCATGTCACTTCAGGGCATAAATGATCCTGCTTCACCGTATGTTGATACCATTATTATCTGTGATTGCCAGGAATTTCTGGGAAAAATAGTTGCGATGTTTCCCGTTACATTCTCCACAGTCTTTAATTCAGATTTGCGCGTCTCCTAGAACCAAGGCTCTAGAGTCCGATCTACCTTGTTAATAACCAGATAGCTGGAGGAGAGGTAATTTATTAATAACTTTCACAAGGCCATTTGTGTGAAAGTGAACGCAAAAGGTATACACATTATATTTTCCAAATCGGTTTGCTTTTATCTCCTGCACCAGCAGTCGGTTCTTTCAGAGATTTGCGCATCCCAATGGCCGCTGCTAAGTACACATCTGCTGCGTTCTCTATCTAATTACTTCATCTAATTTGTCATGCATATTTAGCGCTGTGCACCTGCAAAAAAAATTGCATTCTGAAAATTTAATTGGCAAGAGCAATGAAAGCGTTAAGAATTTTATTTGCTACGTATTTTTTTAATTCAGCGCTACATACCTAATTTTTAATTTTATTTTTCTTTTGAAAATTAAAATCAGTGTTTTGAACACAAATCAATCTTTGCAACATGAACAAGACATTCAACATTTGTATAGGTATATATCAATATCACGTTAGTCTACTAAAATGAGTTCACAGATTTTGTCAGTTTGCAAAGATCACCACGTTCCTTCTCCATTACATGGGGTTGAGGTTTTCCTAGTTTTTGATAACACTTAAAGACATACCTCTCCTTAAATTGTGTTGTAGGATGTGGAATATTATTTTACAGTACAAAAATCATACTGAAATTATAGAGGAATAGATATCGGTTTGATTTAGACTTTAGGACATAGTTCCGCTTTTACGGTTGACTCAATGGGCAGACGTCCTGTCCGCTTTTACGCTTGACTCGATGGGCAGACATCCTGTCCGCTTTTACGCTTGATTCGATAGACAGACGTCCTGTCCGCTTTTACGCTTGGCTCGATAGGCAGGCGTCCTGTCCGCTTTTACGCTTGACTCGATAGGCAGGCGTCCTGTCCGCTTTTACGCTTGACTCGATAGGCAGGCGTCCTGTCCGCTTTTACGCTTGACTCGATAGGCAGGCGTCCTGTCCGTTTTTACGCTTGACTCGATAGGCAGACGTTTTATTCTCGATATGTAGATTATCCCATTTATATTTTGGTTTGCAATTCTAACACCTTGTGCTAACACCCCTGTGTATTGTGTTATTTTCCCGCTTTGTAGATTATATATTCTACGTATTCACATCCCTGCCGAGTAAGGAAGAATTTGGTTACTCCTTAAACCTCTTCTTGGTATATTATTAACCCATTGCCTACCATGAGCCTCATTTGAGGATCTGTTAAATTAAACTCACTACATGTTATTCCTTGTATTTACATTAAATTGCTTACATACATTGCATTTGCAGAGGTATATTTTACAACACTTAGCCATTGAAGTTTTTATTATTAGCCATAAGAAGTCACTTTCTCTCGTAATTTTACATTTCACGAGTAGAAAAATAATGACTATTTTAAAAAGTATTTTTTTATTATTTCTAATCAATATTATTTTTTGATGTTTTATACACATATATATTTGATGTTCTAGTTTCTATAAAAATGACAATGGTTACTACTGAAATTAAACATAAGGAATAAATAAACTCCTTAGACACCTGTCTGGGCCAAAAATGCACATTAAAAAAATTTGGCATTTAATGGATTAAGGTTTTTTACCTCTGAAAGATGAGCACAAAACGGGTATATGATCTCCGAATACAATTAAAATAGATAAGTTTAAATAGCTAATTCAAATCTCTTTGAAGTTTAGGTTATAGCAATCAAAGTGTATGTCATGCTTCTGGATTTTTTAAATGAATACGGGTGTCCCCAAAGATCCTACAACAGACTTTGTTCATTTTTCTCTGCTACCCACCCGATGATTGATTTTTTACGGTTTATCAACCTTTGGCATAAGATATTAAATTGTAAGAATTGTTTTGCTTTACTGATACCGGTCCTACTAACTAACCTATAACAGGGGGAAGAATAGATGCATACATTTCCCAAGGGTATTTGCCAAGGATATTACCTACCGGTATTTGCTCATATGACGAATCTAATTAGAAATGGAACTCTCCAACAATTCTGATCCGTTATCCATCCCCGAGCTTACAATACATGATATTCCCACTCGGTCACTCATCTAGGTAATGGCCAGGCTGGACCTTATCTTTTTTGATCGCACGAGAACCTGTATTTCATGAACTTTAGACGTCAGCAATTCCCTGCTCTCGATCTGTGGTAATGACACAACTATTTACTCCGGAGTTAATGCAAGTCTAATGGCATTGATGAGGTTAAATTGGCATGTTCAATCTGTTGTTAACTGGAACAAGAAATGTCTTGTTAATTTTAACACTTCAAAAAATGAAAGCGCTCTCCTTTAATCGTCTTAGAGAACTAGTTTTGCTTTCCATCAGAATGGCTGATGCTAACCTTTATAAAGTGGAAAGATTATATTGAAACAATTGCTAAGTCTGCTGCCGGGAAACTTTACCCAGTGTATTGTCCCAGATAACATTTTACACCGGAGTGTGTCGTAATTTGTTTAAGCCTGCTATTCGTCCGTGCATTGAGTATTGTTACCACATCTGCTCTGGTGCTTTCGATATATATCTACAGATTATTGAAAACAATCTGTAATGTTACCGGTCCTGACATAACATTGCTTGGATTTTTCTATAAATATTTTCATGGTAATTTATTCGACGATCTTTACTCTTTGTTTCCCCAACTTATGGAATTTAAACATAGGAGATGATTGGCAGCCAGACTTCTCTATTTTACTGATCAAATCTCCAGATGCCACCGTAAGTTCTATGCTAATTGACCTATCTCACCTTTCTCGATTATGGAATCCCGATTTCTTTCTCTCCTGTCAGCAACGATCTTTTAAAATTTAAATTCAACGTCAGTAGTTCTCGACTGGAATACTTTTCTTTTAATTGTCTTCAATACTCAGCAAGGTTCTCAGTCTCCTTCACTCTCAGAAATCCTTGTCGCTCAATAGCTTGTTTTGTTTGGCGTATAAAAATATAAAATTACTTCATGGTCAATTCATATTGCTACATGTTATGGCTATGAAATAGTCTTTTTTTCTACTTTCCTGAGTAATTTTGTGTATTAGTAGATTAAGTTAAGGCACGTGCGTCGGCTGAAAGGTTCATAGTCGGACCAAGATCCTCTCGTAGAATGTGACGAAATGAGGTTTATTTTTCACACACTTTGGATTTTAGGATCCCATTGGTGAAGAAGATTTCATCTTGTTTGTCAGAAAAGTCAACAAAAGCAGGTATGACGTCATCATAATTACCTTAGTAGTTCTCAGTCAAGTATTTTCATGTTGAAAAACAGATGATTGATGGGGCCAAATCTGGAGAATAGGATGGGTGATCAACCAGTTCAAAGCTACAGTGACGTAAAGCAGCCAATGAAACCAAGGACTTGTGGAGCCTTGTCATGATACAAGAACCCTTCCGTTAGTTTTCCTGGATGTTTGATCTTTATAGCCTTTCGTAACCTCCTCCGCAACTTGGCGAAGTATTCAACATTGATGGCCTGATCATTTGAAGATAGTCACTAAACACAATACGTTTTGCATCCCGAAACCCCAGGGTCATAATCTTCCTTGCAAAGGAAACATCTTTCTTTAGAGCTGATGACGAGGGGTGTTTCCACTACAGGGATTGTCTCTTTCTCTCTAGCTCAATGTGATAAAGCCAACACTCCTCCTGAGATAGGAAACATTTAAGGAAACTACCTGGATCTGCCTCAATATTATATTTTCCTTTGATATGATCAGCTGGTATGCTTTTGATCAGGTGCCAGAAGAAGACACCAAGCAGAAACCACCGGCATGCTAAGTTCGATATGCAGAATATTCTCAAATCCCTCAAGGAATAACTACATCCGCGTCCTGGGAAAGACGATGAACTACGTCCAACAGCAAGGCCTCTGATCAGGTGGTTTTGAGGAGCTTGGAACCACATCTTAATTGCTGGTTTTCCCAGGTCCACCTGTTAGGGTCCCAGCTATGGACAAATAGTTGACACCCAAACCTGTGTAAAAATAGGTTTTAATACCAGAAATACTTTGTAATAAAAAATATTACCAGCAATAATTTGTTAAGTAAAAATTATTATCAACAATACTTTTAAAAAAAGTACTATCATTACAAGCAGCTATACAATCTTTAATAAAATATTTCCAGCAATAAAATTTTGTCGGCATTAAATAACCCATTGAGGTTGATATGCCGTAAAACAAAACAAACCAAACAAAACTCTCAAGGAATATGCTAATAGTATTGGATGATTTATAGTCAAACGCCTGTCACTATCTGAACTTTGGGTCATCTTCAAGACACTTCCTTCTCCTCATGAACGCACTTTTGCACTGTTGATAAAACCGTAGCGTCATCTCCTAACGTTACAGCACATTTATATATCACAGCCGCCCTTGAACCATCCGATTTGAAGTCACTCAATAATACATCCATCAAAAGAGCCGAGGACTCCAAATATCTTCGATCACGCATCATAGATTCCCAAAAAGACTTCAACATCCACAAATCTCTTGCATGGGAGGCATGTATAAAAGTTCACAAGATTTGGCGATCGAACCTGCCATCTTCCTTAAAAGTACAGACTTTTAGAATATTGATTAAAACAGTCCTACTTTGTGGGTCAGAAACTTGGACATTATCTGTTCGTCTTGAAAGACGACTGGATGGAACATATGCAAATCTACTTAGAAAAATCCAAAACATCATTTGGAGATCCCATGCAACGCTTAACAAAAGTTACAGAGAACTGAGAAAATTCAATTAAGCTCACACAAATACGATTCCAGTTTGCTGGCCACTACCACCGAGCGGACAGGGAAATCGTCTCATAATTACTCCTGTGCCATCCTTTTGGAAGTGTCTTCTCACGAAAATCTTCTCAGAAGTGAGGATTGGAATTGGGGATCTGCGGACAGCAAAACAGGATCCAACAGTGTAGAAAGGATTGTCGATGGAGTTCCGACTAACCACAGGGAGGTCGAAAGATGATGATGATAAATAGTGCAGTCATGTCGGCATGAATGTCCTTAGGGACTAAATACTTTTTCTGCATATATTTGATAACACCACGATGCCAAATTCTGTCCATTTCCAAGAGAAGTCACTACTAGTTATTTTTTAAGTTTTTTTTATTAATAGTCCGATGTCAGTTTACCTGGAATGAAACAATGCAGTTATTAATAAGAGTTGAAATTAATGCAGTCAACATTTCACAGCTTTAGCATCTCTCAATCATATTCAGCCAATGGACCTTTCAGCCCAGCTTCGTAGTGCTCCGTCATTATGTTATCAGTCTTTCTTGTTTTTCGAATATGTGCGGTGTCTTCATGCAAAATACAAGTATTACTGACAACATACAGTATTCTTAAAGATACATGTTAGGACCATCTTGTGTCACAGGAAATTTCTCTCTCTCTCTCTCTCTCTCTCTCTCTCTCTCTCTCTCTTATTTATTGTCTTCAATGATTTAGCAGAACACTTACGTTTTTGTTTGTCTGCCCAGTCTACTGTTTTTGTGCCGATCTTGCGGTTAATGTCGTGAGTCTCAGAATGGGGTTTCCATGCCAACTGGTAATGACCTAGAAGCGCTTGTCAGTACCTACAGTTTTATTTGCAGAATAAATTACAGACTTGTCTACAAGAAATCGACGCACTTCCCCAACGTCTTAAAGAACGATGAAGACGCTGCAATAAATAATTTAACCAGAAACTACTTAAATAAGTAAAAGACATAACACATTATGAACGGAAATAAACACTGACATTTTGATCGAAGGATTTCTAATCAATTGAACTCGTATGTCCCTAGCTTGGATTATGGTACGAACTAATTTGGGCCAATATAATTGCCATTCGATGTGCAATAATTGGTATTTTAATTTTTCGCAATTTTACATATCCCATTTCTGGTACTACTTAAATTAACAGGTCAGTTCGTAGAAAATAGGAAAAAATTTTAGCGGGGTGGTGGATATTTTTTGTAGATTATCATTCATTTGGGCTTTCTAAAGAGAAGACATTTGTTAGAATCAAAAATTATTGAGGTGGTTATCTTATCTATCCTGTAATTGAAATGCAACGTCAATTGCCATCTTCTATCTTTTTGAATCCTGTTAATCTTTAATCCTTTCCTCAATCCCTTCTAAATCCATCGTCCTGGCTAAGACGTTAAACTGCATCCAACAGCAAGGCCTCTGATCAGGAGGTTTTGAGGAAGCGTGGAACCACTTCTTAATTTCTGGTGTTCCCAGGTCCACCCTGACCCGGGGTGGTAGCACCTGTTGGGGTCCCAGCTATGGGTAAATAGTGAACTTCCAGGTCTTTTCCAGCACATTTCTTTTTGAAAAAATATTATTACCAGCTGTACGTTTTTGAAAAAATATTATTGACAGCTGTGCGTTTTTGAAAAAATATTATAACCAGCTATACGTTTTTGGAAGAATAATATTGCCAGCTATACTTTTTTGAAAACAATATTACCAACAATACTTTCTTGAAAAAACAATATTACCAGCTATACTTTTTTGAAAAAACAATATTACCAGATATACTTTTTTGAAAAAACAATATTACCAGCTATACTTTTTTGAAAAAACAATATTACCAAATATACTTTTTTGAAAAAACAATATTACCAGCTATACTTTTTTGAAAAACAATATTACCAGCTATACTTTTTTGAAAAACAATATTACCAGCTATACTTTTTTGAAAAAACAATATTACCAGCTATACTTTTTTGAAAAAACAATATTACCAGATATACTTTTTTGAAAAAACAATATTACCAGATATACTTTTTTGAAAAAACAATATTACCAAATATACTTTTTTGAAAAAACAATATTACCAGCTATACTTTTTTGAAAAAACAATATTACCAGATATACTTTTTTGAAAAAACAATATTACCAGCTATACTTTTTTGAAAAAACAATATTACCAGCTATCCTTTTTTTGAAAAAACAATATTACCAGCTATCCTTTTTTGAAAAAACAATATTACCAGCTATCCTTTTTTGAAAAAACAATATTACCAGCTATCCTTTTTTGAAAAAACAATATTACCAGCTATCCTTTTTTGAAAAAACAATATTACCAGCTATACTTTTTTGCAAAACAATATTACCAACTATACTTTTTTGAAAAACAATATTACCAGCTATACTTTCTTGAAAAAAAAACAAACCTTATCAGCATTAAATGGCCCAACGAAGGTCGATATGCTGGTTAAACAAACAAACTATCTATCTATACCCAGTCTTTTCCATTACTTTCAGTCTCTGTAACGCTGTGCGAATTAGTAACATTCCCGCCTTGCTTGGAGGGAAATGATTAGGAATAAGATCGGTTATCGGTTTATACATTGAGAGAGGAAAAGTTAAAATTTAAGTTTATATTTCTCATGTCCGATGTGTCTCGACGCGCACAACTGTTTTGATTCAGCTTCGAAAACCGGTTTTCTTTTGTTTATTATTGACATTATTTTTAAATTTAGCCAAAAAATATCTTAATATATGAAGTGATAAAAGTTTGTTTAGATTGATATAGACTAAGGGAGAACGTATGAACGAGAAAGCAGTATAAATATATGGGATTGATGTGGGCCGAGTGATAAAGCAGTATAAATATATGGGATTGATATGGACCGAGTGAGAAAGCAGTATAAATATATGGGATTGATATGGACCGAGTGAGAAAGCAGTATAAATATATGGGATTGATATGGACCGAGTGAGAAAGCAGTATAAATATATGGGATTGATATGGACCGAGTGAGAAAGCAGTATAAATATATGGGATTGATATGGACCGAGTGAGAAAGCAGTATAAATATATGGGATTGATATGGACCGAGTGAGAAAGCAGTATAAATATATGGGCTATCCGAAAAAGAATGCATCGGTTAAAAAGGAGAAGGACAAAAGTGGAACGGACAGATTAAGAGATAGGAATGGAACCGTCAATATTAAAACACAGGGACCTTCAGAAAGAGAGCCTTTCGCAGTGTTATAAATGAATGAACCAACACAGAGAAAGAAAATGGATCGACGTCAGAGAGAGGTAGGAAAATACGATTTGACATAGAGAAAGATAGAACAGCGTGAACCAGTCGTTGTGGCGAAAATATATAGAAAATATAGACTGAGAGATAAAGGGTGGGAATGTGGAAATAGATATGGATGGCCTACGAGAAAGAAAGAACAAGCAGAAATGTATGGGTCGAGCGAGAGGTAGAAATATTTGCTTTAGCAAACAAAACAGATAAAAAAAAGCATGGACCAGTGGTTGCTTGAAAATACAAAATGAGAGAGAGAGAAAGGGGTAGTGAAGAATAATGTATTGCCGACGAAAAGAAAAGGCGGACAGAAATGGATTGACTGAATGAGAAAGTGCTAGAAATATATACGTTTTGACAAAGAAAGAAATATAAAATTATGCACAAAGAGAGAGAAACGTAGAACCGACAGAGCAAGAAAAGTATGAAGAAGTTGTTGAAAAATATAGAATGATGGAGAGTAGCGAAGATAGAGATATAAGAAGAGACGGAGAAAGTCAAGTAGAAAGTTACCGACCCACTTAGGTAGAAATAGATGTTTTGATAGAGACACAAATAGAAAATTTTTCACCAACAGACTGAGACAAAAGAAGTAGTGACAGAGAAAACGATAGATATGAACCAATGAATGTTGAAAGATATGGAGAGAGAAATGGGGAGATTGATGCAGATAGAAATATATGGTCCAACAGAGAGGAAGGTGGAAAGGTAGGAACCGATAAAGTGCGTGTGTACGTGTAAAAGAGAAAGCCATTGAGAGATACCAGTAAAAAGTCGAAAATAGATAAAGAACCAATCTCAGACAATGTCTGCGAGTCTCAAGCCTTGAATTGGTCTAATAACATGATTGATTAATCCAATCAAGCCACATGACCGACCGACAAGCAGCAAGTAGAAGGGAAGTGCGCGGACAATTCGGACTGGTTGAGGCGATGGCTGCACTGTTCATTCGTTACCGCGTACTATAAATAACTTTGTCATTTAAATAAGAATCACATGATTACCGGAAAACATTTACAAACAGCGAAATGTTTTCAGGAGACTTGGTAACGCTTCCCGTGCAGAAACGGTGGATAGTGGTATAGAGGTGAATGTAAAATAAATAATTGTGAAAAAAAAAAAAAACTTCAGAAAATCATGTAAATCATGACATCGGAAAAGAGAATTTAACTCTTTTGTCGTACGTTCAAATTTTAAATTCTTTTCATCATTGTGCAATTTAGAAATTTTTCCATGAGACGGCTTCTTTTTTTATTGTCCTTATGAGATTGCCAGTGAAAGTGTTTTCCTTTGACGTTGCTCTTCTCCATTAGGGATTGCTTCTTTTCTTGCCTTGTCATTGCCTTTGATACATTTCGCCTCTCGACTCGTTTTCTGTTTCTCTCGACTCGTTTTCTTGTCTCTCCCTAACTTGATGATCTTTCTATTTAATGTGAAATGCCGAATCAAAGAGTGACAAGTTGTTTCACTGGTTTACACTGATTCCACTTCGTTTCTCCCTGGAATTCCGTTGGTTTGCATTTGGATTGATATTTCGAAAATATTCGCCCTTCCCCTCATTTGATGTCTTGCATTCGGTTGCACCCACCATAGTGTGGCATTCGGTTGATAGCATGGCATTCGGTTGCCACCCCCAAGCATGGCATTCGGTTGTCTCCTCCCCTCCAGTATGGCATACAGTTGTCTTCCCCCATGGTTGGAGGCGCCCTTCCGTTCTTTCCTCACATATTAATAGACTTTCAAGTTTTTTTTTCCGGTAAAGTTTATTGCAGAATGAAATTTTAACAGAGCTTCAATTAACTTTTAATAGAGCTTCTTTGGATTCTTTCGGTTGCAATTCGGCCAAGTCCATGTCTGTTCTCTTTTTCATTGCCAATTGCGCCATACCTACGCGTATTCTCTTTTTCATTTGAAATTGGACCATACCTACGCGTAATCCTTTTCTTATTTGCAGTTTGGCCATACCTACGCATATTCTCTTTCTCTCTCCTGTTCATTTTTTGTACTGGGTGTAACAGCAAAAGTGTACAAATCGGGTAAAAGAAAATTGTCCATTTCTTTGATTAAGGTTTGAACCGTTGCATCCTAGAATTTATTAATATATCTTACTGGCATTCTCTAAGGTTTTTATAACAATATTGGTTTTAAACAATAAAAATGTATAATTACTCTTCAAGCTTAAAGGAAGAATCGTGATGAATTCGATCATAAATGAAAATGACGTTCATCATTAATTAATTATGGTTAAGGATCGGAAGCTCCTGAAGGATTAAAATTAAGTTCATATATATATATATATATATATATATATATATATATATATTATTACAGGATCATTTTCAAAATTGTTCAAGATGATCTTCTCCTTAGCTTTCTGTTCTGGAGTAACAAGTTGCCTCACATACGATTTTTCACGTACGATTTCATTTTCAACTCTTTTTTTTCACTGCTTTTTCGACTTTCGTAGCTGAAATTACTCTCCCACATGCTAAACGTGTTATGGATTGAGTTGGATCTTTTCTAATTGATCTCTTTAGCTCTAAGTTGAAATGATGAATCCCTCTTACTGTTGTGACGACCTGATCCACTTTTTCTCTCTACTGTTCCCTCTTTATTTTAAATTATTCACCGTTCTCTTGATGGTTCTTGAATGGACTTTGAAGATGGAAGCCAGTGTATGGATGTGGGTACCATTACTGAAGCCCTGAATGCTCGTTTTCTTCCCACCATTGCTCATTTGGAAAGATGGTGTCACTGACACAAATCGATTTTATCCTCTTCTCTTTCTAGCAGAATAACTCGAAAGATTTGTCAGTGATATTTACAAAAAATGGTATCAAGATTGCTAAACGTCCTAACTGAAATCCTGGAAAAAATAAACTCAATTTGATTTTTTTTATTTTAGATATTAATCATTTTATGAGATGTAGAATTATGACGATTTAGACAATTTTGCTGTTACACCAGGTATATCGTAATTTCTGTTCGTCATTTTGTCATTCTCTAGCTTCTCTTTATTTTTCTTTTCCTTCTGCCTCCCTCGGTTTAATCATTCTGATGATTACTATTCTTCAAAAACATCTTTTTTCTATTTCTCTATTTTTCTTTAATTCTTTTTCTTTAATTTTTATTCCTTAAATCGTATTCTTTAACCCTTATTCTTTAACTCTTATTCTTTAACTCTTATTCTTTAACTCTTATTCTTTAACTCTTATTCTTTAACTCTTATTCTTTAACTCTTATTCTTTAACTCTTATTCTTTTATTTTTATTAATAAATTTTTATTCCTTATTTTTTGTCTTTTCTTTTATTCTTATTCTATAATTCTTAATCTTTAATTCTTAATCTTTAATTCTTAATCTTTAATTCTTAATCTTTAATTCTTAATCTTTAATTCTTAATCTTTAATTCTTAATCTTTAATTTTTATTCTTTAATTTTTATTCTTTAATTTTTATTCTCTAATTTTTATTCTCTAATTTTTATTCTTTAATTTTTATTCTTTAATTTTTATTCTTTAATTCTTATTCTTTAATTTTTATTCTTTAATTTTTATTCTTTAATTTTTATTCTTTAATTTTTATTCTCTAATTTTTATTCTTTAATTTTTATTCTTTAATTTTTATTCTTTTATTCTTATTCTTTAATTCTTATTCTTTAATTCTTATTCTTTAATTTTTATTCTTTAATTCTTAATCCTTGGTTTATTTCCTTCGCTAGTTATTCATCTATAATTTCTCCATTTTACTCTCTTTTAGCTTCCTATTTATAAGACTCTTGTTTATTTCTGATTCTTGCTATATTTATCTTCAACTTTCCGAGTATTCTATCTCTCTCCTTCCCTCTATCTCCCCACTCTCTCTCTTTCTCTCTCTCTCCCTTTCTCTCCGTCTGTTAATCATCTAGAGAAAAACCGTTTTCAGATTTTAACACTAATAACTTCTGCTGACGCAAGGGAGGACATGAAACGGTCAGACAAGATAAAGGCTATTCAGAAACCATTTTAAACTGAATGCTCAGAGGAATATAAAATTCCGTTTCCAACATAATTCAAGCAGCAATTTAATCTTTCATGTAAACGGTTTCTTGGCAAAGTTCTTCAGGCGAGAAACGACCATATAATTAATAACAAGTGTATTGACACCGGAGTAAATTACAAACTTTATAGGATGTTTTTTCTTCTAATTAAGAAAATAGTTTATTTATATTATTTATATTTTCAATGATATTAGGCTAGAGCTTAAATATAATCTTAACTATAATCTGTTCTGTGAATATGTGCTTGTATATCCACTGCGAAAAGTTCGAATCCAGAGATATCTTGTTAGGACTGGTATTTTTTTCCAAATATTTGTCGAGTTTAAATATTTAATTCCATTGACTGAATATTCTTTACCGTAAACTATATATGTCTGAGTAGGTGTCTCCTTTTCTTGAACAGTAAACTTAATGTCTACCGGCCGAGACCTTGAAAGTTTTTTAAAGAATGTGTCTCACCACAGGAATCGAACTTGTATTACCTTCTTAATGTGAAAAGGCCACTTTCAAGCCAAGTGCCGCTTACCGTTGAAACAACAAAAGATAGCTCACTTACTCTATTCCTGAAATAGATATACCTAGTTTGTCTCATAGGGTAAATGAGTATTACATTGTGTCGATGGCTAGCTGTGTTTCAGTGGTAAATAACACTCGGCTTGAAATGTGTTTATCAGATTGAAAATGGAATGCGGGTTCGATTCTTGTTAGGAGGTAATTTTACTTTATTTAAATGTTCGATCACCAGAACGTTAGACATAATTTTCGACGTTTAAAAATGATGCCTATTCAGAAACGTGTATCAAATATCATATAATACGGTTTTACAAAATACTGGTATTAAATAATTTCTATTGCTTAAACTTTGGTTAGCAAGCCAGTTATCCTCTATTCCCTATACTCTCAGGGCATTGATGATCATGGCTCTCTACAACTTCCTCTCTTGTGTAATTCTTAGCAATTATTGTCATTATACTACCATTCACTGCTCATGTTCTACCGTCCATTTTCACATGCTCGTGAGGTAGGTTGTTCACAATCTACTTATGCCACACTTACCGTCATGTGAGTGTTAAGTTCTCGAAGCCCACTTTCCTCACCATGTGAGCAACGATTAAGTTTTATGCCCGATATATTCTCAGCATCCTTCGATGTTTCTGTTGACTTAACTCTCCTCCTTAGCTTGACTTAAGTCTCCGCTCCTTAAGGAGATTGACTCGTTTTTTTTACGGCTCTTCAACCTTTGCATGTTATTTAAAGCCAGAAAATATTTTTATATTGTAAGAATTTCTTTTGGTGATAATAATGTCTTTGGGTGAGATAAATTTTACTAATTAACCCAGAACTGGGGGGGGGGATAGGTGAATTCATATAATTTCTAGGACAATTTGCGCATAAGTGAATATAACGAAAGCAACTGGAATTGGAATCAGATTCTCTGATTAACAATTCAGAGCAACTATCCATTACACCGATCGCATATCCAAACTTACAACACCTTGTATTTCCAAGCGATCACCTATTTATGTACTGTCCAGGTTTGACGTTGCTTAACTTCAGTGCTCGTAAGCCCTGTAATAATTTTTTTCAGGATACTCTGCTATGTACGATGACTGATATTACATAGCAATTCGATTTCTTTGTGTTTATAACGAAATTTCCCTGTTTCTTAATAGTTGCTTAGCTTCAGAAGGTTTTTTTACAATGTACCTTCTGATATCAATGTGATATATTCTGCACGCAGACTGATCTATACCTCTTTTTCATATATGATACAATGTCATTTAATAATAAACCGCACAAGCACCTATTTGAAATACGCAGAATGTTTGATTTATATAGAAATAGATGGGAACAATCAGCCTGTATTCGGAGAGAGTTCGAAAAAGAAATAAGAAAATTAGACTTTTTTTCCAACGGATTTATTTCCTCGATGCAACACGAATATCCCGACGAAACTAGAAATCTTAACATGATTTACTAATGACAGTATGGATTGTAAATGTCTGAAAAAAATACTGTTGTGTACGCGTATGTTTATATAATGGACTCTCCCGTCGGTTTCGACGTATGAGGATCTGACAGCTTAGTCGATTCAGTTATGAAATTTTGTGCGATAATCTTAAGTGACATTTAAGACCCGCTAGTGATTTACAAAGGAGGCCACACATGGAGCAAGAGTGAGGATTGTGGGATGAGATCACTGTTGGATTAGCTGACCTTTTAGATCTTGCTCTCGCTTCTTGAAGATGATTCAGACAAGCAGATTGAAAACTGCTGAGTCCACTAAAACACGTTGATCTCCATTCTAACCGCTCTAAGTCTAAGCGCTCAATGGTCTTATGTGGTATATTGGCAGCTGACAAGTTACTTTTCAGCTTGTCATTGTATCAAAACCCTGGGCGGCCTACATTCCTGTAGCCCTGATCTAACTACCTGCTACATTAGGATCTTGGGTATCCTGTCATCAGACATTCTCAAGACATGACCAGTCCACCGTAACTGAGACTGTAGGAGAAAAGTCTCGCTTCCTCCAATATTACACCTGTTAAACAGGTCTACGTTAGATGTCTTATGTTAAAGTTACCTCCACAGATTGCACGCAGACAGCTTTTATGGAAAACATCCAGCTAGCGCAGATGGTACCTGTATGGAATCCACGACTCTGAGCCGTACAAAAGGATGACAAGTCTGTGTGTATATATATATATATATATATATATTTGTCATCCACAGACAGACTGTTTCGCTGTTTCACAGCTCATCAGTGTGGCTAGACGTCCGGTTGCCTCTAGCTAGGATCGAAACCCGACTGAATTTGCGTCAGTCCGAACTTCTCCCACTAAGCCATCAGCTTACGGTACGGGATGAAGGTAAATTTTAGCGTGTTTATTTTTAGATTCGGATAAACACACAGTGACTGAGAGTGACTCAATTCTGTCGAAGAGTCGTGCAATATTAGCTTAAATAGTCACTGTTTACAAATTCACACCTCAAACCAGAGGACTCAACCGAAATTAATTTTTCAGGACCTAATGTTTTTGTCATCCACAGACAGACTGTTTCGCTGTTTCACAGCTGATCAGTGTGGCTAGACGTCCGGTTGCCTCTAGCTAGGATCGAAACCCGACTGAATTATATATATATATATATATATATATATATATATATATATTTAAATAACTCTTTTTTTGTAAACAGAGGGAATGTCTACTGGGTCTGAATGTTATTGGACTCTAGTTTTCTTGGAATTCATATTTTCCCCCTCCATTCGTTATATTAATTTAATAGACATGATTATATATATTTTATATCCCAGAAAATAAACTTGATAAGGCTGGGACGAAACCGGTTGTTCTTTTTTAGCTTTTTAAAAATGCCATATATATATATATATATATATATATATATATATATATATATAAGATTTAAGAAAAAGCAATTATTTTTATATATATAGTGATCAATATTAAAATATTATTAAAAATAGAGCGTTAATGATATTACATAAAAAGAATACTTTTAAATATGAATTTTATCCCGACGCCAATGTTTCTTGGTAAAATTTCCAGTCTTCAGGGGTTATAGTTTTAAACGGTATTCCAAAACCACAACCTCTTAAGACTAAATTTTACGAAGAAACATTGATGTCAAGATAAAATTGATATTGAAAAGTTATATATGTGTGTGTGATGATGTTTTTAATTATTTCACCCGAATTAAGGCGACAATGCCACTAGTGAAAGAGAATGAAAGAACCTTAAGACCTTAAGTGAGAAGAACGCTCAACAAATGAACAGGGTTCAGGAACAAAGATCTACATCTTTTAAGATTGTAGTTGACAGGGAAGAAAGAAATCAAATGGGATTTCCACATGCGAGAAGTGTGAGAAAAGAAACTATTAAAATCCAAGTGAAAGTTGCATCTAGTAAGATCAACTGTAAAACGGTGAGACCTTTTTGCCAATCAATTCATGCAGCCGAGGTGCTAAGGAGAACAGGTCATCAAAAAAAGACAGTGGGTAGCCAAATAACGACGGTGGGAAATGGCTGAAGTCGAGATACCAGGCTATAGTCGATTAGATTATAGACCGTTCTTTTAATTTTGTCAAGAATATCAAGATATATAGTTGGAGGAGCAAACCAGATAAGGCAGTAGTTATTACTCTATTAAACAACAAAGAGATTTCATATCTCTCCAGCTTTAAAATCCACACCTGCTTGGCTGATCCCACATCAGCATATATCTCCATCAACAGGACCTTCTTCTCCCCATCCATTAGAAAAAGCTTTCCAAGCCCTGGATTGAATGTCTACATCTGACAGTGGAATGATATGGGTCCACAAGGTCGTACATGTTTGGCGAGGACGCCAATACCAAAAAATTTCAATATTTGTTGCGTTCCATGTCGACACTGATTTCAGTCCTTTAGACCCTAATGCCGCAATCACAGACTTCATCAACAAATGATATTACATTTTTCATATTCAATTTATATGATAGGCCCAAAAGTGGTAGCCTCGATTCTCGTTGGTAACGGGGGTGAGATTCAGGTCAACGCATGCCTACTCGTTGGCTTAGCATTTCGCCAAATGCGGGCTAGCCTCTCTCAGCAATCTGGGTGCGGAAAGCTTGTCTACTCTTCAAAATTCTTGTGACCCTCTGTAACTTCGTGCCGTTTTAGTCTTATATCCAACACTTAGACAAGGTCAATCCATCACTGTCATAATTTCATGCACACTTATCTTCTAGGCAATTATTTGCTATCCTGGACAATCTTCTAACAATATTATTACATATATTCGTAGGTATAAGGTTAAAATATTTACTCACCTAATGGGGATCAAATCAATTTCAGCATGCATATGAGTGCTGTATTATTACCAAAGTAATTTCTTTAATATTCTTTCTGAAAAAAGATCCATCTAAATTAAATAGCAATAATTATGTTTAATGATCATCTAAAAGTTTTTGACAATATCGTGGACAAGAAATTACCAGATCATTACAAGTAAACACATCGTCCGTTTTTTTTTTTTTGTTTTTTTAAATAGGGGCTTTTGATCCAGATCTCGCTCAACTCGCTGTCACCAGGACAATACTCACACTGACAAACCGAGAAATATCATGGAACAATTATATCGAATACGAAAATCAACATTTTTTCCAAAAGGTTTTACCGTTCCACGCTACCATGTTTTTGTATCTAATTAGGTTTTTGCTTTCGAATTCAACTGTATTGCCAAAGATTTTAACGCTAAAAGCTATGAAATGAAACGTGACAGGAGACAACAGGTATTTCCTTAAAAACATCTTTTCAATAACACTACTTGAAGTTGTCGCAAAGAGCTTTCTTATTGTTAATATATTTCGGTAGTTGTTCAGAACATCAACATGCATTAGTACTGAATATCGTTATATACCTGAAAATATGATTTAAAAGATACAAGCTAATGTATTTGTAAATGAAGCAGCATCTTAGTCTTTGGTTTGTTTGTTTTTTGCCAATTTTCTTGCTTCTGTAAATATTTCCCAGCCTCTCTCTCTTTTCACTTGCCTTTTTACATCTGTAGATACATCGTCTTTGTACGGTTACCGTACAGAGGAAATCGATGCAGTAAATGCAAGCCGAGATCACATTTTGACCTCGTCTGTTGGGTTCAATTTCAAACAAATGCAAGTCATTAATAACAGTGAATGTCATTTGGACGAAAACTGGCTTCACAGAAGACAACTTTCGGTCTGGATTCCCGTCTCAGCTATTCTTTGGTCTGTTTAAACACTTAGTTAAATTTCTCTCACATCTTAAACCGTTCCGTTTGATAACATCTATATATATTCACTTATGGTTTGTCCTTCCTTCCCGCTGTTTATCACCTTGTCTATACATCTTCGTAAAACCAATGCCGTTCTACAATTCAGTCAGTTAACTCTTATACGTGATACACGCTTGGCCGATCATGCCTCTTTCGATTCATGATTGACGAGGCAGAAGATTTTGAAGCAGTAGGTTGCCGTTTCTTTCCGCCGTAGGATGGTTGCCAATCAAGGTTAGAGGACCATGTTTGTACTACTACTATTCAAACCAAAGCTGGGGTATGTGTATAGACAGAGTATGTGTGCGCAAGTGAATGGAACGGGCCGGACTGGAATTCGAAACCGGCTCTCTGATTTCCTATTCTGAATAGATATCCATTGCAACACAATTTTCAAAAAGGCCGATTTCTCATATAAAGTAACTAAGTAATTCTATAACAGAGCCCCACATTAAGGGCACGATGAGATACGAACACTGTGGGCTAGAGAGACTGTCAATAAATACACTTGAACAATTACGGTTTGATAAAAAGTGAATGTAATTTACTCGTATAAAAATGCATTGAAAATGCAAGCATTTTTTTAAAAATATTATTCAATCAATACAAAAAAATACTCAACGTAGAGATTTATTAATGAGACCATTACAAGGGTGTATAAAAATGGAAAAGGAGGGGTATATTAAAAGGGTATATCGGATAGATATCGGTGATTCCTAGACTTAAAGAGGTTAAAATTATAATGATCGAGGAAACATCCTCTCAGGAGTCTGTTGCACAACATAACAGTTCTGTGGAAGAAAATGAGTTGAACAACTTCTTCACCAATGGAATATGAATGGAATGAAGATGAGTCGACTCAGTGTACATGACATGGTTGGTCCTACCTGCATATGTCCGGTGTGATAGAACTAAGGAATTTAATTCGCCCAAACATACATATTTTCTAATCAATTCACCCAAAGCAATGCGATAATGCTGCTAAAACGCAAGGGACCTATTTGAACTGAAAGTGAATAAAAAGACTTAAGAATGAACCGGAAAAGCAATTCTAAACAGGGATCACTTGATAAATTTCTACTTCTTTTCAAAAGACCAGGGAGGAGTCTGAAACGGGCGATAGGCGAACCTATTTACTCCTATTCAGAAGTAAAATAAACGATCGATAAAATTTCAGAGTTCAGGCGTAACCGTTAGAATTATAGAGGGGATGTAGACTTTTGAAAGGAACCAGAAACCCAATCGTGAAAAGGGAATAAACCTACACTTCTATTCATAAAGAGGGAGGTGTAAGAAGCCGACGATAATCGAACTGCTATTGAAAATGATGAATGACTAGATAGGGGCTAGAAATATTATGTTTGTGGGATAGGAGCTATAGAGTGGAAGACCATTTATACAAAGACGCAAACACGCGTTTGAAACTTTAAAGTTGCAAAGTGAAAATTTGGTAGCTCCAGCCTAGAGATGGCAACAATACTACATTTTCGGTCAGACCTGGCCCTAGAGATCAGGTACAAGAGACCGATCATTTTCCTAGCGTCTTTTGCGATGGAGCGTGTATATGAATTCCACATGAGATATGGAGTGAACATGAGTCACAATAAACGTTTCAGATAAGTAACCTCATCGAGACTATAACCGTTCATTATCACAGAATAAATAATGGTCTCTGCTCAGTGGCGATGAAATATTGCATCCTTGTTATCGGAGGTTTTTAATGTCACTAGCCTGTTCAAAGGAGAGGTCAGCTGGGTATTAAGTTGTTGGGAGTTACACCCATAAACCGTGGTACATATATATTTACAAATACTCTGAGGATATTCTTAGGTAGATCGTTAATATGGTGTACGTATTCTACAAGGCTATTTGCATTCTATCGTTTTTTATACTAACTTAGTACTGAAACCACGTGTGACACTAGAACTACATAAAGCGAGTTGAATTTACTAGAAAGATATAAAGCGTGTTGAATTTACTGAGACCGTATAAAGCGAGTTGAATTTACTAGAAGGATATAAAGCGAGTTGAATTTACTAGAAGGATATAAAGCGAGTTGAATTTACTAGAAGGATATAAAGCGAGTTGAATTTACTAGAAGGATATAAAGCGAGTTGAATTTACTAGAAGGATATAAAGCGAGTTGAATTTACTAGAAGGATATAAAGCGAGTTGAATTTACTAGAAGGATATAAAGCGAGTTGAATTTACTAGAAGGATATAAAGCGAGTTGAATTTACTAGAAGGATATAAAGCGAGTTGAATTTACTGAGACCGTATAAAGCGAGTTGAATTTACTAGAACGATATAAAGCGAGTTGAATTTACTAGAACGATATAAAGCGAGTTGAATTTACTAGAACGATATAAAGCGAGTTGAATTTACTAGAACGATATAAAGCGAGTTGAATTTACTAGAACGATATAAAGCGAGTTGAATTTACTAGAACGATGTAAAGCGAGTTGAATTTACTAGGACTATATAAAAGCGAGTTGTATTTACTAGAACGATACAAAACGAGTTGAATTTACTAGAAGGATACATAGCGAGTTGAATTTACTAGAAGGATATAAAGCGAGTTGAATTTACTAGAAGGATATAAAGCGAGTTGAATTTACTAGAAGGATATAAAGCGAGTTGAATTTACTGAGACCGTATAAAGCGAGTTGAATTTAGTAGAACGATATAAAGCGAGTTGAATTTACTAGAACGATATAAAGCGAGTTGAATTTACTAGGACTATATAAAGCGAATTGAATTGAAATCTAATTTCTATCTCGATGGAGTGAAATTTAAATCAATCGTTCTGACGCTTAACGTCTAACGCGTTTCTTTACACTAATATAGATTTTGTTCCCGTGAAAGAAAACTGTTCTTTTGATATTTACAGGCTTTTTTTTTTAATTTTCAAGTGAAAAAGTGCGTCGCCTCTTTCTGGTAGACGTCCTTAAGACGGACTTGGAGACAAACTCTGATTAATGACATACAATGGCTAAACGTGAAGAAATAAAAGAAAACAATTAGGTGTATCGTAGGGATCTATTACATAAAAACTTTAAACGTACGGGCATTTTACTGACATGCAATTATGGCCAATCGAATTACAACGAAGAAAGTGCATTGATCCCACAGTTCTCTGCGATCAACCTGGGACCGAACTCATATACAATATTAGCAATCATCGCAAAAGCACCAGAGCCCAATGCTGTAAATGAACTCACAGAGAGAAAAAGGGATATCCTCGGAATGGTCTAAATCCGGCAAACGTTAACGTCTTCAATGCGAAAAAGAAAAACACATTCTGGTCGTAAAATCTAGTAGGCTTATGTATTAGTCCTTCTAGAAAATGTCTCATTTTTAGCCATAGGAAAATAATTCGGGATTATTTGCCTTAGTGGCAACAGTATTCAAAACGAAGACGAATTATAGACATAGAAATATGAGTAGATTTTAGAAGACCGTTTATTAGGACACCTGGAAGCGGTGCAATGGTTAGCAAGCTCGTCTGGCTAGAACATTCACGACCGAATAGTGAGTTCGATCCTCACTGGGCGCTCGATACTTTCGACCTTGTGCCACATCTAAGCTACGCTTGGAAAATCACTAGAATAATGTTTATTATATTATATTATATACGTTGCCTACTTCTCGGTCTGACGCTCTTCCCCTTCCCAACATCTGATGAAATCACAAAATGTCACCAAAACTGGTAGAGAATCTCTACGTTTTCAAACTTTTCAACACCCGCTCCTATTTATATTCTGTTTTATGTGGTGTGACTCCATTGCTGTTTGAGCCAACCCTTCAGTAATGACTTTTCATAATATTATGTTTTGTTGGCTCTCATTATTCTTTGACTTTTTTTTTCAGATGGTATTTTTTAAATGTTTATTCCAATAATTATTGTTGTTCGTCTACTCTTCTCTTACAGAATTCGTAATTTCAAAATCAAACAACGTAATATATAAACTAATCGATATAAAAAAAAGACACTGCCATATGGTATTGCCTTTGCAAGGGAAATAACTAAATATATTTTTATTTTATTTTTCAGGTAAGTCAGTGCCACTTCTGATACGCGTGGTACAATTCTCATACAGCTTTTTCGAACATTTGTAAGTAAAATGCATTCTTTTTTGCCAGTATTATATATATGATAATATGAAATACGATCTTTGACCTGCTAAGTAAGGAGCCTCATTTGGCTTCATTTTGTTCTGAAAGCAACTTCTTTCGTCTTTCTCTTGTGTCAGTGTTCGTTTCGTAATGCTCAATACACACACACACACATATATATATATATATATATATATATATATATATATATATATGTCTGAGCTTGTAAAAATACATTTCTTTCGGAACAATACTTATTTTCGGTCAATTTATTACTTGTATGAGCTAAAAATGCAGACGTTTATTGATTATGAAGAATTTCTTTTATATAAATGATAGTCAAAGACAAGTATATATATATCAAGACAAGAACAGTATTGAGAAAATAGTATGACACATTGGAAAAAAAGTTTTTTTCTAATTTGTCATACTATTATATATATATATAAATATATCATACTATTATATCATACTATTTGTCATACTATTATATATATAAATATATTTTCCTGGTGGAAAACGTCTAGATCTTTTTTTATATTTCTGGATATTTTAAACCGTATAAAACTTATTCCGGATGTGTCAAATCATTTTTATGAATTCTCTTGGTGAGTAAGATATTTTGTTCATGTCTGTGGGTGAATCAGTCCATTTTAATAATGTTTTTAAGTGTTTTAGATCTTTTTAAGGTGTTTCTGTGTATAAAATCGGATGATGATTTTGGTTGTGTGATATATAGCGTACCTATGAACACTAATGGGTATGTTCCAAACATCATAAATATGTTGGACACTATTGTAAGTAGTCCACTACTAGCAGTGGTTTACCTATTTCACGCCACTGGCGAGTATTGTATTCTGTTTATTTTATAAATATTACCATTTCATTTCCGTTTTCGTTATTCCTCATTGAATAAACTTTCCTTGGTTACAACATTGTGTCAGATCTTTATTTTTGTGATATTTGTGGGTTTTTCAAATCTTTTTATTCGGTTTGTGGGTGTTTCTGATATTTTAAAAATATGATTTTGGGTGTGTCAGATCTTGTTTTAAATGTTTTTTTGGGTGAGTCAAATATTACATAAGTTTGCCAGATATTCTAGTCAACCATGCGTTTTTCAAACATTCAAACTTTTCTCCTGCAAACACAGGAAACAAGGTTCACATCAGGCTCTACAGATTCTAGCAGGTTTCAAAATTTCCATTTAACTTTAAGGGTTTTATTTTCTTTTAACGTCCAAAAATATTTCGAAACCGAAGTTCTATGTCGATAAGTAACATTAGTAGAAGACGAGTAGTAGTTATGCCAACGATCTTTGAAAGCGTTCATTGCTGCCAAAACAAAATCTTACGATCCTCGGATTTTCTATCGAGGAAATACAACACATATACACAAGGGATTTAGTCAAGCATTTGTTATACAAAGGGCATTGGTTAGGATTCTTACAGTTACAATGGTTGCTATCCTTAACCAAATTAGAATCATGGTTATATTGTCAAATTGGTTAAGTGTTTTATTGTTGTGCAACTTTATTATTTTCTCAAGATTATTAGTATAATTATAGCTAAGATTTAATGTATTCCTACTGAAATTCTTTCTAATAGAATTGCTTTTCGAAAAGTGTTTGTCAATTTAGAAACTTATGTCCTAGCTTAGTACTAATTGGTTAAATGGAGTTGTATACCAAATTATCTTTCTCTTCCTATTACGTCTCTTATTACTACTATTATTAGTACTACTATTATTAGTACTACTATTATATTCCATAAACTGAATTTTTTTTTCGAAGACCGCTTTGTTAGAATAGTTTTGGCTAATCCGACATTCTACAGAGGAATGGATATGTCGGATTACAGATGGTGGGTGATTAGGATTTGAATGGATATAGATAGGGTTGGCATTGTTCTTCATATAAAGCTGAAAATATTCAAGGACTGAATTTAATGTTACATCTAGAAAATCAACTTGTTTGATATTAGAACATATTTTCACATTAAGATCTAAACTAAATTTTCTCTATGAATCAATTTCCTAAGTTTACCAACTTTTTTTTACCTGTAGAATTTTTTTTAATCATGAGACCATCGTCCTTGTAGAGCCCTATACTATCTAGAGTAATATCTTCGTAAGCTGTAAGATAATATAGAATAAACAATCCAACAAAATCAGAATACGAAGAATCCAACGATCCCATGGAGATGTCAAAGTAATTGTCACAGTTTTTCACACACTGTTCTTTTTTGTGGATAAGGACAGATTACCTACAATTCATAATGATGTTTAGATCTTCACTAGAAATATCTGAATAAACTTTGGCAAATACTAAAGACATTGTAAACAAGTCCTTGATATTGAAAGGTAGACATCCATTATATGAAACTGGATGAACGTGCAGTTGTTTTTGTTTTAAACCAGTTTATCACTTCAGTGGTTCCCATGCATTGAGTAAGTTCAAGGTGATTTTTAATTTGTTTATTTACACGTTCAAGGATTATTTTATTCCAGTCTCCGGTCTGTTCGGATTTATAATTCTTGTCGGTAGTTTGTTCTGAAATTCAGTTTATGATCCTTGAGTAATATATAGGATTTCTTTGTATAAAGTTGACCAAGCCCATAGATTATTTTCAGTTTATCAGTAATACATTTAGAAGAATTGTTGATATTATCAGCACAATTAAAATTATTATTTATCGTTTTATAATTATTCGTTAAATTGTTTCTAATTAATTCCATATGCTTCTTAGGATTGAATTTATTAAAGTTCGTGGTTTTAACTGATTTTACAAAAAATTGGTCAGATTTATAATATATTTAACTAATGTATCTAAGTGTTTCTGGAATTCCTTTTTGAGTTTATGGAAAGTAATGATGTTAATAATATTTAAGAGATCCATCTCAAAGTCATGGAAAAGGTTAATGAGAGGTTCAGTTTTTACATTCTTAAATCCAGATGTATTCGTTATATTCCAAACGTCCCGATCATTAAGAAAGAAGGCGGCTTTCCATCTCATCCTTCGTATTATATCTTCGGTCTTTAGGACGAATTAATATATATATATATATATATATATATATATAATTATGTAATTCATTGTGTCTGAAAGAAAACTCAACAGAATGCAGAAAGCACTGGACGTCCGTTTCGTCCTATATTTGGGGCTCATCAGCAGTGCGCATCCACTACCGAGAATTGAAACCCTGACAGTTAGGTTGCCAAGCAACATACTAACTGTTCCAACGGGCCTCGGTAACGAAGAGATAGCAAATCAGACTCAATATAGCGCCCCTCGCTCACATAATCCGTGGTGGAACTCAACTGAAGTTCTCTGAAATCATAGGACTGTGCCCCCGGAGCCACGATATCTATCACCAAGCCGCTCAAACTGAAGCATTCGAAGCTGGATCAAGCAATTACAATTTCTATCATATATATATATATATATATATATATATATATATATATATATATATAAATGTAACGAGAACGAAATGATATAAATTCAAACTTTCATAGCATTAATTTAAAACCAGGCTCAATGCCAATAGTTATTTATTATAAAGATGTTACATACGAACAAGAAAAAAGGTAATGTTTCATAAGTAGGATTTTTGAATAGAATCCTTTATAACTATCTTTGTTCCTCGCCTGTCGAGATGCGTTCGCATCGAAACAATAATGCATCTTTGTTGAGTACTTTCTCCGTATTTAACACCTTTATTATATATATATATATATATATATATATATATATATATATATATATATATATTTGCTACATGGAATAAATGCTTCAGTTACATAGGAATCACGCATTACATCTCAAACAGACAACCAGGAAAATAAATTAACACTCAACCAGAAAACCCCTTGAAAATGAGCTAAATAAAAAAGTCATTTTTCATTGTCATATTCAACGTAACATGTTTGAAAGTAAGGTTGCTGCCCAAATATGCATCAGCTGATTATGAATGAGTTGCATAATAAAATCTGACACCATTAAATGCTTCTAATAAAAAAGCGACATAAACTGAAAATCCCATAATAAATAGAAGTGGAGTTGAAGATCTTTAAAGTATTTGTCTGGATAATACAATTTGATGTTGAAAATAGTGACTTACATAATAAAATTTAAAAGTCTATGTTGTTGCATTCCATTAAAAAAAAAAAACACACGGAGTCACCTACGCAAGCATTAAAATAATTTTTTCCGTAACTTTCAAAAGATTTTGTTATATTGTTATAAAGTTGTTTAAAATCAGAAAATAGTTGAGACAGCCAATTCTGTTTCCAAGACAAGGGGAATAAAAATTAGGCAATGAATCAATTTTCTCCTGATACTTTTTTTATCTCGTTCTAAAGTTTTAACAGATGCATATTAGCAATATTTTGGAATTTATGCTTACTCCACTCTTGGCCAGACACACGCGCACACACATGCACATCCATACACACACACGCATACACACAGGTACGCATACACACACACACACGTACACACATCTATAATTTCGTAATAATTTTCTCATCATTTTCATAAACCAAGAAACAACTATCATATATTCTAGTGTAAAAGCCGATTTCATGGGTAGTAATGCCCCTAATTTTATTGCGTAAATTTTAACAACTTCAGAAAAGTTTACCATTGTATAATGCGACCCATCACCAAAAATATATGATTTTTAATTCCTTCAAAAAATTATCTAAGTATAGTGGTAACCCCTAATTTTTGCATAAAACTTGATCATAAAAACTCGTTTTTTAGTCGAGTATATACGGTTTCTTAAAATGAAAGTTAAATGTCATTTCACTTTGGAATTATATATATATATATATATATATATATATATATATATATATATATAAGTGTTTCACTCCTAGCAAGGCGGGAATCCACTAGTACGCAAGGGGTTACATGTAGTTGGAGCTAGAGCAAATAGGAGTGATAGAGGAAAGGATGAAGAGAAGGATAGGGGTTAGATCAGGGCATCTGGAGACGTTGATTGACGAAAGGTGCGGGACATGAAGTTGTTGGAGTAGAAGAGACGGCTACATTTAACAGTTTCGACAGCGAAAGGGTGAGAGCGCGATGCCAGCCTAGTAGAACGCTTAAATTTATGAAGTCTGGGAACCAGCGAAAGCAGATCATCGGAGCAGTTACCATGAAAGTTTTTGTAAAAAAAGTCAGAGGGGGATGTTAATTTTTTTATAGATAGATAAATTGTCGAGACTCAGATGAAGTGAACTCGTGATGTATTATTGAGACTCAAATGAACGGAAAACGTGAGTAATGAAAAGGACCGAATCAGTATTGAAATTTGCAGAACGTATAACAGGGCTTGGAGAATTTGACACTCACAGGACATATTGAAGGAAAGAACGAGAGAGGAAAGTAGCGAGTAACCTACATAACAAGCTCGCGTAAGTGGCAGAACAAGGACTGGGAGAGACAGACAGGCAGACAAACAAAATTTACTAAGAGCCACAAAGGACAGGATACTGTGGAGAGTCATTATCACGCGCGTCCTGAAAACACTGCGCATAAAAATGATTCATCTCCTCAAAATCAAACTTTCTGCACCTCACCTCTATCCAAGTCAATATTTAACGAAATGTTCGCCTGTTATTTCGTCTGTCGTGGTAATTTCAATTTGTAATTTTTTAATTTTTTTTATTTTACCATTAAAATTATTTTCCATGGTTATATTTTTCCGATTGGCACCAAAGATGCAATTAGTTTTAGTGCGCCATTTTCTTCCTCTTGGGATTCCTTAACAGCATTCTAGACATACGTACACACACGTACACACACACACATATATATATATATATATATATATATATATATATATATATGTGTGTGTGTGTGTGTGTGTCAGTGTCTGTGATTATGTTTGCGTATGTATACTATTACTCCGTGACAAGATAAGATTAAATGTTATTTAATAAATTCTGATTTAGATTCTCATGAAGTTTGTGACACGCGACAATTTTTCTTCGCTTTCTTTCCGAGGATGCTTAGTATATTTAATATTTTATTTGAGGAGAAGTTTTACATTAACTCAATTTTGCAAAATAGTTTTCTTTTTGCTTTAAGTTTCTTTTCCATCTTTATTTATTTTTAATTTGTAATTTTCATTTTCTTTTTTGTTACTTTATTTGATTTTTTTCTTTCTTTCCTTTTTCTTCTCGTTTTGACATTGTGTTTATTTTCCTTAGTTTTATTTTAATATTTTAATTTTAAATTCAGCTGGTTTTCTTTCTTTTTTTTTTGGTTTCTTCTATTTTTTTTTATTTTTTCCCTTTTCTTTCCCTTTTCTCATTTTCCTATTTAATTTGCTTTGGTCATTTTTTTCTTTTTACTCTTTGCTTTGTTCATTTTTTTCTTTAGTTTTATATTCTTTTTTCTTTCTTCACCCTCTTTGTTTCTCAACCCTCTTCTTGGTTCATTTTTTCTCTTTTTTCTTTTCCTTACATATATGCACACACACAGAGTGCGATGTTTAAATTGTCACCATTTGATATTTTCAATTTTGCGCATGCGCGTTATTTGATTTTGATTTTGTCGACTACACAGAATATTAGGGTCAGTTGAGCAACGTCTGTGAGAACAGAAGCACCATGACACAATTCATTCCGCTACTCTTTTGGAAACTGCATGCTTTAACACTTGGCATTCGCGTCGGAAGATCCTATACGAACATTTCAGTGTGGCTGTCAAACTGAAGACAGTGTAGAGGATTCGGGTGAGTCTAATGGTGATTACGAAAAAACACTCCGATGATTCTGATAAGTAAAAAAAAAACTCCCGAATTTGTTGGTGAGGCCCTCAGATTCAACACGGAAGCCTACATCAAGTGCCTTGAGGACGTAGTGCTGTCTTAGGTCAAGTGGACCGCTGCTGGGACACCCTATATCCGGCAACAGTACTCTACACCATGCCACACAAGCAGGAAAACCCAGTCATGGCTGTCAGACAATTTTTGCGGCCACATTACCCCTTACATCGGGCCACCTATCTACCCAGAATTCAATCCCCTTGCTTATTATCTGTGGACGCAATTGTGAGAGAGACCAACAAAACTCGTTATAAGACCAAAGATGAACTCTAGGCAAGGTTTATGGAGGCATTCACGAACTGAAACAAGGAGACAGCCCAGAAGAGTTGCAAGAGACTCCAAAGTCGTCTGGAGGCCATGGTTGAAGCCAATGGCGATTTTATTGAATACATTTAGTCTTTAGTATTTCAATATATTTTTGTGTAATTTTGGTAAATTCATCTGTTAAAATGAGGTGTCAGTGTTACTTTCACTTTTGAGTAATTCAGATAATTCATCCATCGCACCCTGTGTGGGTATATATATATATATATATATATATATATATATATATATAATTATTTTTCCATCTTATTTTTACTTAGAAAAATTATACACCAATAACTGATAGCGTTCTCTATCCACAAACATCATCTTTATGTCCAATATTAGTTGACGTAATCACTTTTGAGTGCCGTAATATTTACTTTCAAATCATCATAAAAGTTAAACAATCATTCGATAGATTTTTGTTTATGACTAAAAGTGCTGACATACATATAAATAAACTAGAAAGTAGAGACACTAACTTTTTCTCAATGACTTTTATGGCCTCTTCAATATTCCGATAATTGTCATTTGCATTTTATGGCGTCCTGTCACTTAATTGCACCATTTAAATACAGATGAATGTTTCTCCTTGAATTTATCATTTTAGCTTGAAGTACGACTGGACTGAAAGCAAACATAACTGAGTGTCTGAATTTCAACTTACAATAACATTCTTCCAAAATTCATCATTCAACTCAAACTTGAGTTGGATACCGTAATTATCCATCTATAATTTTTTTCTAAAAAAAAATTATAAGCAGAATCAGGGGTGCGTATTATGAAGAGCTACAAAAAACTTTAAGAAATACCCGTAAAATAAAACAAGAATTATATTATTAAATTAGAATAATATTATTTAAAGACATTTATATTATGTTTAACGTTCTTTTTATAGATACAAGTATTAAGCAAATGCTCTGTTTTATAATAAACAGTATTAAATAACATTTACCGGCCTGAATGTCCGAGAAATTTTCATAGAAAATTTTCGCTCTCCGACATTTCTATGAAAATTTCTCGGACATTCAGGCCGGTAAATGTTATTTAATACTGTTTATTATAAAACAGAGCATTTGCTTAAATACTTGTATCTATAAAAAGAACGTTAAACATAATATAAATGTCTTTAAATAAATTGTCGGACTATGTCCAATTCTAAAATATAATAATATTATTCTATGTTTAAAACCATTTTTTTAATAAGAGTATGAAATGCTGGCCGTAATAAATTGGAGAGGTACAATTTATAGGGTTTGATTACCAAACAAGGGGTGCGTATTATGCGTGAGTAGAAGCATTTTCCCACACTTTCAGCACAATTCTGGTGTTCGTATTATGGATGAAAGCGTATTATACATAGGGAATTAAGCTAAGTAGACAAAGATATAAAGGAATGTATAACAAGGCTACGTCTTCTCATTAGATCTTTTTAAGCTTTAAGGCCAGGCGACCATGAGATAAATAGAAGTCCTACCAGGTTTTATTATTGACGGTCACAAATATATCAGATGTTCAGATAGTACGGTGTTGATAGGAAACTGCGAAAGGAAACTACGAAAGAAGGCAATAAATGAAAAATGAGACTGATGGACTAATCACCAATTGTACAAAAGACAGAATGTATGTTTGTCGGCAAGAGAATCATCCCAAGTTGCGAGCTACGAAGTGGACATGTACGAAGATTTAAATATCTTGAAATATTTTAACAGAAGACGGAATAACGTGACGCGGTGTCGTTTGAGACTAACAAAAGAAGCCTTTCAAAAGCTAAGCAAAATATTAATGAACAGAAATTCATTTGAAACAAAAAGGAAACGAAGCGTGCTGGCCTGCGATGCAATATCAGTCCTCCTACATGGCGATAAATGTTAGACGATCTCCTCACAGATGAAGAAGAGACTTGAGGCTACATTCTACAGAAGGATGCTGACTATACCATCGACCGAACATGTTTTAAGAAAACGGGAAGCTAAAAGAACGCTCAGGATTAAAATCAGAAATTTCTGCGACATAAAATGAGGAAAGTGATTGGACACGTGGTGTAATGGTTAACAAGCTTGTCTCGCTCGACCAATTACGACTAGCGAGTTTGATCCTCATTGGGTTCCTCATAATTTCGACCTTGTGGCACATCTAAGCTACGCGTAGATAATCGCCATAATGAGGAATGTGCTTTTGGAACATCTAACCCTCACAGGACATAATGTGATCAAAAGAGGTGGAGGAAGGCAGCGGGGCACCTACTTAATGATCCTGTGTAAATAGATGGTGAAACGGGCAGTGGATTAGAAGCTGGTAAGAGAGAAACGCTGCTAAGGTTGACAACGGAGAAAATGTTATAGAGAGCAATGATAACCAGCGTAATGAGGGGACACGGTACATAAAAGAACTAAAACCTTGCAATGGACGCATATGCAGTTCTAAAGTAATATGCAAATACGCCATGATGACCCTGAAGACGAGAGGGAAACAGCAAGTAACCAAACTAGCTTGTATAAATGGATAGAAGAACATGAAAAGACAATGTTTCTTAAGAGATACTGAATATTAACACCGTACTTCCTTTTTAATTCATTATAGCTTTAGCAAGTTTGCTGATGGCACGAAGGATTCTCATGGGGTGATATTATGATGAGAACAAAGGCGCAACTGCACGCTTGTATATAATAAGGCAGGCACCTTACATGAGCTTGGGTATCATTGCTTGCTTGCTTCAAACAGCGGTTAAATAACTTTAAAAAGATTTGAGACAGCTTATGTTCAAGATTATAGAGAAAAACGATGGGGATTCTCTCTGGTTGAGTAGACTTCTGATGTCTAAAATCTTCCCTAGCCGAGATTCAGATGTCACAAAACTTTGTTTCTTCAGGGGGTGGGGTAAAGTCAGGTAGGAATGCATTTTGTCGTCTTATGTAGAGTTAAAGTCAAAGTTCATTGAAAAAATACCATCATTTATTTAACAAGGATGAGATAACCTCAGGCCCATTAAGTTGTGTGGAACTAGATTTCTGTTGCTTTAAGTCTCTTCTTCATCTGTGAGGAGATTATCCACCATCAACTTACATTATTACGTAAGAGTTCAGTATTCTTTTCCTTTTCTTTTTTCCTTGTTTCTAACGAAATTTTCTTGTTTCTTATCATTCGGCTAAGCTTTTGACAGGTATCTTTCGCATTCTTTGTGCATTTGGATTTCAGTGTCGCTCTTTCCGTCCGCTGTTAAAACGCTTTCCAGATATTTAGGTTGTTGTAATTGTTTAATTTTGGTGTTTCTAATTTGTAATGTGCATGTTAGGCTGTTCATTTCTGCTTACAACCATGCATTTTGTCTCCTTGCAATCCATTCTTCTCGCTTTTTTCCACCACCCTCTGTAGCAGTTCTTGTAGTTTCCTTTCTGTGTCTGCTATCAACACTGTGCCATCTTTATATCTTATATTGTTAAGATTGTGGCCGCCAATAATGAATCCTAGCAGGATTTCTAATTCTGTCAGAATCGGCCTATTGTATGGGTTAAATAACTCCGATGAGATGGGAACATATTTGTTCTATACACCTTTCTATTTTTTATATTTACTGAATTCATTTCAAGCGATTTGTTGTCAATATGGATTCTGGCATATTCTAATATCATTTTCAAATATGTCAAGGTTATGTTACAACAGTTCTTTGCACCAAGACAGTTTGTTTTTTTTCTATTTAAGGCTATTTTTTTAAATTTTTTGTTGTATTTATATTAACCTTCAGATGTAAATATCATCTTTCCGTTGTCGTGTGTATATTGCATCCCGTAATTTTCAGGTGGCTCTCTGCGGAATCTTTGATTTCAACCTGGGTTGCTGTTTTTTTACACATAAGATTTTCCTGGTTTCCGTCTCTGGGATTTTGAACTCATGTTTTGTTCATATTTTCCCTTTCTTTCACTTCCACGGCATTTGAAAATCCTTGCACGCCCCTTTGCCAGAGGGACGAAGCGAAAATTAAAATACGAACCGACCAAAGTTATGAACGATTCATATGACGAGAGGAAAAGAACACCCGGAAACTGATTAAAAAACACAATACAGTTTAAAAGTTTAAGAGAACTCATGAATTTTTTATATTTCTGTTGGTATTTACACACACAATATATATATATATATATATATATATATATATATATATATATATATAAGAGAGAGAGAGGGGGGAGTGGTTAGGACGTTCGCTTTTTGGCCATGGTCGATTTGTGAGGAAGGAGACTGATGTTATCGGCCTGGAGGGGCACGATCCGAGTGAGCGGCATCTTTGGAAAGTGCATGAAAACCATACCAACGGGTTGATCCAATCCGGGTGAATGAAATTGCGTAGACGGAGCACTTGGGCCGTTGATAGCTGTGTTAGCGCGAAGTGTGCTGGTGTTGTTCCGATTTTAGATCATTTTAGCTAACACGCTCAATCCCAGAAACTGTAACTAAGGTCTGCTCAGCATAGTTGTAGCCTAAATCAAAGGTGAGCTCTCTGGGTGTTGAACAAACATAAATGTGCCTGATCGAGATAGGGATCGGTAGCCGCCCTAGTAGATGGGTATCGTCGAATACGTGTAGCCAGCTATATATATATATATATATATATATATATATATATATATATATATATATATATAGCGTGGAATATATATATATATATATATATATATATATTACATACCGATCATCTTCGAAACAAGATAATACTTTTAAAAATGCATTATATATGTCGCACACAAACGCATATATATATATATATATATATATATATATATATATATATATATATATAATTTTTTAAGCATATGTGGTTAAATAATTTAGAGATATTATGTCTATTTATTCTAATTTTAATCCTTTCAAGTCCACGGATTAATTTCTTGGTAGATGTAGAAAATGAATCAAAAAAACTCCAAAATTATTATCGAAACAGTTTACCTATGTTGTCAAATATTATACATTATCTTAATTATTTTATAAACAATCCCAAAAGATAAGCACACAAAATTCACAAAACTAAAAACAGAAAAATAAAGTATAAACCACAGCACAAAACTAACCGGGAAGTTTATAGAAAGGATATAAGATTTACTTGCGAGTTGGACTGGTAACAATGCTTATTAGATTGTATAAAATATTAAGTCCTATTCTCCATGTTTCTTTCATTAGTTTTTCACAATATTCAATTATTTCCTTATCCTAATGAACAGATGCAAAATTACAGGCAGGTGTCTTTCACTAAGTATAAAATCGAGATATCATCTCAACTGTAAATAACTCGAACATCAATTATTTTGTTAAGCCAACTTTTTTAGAGAAACGCGGTTTCATTTTGAATCGAAATTTTTAAATGAATGCTTCTGATAAAAGAATTTTCTGAGGAAAATAATAAAATTAATTTGGACAAAACGAAGAATGAATTGAATCATTTATGTCGCCCTTATGATTGATTATATCGAATATTCGGTGACAAAAACGATTTCGACGACATGACGTCGAAAATATTCGTCTCTGGCCTAAAGTAACGATCTTTTTCTTTTTGCTTACTTACTGAAGGGAAACGAAATCGAATCATGTATTATGTGTCTGTTGGTATTTACGCACACACACACACACATATGTATATTGAGGGGGGAATAATTCGATGGAATGGGGATATATAAAACAATTTTTTTATATTGCATTGAATGTTTCGCTAATAATCCGGCGTCATCAGGTAAAACGTAAAATGCATGTGCAAAAATGCATTACATATTTCGCACGGATACATACATACATATATATATATATATATATATATATATATATATATATATATATATATATATATATATGATGAAAATTTGGAAAAGACAAAGCAAAATCCGAATATGCAAGTTTACTCTTTTAATTTTGTTTTACTGTCGACGTCAGAATAACCATGTCCTGATGATGGTCTACTAGACTGAAACGTCTGAATTTTTGCTTTGTCTTTTCCATATTTTCATTATACCGTCGGATCTACATCCACATATTTGCTTACATCTATATATATATATATATATAATTTTCAAGAATGTTTGGTTAAATAGTTTAGGCTTATTATGTCTATTTATTTTAATTGTAATTCTTTCAATCCCACGAATTAATTTCTTGGTACATGTAGAAAATTAATCCCGAAAAATTTAAAACGTTTTTCAAATAATTCTTTATTTTCTCAAGTACTTTTAATCTCTCCCGGGATTATCATCAGGGTTTGAGTGTCTATGTGTGAGTGAACACCAAACACTTCAAAATATTTATCCGTTATTCAATAGGAGGTAACTTTTTGTATATTTTTATGTTTTTAAAAGATTTTTTTAAATTGTAATTTTTAACCATTCTAATTTAGAATTTTTATCGACTTTGATGCTATCAACATTTAAGTACTTTTTTGCTATAATCGGTCTTGACTTTATTCTCTTATATGAAAAGCTTCTACAATTTTTAGTTTTTGCTTATTATTATCCTCATTGAGTACTCTTGTATTTTCGACTAAAATCTTCTCTAAACTTGAATGTGGGAATGAATGTCCCTTTAAATGGCCTGCGAGTGAACTATGACCAGTTAATTCAAACGTAAGGCTTCTCAGAATGGTCGTTGTAGTAAAATCAACTTAAATATTATTAGCAATTTTGTCAGTGATGCAATCTCCCAAAGGACATTTAAAGTTAAAGACGATGTTGGTCTTTCGTAAAACGCCAGTTGACGGAAAAGATTTGCTATGAATGTATAAGTTGATTGTATTAAATTTAGTATATTTCATAATTAATTTTATTTTTTTACTGGAATCTGTGGGGGATATATTAGTGCTTATAAGATATTCAATTTTTTTCATTCTGTTTGCAATTAGAATGTATTTGATTGCAATATAGTAGTTTGATTTGTTTAGAGTTATATGAGGATCTATTATGTTATTTTTGATTTATGTTAATATTTTTGATGGCTCGTCTAATTTCTAATTAGGAAAGTCATTATTAATGAG
>OZ038486.1:101727029-101734529 GCA_964036315.1 Acanthosepion esculentum
AGTTTTAGCGAAAATTGAAACAAAGAGGAAATTTATACTTAACATCAGGAAGACAGGTGAAATTACTAGGGCACATAAAAAGGAAAACGGGTTTGGAAAACCGGATAACCACAGAACAAATTGAAGGCATGAGGGGCAGAGAAATAAAACGCATTGCCTTCTTGGCGAGCTTAAGTAAATGGATAGCGGAACAAGGTTTAAGAGAGATAACAAAAAGACAAAATTTATTAAGAGTGAAAATTATGGAGATTCATGAACGCCGACGTCCTGAAGTTACAGGGCATAAAGAAGAATTTATGTTGAAAATAACCAATGATACCTGAAAACACTAAAGCATATCGAGGTTGTATATTGGTGCACTGTCTTTCAAGATCCGAACAACTTTATTGAGCATATTACGACTAAGGGCTTTGATGGCTTTCTCGATTTTCAAAAGCATTCTCTCATAATAAGTACCGATATTGATATCTTTGACCATGAAATACATAGGCACTACACGATTTTCTTCGAAGAAAACGATTAGTATCTCCTAACAAGCAAAGATTAGGACACGTGCTTTTTTGCACGCTTGCTTGGTTCTCCTTTTGTTTCAAGGTAAAATGTAATGGATCCAATTGTCATCCTGCCTTAATTGGCTATGCAGACTTTCTTTTGGTTTTCCCAGACACAATGATAAAGACTCACGTGAACAATTTGGTATAGTTACTTTTTAGAAATGTATGAGTAATCTCTTATCCCAAAGCTCTGGCGCTACATATTCAAGTGGATTTTTTCTACATACTCCCACATTAATTTCAATCCTATCTACTAGTAAAAAATTGGCCCCAATTTTAAGTGATAATAATAAACTGTATTTGAATCAGCCTGAGTATTGCATTAAATACAGTGTAACCCGGATATAAGAGAGTTGTCGGAACCGGAGAATAAGTCTCTTATATCCGGGTTTCTCTTATATCCGAGTTTGGTCTATTTTGTTTTATTAACACAGGCTCTAACTTGGGACCAGAGAAAATCTCTCTTATATCGGGGTTTCTCTTATATCCGGGTCTCTTATATCCGGGTTACACTGTACATGCATGCAGATAATTTAAGCAGGAAGAAAAAAATGTTAACCTGACTAAAGACGTATATTTTACATAAAAATCCTGTGAATAGAAACGCAGGTGTCAATTACTTCTACACTTTTCATTTGCAGTTTAGATATTTTAAAAGTCCATTAAGTTCTCATTATCCGCTGTATAATTGTTATGGGGCAGGCTGAAATCCGCAGATAACAACGAACAATATGTTCACAAATTGGTAGTTTCTATTTGTCGATGAAGCCACAATCAGTCTCGAGAAATGGGACCGTTTAAACTATAGCTCAGCCGTCACTCAAAACATTAATCCTTCATGCGCCTTTAGGATATTCGCGGTCATGGTTCTCCCTAACCTTCTATCTTTTATAGCTCTAACTATACCCCAATCCCTGTTACGCCATCCATTTACACAAGCTGGCTAGGTAAATTACTCGATGTTTCCGTCTACCCCTCTTATCTTGTATTGGTAACGTGTGAGTGTTAAATCACCAAGACCTCTTTATTATGTGCACCAGAAATTTCAGTTTCGTTCCTTCTCTTTTTTAAATACGAGTGTCATTTTTGTATCCAGTTTCCTTAAAACTTCCTCGTTACCTGCATGTTCCGACCATGGTATCCTCAGCATCCTCCCGCAGAATTCCATTAATTGCCAAGCCCTATTTACCTTTATTTAACCGTTAGCTTGGAAAGAAAAGATGGATTATTGCTCTTCAGAAAAGGGAACTGTCCCGGAATGAACGTAACAGAATTGTCCTGAATTCGAACTCGACTCACAGATTTAGAAACTTTTGCACTAGTCACAAAATCGTAGAATTCATTAAAATTCCAGATCGTATAAATATGGTTAAAATACAGGAACAACATGACCTCACTGTTTGTATATGATGGGGATAATTTGTCAAAAATTCTCATTCTGTATTAAATATTATCTTTGATACATTTATTTAGAAATTCTTTGTCGGGATTCGTAGCGGGAAAATTTCCGAAAATCTGCTTTTAAATAAAACAATAAATAAAAAACGGCATGTTTTCTGATTAATCATCTACATTTTGTCAGCTGTGAATTGTATATTATCAGACACCAATATTATCGAATTATATCAAGTCCAAACGCATTTGACCTTACTACAGAAAATACCTTTAACAAAAGAAGAAGTTATACTCTTGAGTTTCACTACGTCTTTTATAATTTTCTTTATTAGTGTTTATTGATGGATAACTGAATGTTAGTATTGAACATACATATATTTTATACACACACACATACATACATATATATATATAAATGTAAACAGAAATAATCACTGCATTTTGATTGTCAGCTTAATTCCTTTATCATTGATCAGAAAGCCTATGATTCCCTATGACATCAGGTTATTGATTTCTATGGGACATTATTTATGACTACGAATCATCTGTTTCCGATAGTGAGCCCACATTATCCAATAAATGTATCCAATTTTAAATTATATAATTCTCCCATTCCCCCTCTCTATTTCTCTCTCTCTCCCCCTCTTGAAAGTTGAAAATAGGATTAAATTTGACATAATGAGAAAATAATGAGAAAGATTATCTATCGCTATTTATTTAACGTCATCATAATTTTTAGCTGTCAAATAATGCCGAGTTCTGCTTAAGTCTTTAAATTACGTTTTTTTTTTCATTGACTGTGTGAACTTCACTTATACATTATTGTGTTGATGATTAATTCGTGAAATTGTAATATAATTTAAGTTTGTATACACATGTGGCATTACGAGTGTAATTTAATTGTATTATAAATATCATGAATTATATTCAAATGAATGCTTAATATTGGGTTATTTATATGCAGTGTGTCCCCTAAAAATGTATTCGCACGTTAAATAATAACGTCAGAGTTTTTTTTTAATACATTCCATCTTCAAAATTTAATAGAATCTAGAGACATTATTGTTTTATCAACGCCTGTTTTCAAACTGATGCCTGTTCTGCTCCAGGCCCTACTTGACAACACGAACCAATGGAATCGCAAACATCACCAAACATTTTGCTTGTTATTTTTGTGCATTTTCGTTTTAATGGCTTCTCTCAATTCAGCGACGGTTGCGGGTTTCACAACGTAATCTTTGTTTTTTTAGTATCCCCATAAAATATCTAGTAGTATGAGTTTTGGTGAACCCTGTGAGTATTCTAGTAAACTCCTTCATCCAGTACACCTGTTTAGCAAGATCTCATCAAAGTAGGATCTAGAATGGTAGTGTGGAGAGGCCCCATCATGCAGAAAATAAATCTCCTCATCTTCAAAGTCCTCTCTAGCGCTTGACATGACTGACTGCAGTAGCAAGTTCAAGTAAATGGGACCAGTCACAGTCGTGTCAAAAAAGAATGCTCCAGTGAATCCTCTTAATAATAAACCTCACTACACTTTAACACTTTAACACATGCGAATTCTGAAATCCCCCGTCGATGCAATTGCGATGGTTAATTGATCAATTTAATTCGAATATGGCCTCATCACTCCACGCAATCTTTGTTGGAAAGTAAGGATCTTCTGCACATTGTGCCAAGTACCACTTGCAGTACTCCACTCTTCGGTTTGTTTCATTGTCATTAATTGCATCGACTAATCTTGAAAATATCTTTTCTATTGACAACGCTTCAAAATGCGTTGGACAGACGATTTTGAAATACCTATCTCACGACTCGCTTGCCGCACAAATTTTCTTGGACTTTTGTGATAGGTTTGCAGTACTCATTCATTGGTTTGTGGGGCGTGTCGACGTGCGTGGTCTTCCGGAACGCTTCTCGTGGACATTCGGAACAGTTCCATCAACTTCAAACTTATCTCTAATTCGAGTAAGAGTAATTCGAGTTGTTGGATCTGTTTGAAACTCGCTCCTAAACCGTCATTGGATTTTAAGTGTACGTTCACACTTCGAATGGCATTTCAGCTTAGTTTGAGTGGCATCATTAATCCTAATGTGTTTAACTTAGAAAGAAAAAATATCAATTAAGCTTTCAGATGTTAAAGTGTGTATACATTTTTGGGACACCCTAATATATATATGTGTGTGTGTGTGTTTAGGATTAATACAAATCAAATTTTTCATTTAGCTGGTTGATGCTATATTCCAAAAACTTGACACCAGAGATTCGTAGAGGAAGTTTTCCGTAACTGTTGATTCCACTCGTCAGTTAATTGACCGTCATCTTTCTTATTTTTCGTTATCTTTACACTAAGTTTGATGTAATTAATTTGTGCATTATATATATATATATATATATATATATATATATATATATAGATATATATATATATATATATAAAGAAACATCTAACCATTTGTTTGATAAAGCCCTTCAGAAAACGAAACGCGTCGCCTAAGGAGAGTTTTTCCTCCTGTCTTTTTGTTTATTTTGTTTCTTTACAGTTATTCTATATGAAAATAATATATATATATATATATATATATATATATATATATATATATATATATATATATATATATATAAAGGAATAAAATTAATTCAAACCAAAAGGAAAAACTCTTAACCGACGCATTTCTTCATCTGACGGATTTATCAAGGCAAATAAATAGTCTTTTCTCTTGTCTTTTAGTTCATATATATATTACACACACACACACACACACACACACACACACACACACACACATATATATATATATATATATATATATATATATATATATATGTATATATATATATATATATACATATATATGTTTGGAATTATCCATACTGTTTACCAAACCCTTCATTACCATATATATATATATATATATATATATATATATATATATATATATATATATATATATATATATATACATATATAATGTTCCAAGACAGCTTGCCAGTGCATAGGTGTTTAGACGCCTTCTCCTCTATAGAACAGGACTCGATAATGAAATGAAGCCCCATGGGTTGGCTGAAATTAAGTAGAAAATGAGTCTAACATGTTCTGACTTTGCATTTAATGTTCAATAATTTGCTGACTTAAAAAGCCATTTTCCTTGCTATGGAAGAAATATTCCATGGCAAGCTCTAGCCAGTGATAACACCGAACCTCTGAGTTACTTTTGCATCTGTGTTGCTAAAGGAAAATTCAGGTTGATGCAACCTTTTAGTAGTAATGGTAATGTTGACCTAAAAGGAAACATTTGACATTCATTACCCGAACAGCCATTACAGATTTCATTTGAAATTTATGATCCTTCTCTTAAAATAATTTATCAGGAAAATACGTTTTTCAATTTTTTAATTCTAATATCATTCATAGCGCTTACTTGTTACGTAGGGGTTTACTTCTTAACCTTTAATTTCAAGTAGTGTATGGTAGAGTAATGGACAGCGGCTCGGATTGAGGAATCGGAGAGCCGAGTTCGAATTCCAGCCGAATACTTTACATTCACTTACGTGCTAATACCCCTGGGGAAGGTGTGAATCCTCTTCTTCTGTCCCCAGCTATGGGTACATAGCAGGACAGATTTGGTTCTATAGATTTGGATCGCAACTGGAAAGAAATGTCAACCTACTGCGGGAAAAAATCTGCCTCGCCATTCATAGCTGATGGTACATTACCGACTGAGCAGCAGTCTGTAGTGTTCGACTCTGTTAATATATAGGCGTTGTGTGCCTAGTTTGTATCGATACCCAGAAATTTACAGAATGTCAGATGGTTCTTTTCCTCAATCAAGGGATAAGGTGTCCCTTTTCAGTACCTACTCCATGATTCAATTAAATAGTGATTGTCATTGCAAGTTAGTATTTAGAATTTTTAAATTAAATGGCGTCATTGCCATGCCTATCTTGTATCGAAACTTTTGTCTAGCTTTGATTATCTAACTTAAGCTAAGCAGTTTTAACCTGATTAAGGATAAGTAAGTGCAAGAATTGTAACGATTATCGGCGAGATTAGTTCAAATTCGTGCCTTGTCTGTCAATTTCATTTTTATACTAATATCAGTGGGAAAGGTTTGAAGTTTTCTATTTCTCCAGCTATGGATTAAATGTCAATGTGGACTAGTCTCTCTCGCTTTGCGTTGCCATCAGTCTACGAAGAATGAAAACTGGATTTCAAAACTATGAGACGACAACAGGAAACAACTACATACACTTTCCAGAGAATGTATCACAGATCAGGAATAATAAAGAAAAGGAATCTGTAAGGCTATGCCATTTAAATCAAAAACCGACGATACAAATCACGGATTGAGATTATATATTAGAAGGCAAGGAATAGTTAGCGAAGTATTTGTCACGTTTTCTTGACAGGCAAATAAATAACTATTATTTATTTTTTTCTATTTCGGAATTGTACTCGCCGGTACATGATTTCCTTCTATCGAATTTTCAACATGTCAAAAAGATTGTCGTGATCACTCGAGAATATAAACGATGATATCTATATGCCTTTAACTAATCAATTTTAATGTTTGTAAAAATCATTATTATATAATTATTTAATATACTTCTCTTTCAGATTGGTATTTTTTTTATTTATTTGTTTTTATCTAAAAACACACGTACAAAATTTTCTGAAATATACCGCATATACTTGCACATCTTTGGAGACCTAATTTTGAAGCTGATTTTAAAGGGGTCGCGTATACACGTGATATAAAATTAGTGTATGGACTACTGGCCCTGGCTATGCCGTTGAGCAAACTACATATTCATTTACTGTAGTCAAATTGGCTTCAAAAGTCGCATGATACGCGAGTATATACGGTATTTAATAAAAGCCACAAACCAGCGCTTTAAAAAAAATGGCCTGACATTTCAACTGTGATAATCCACAGGTGAAAACGCGGTACTGTTTTTATTTATTTACATGTGAGAAAATTTAACATTGCCACGGACAGTCGAGTTTGTGAAATACTTCAACTATTCTTGGCTTGCCGGGGGGGGGTAGTATTTTAGTAAATTTTAGTAGGGGAATATATTCGAGCGCATGTTTTTCTAACAAGATTTCTCGAATATTAGGGCCGATAGACATTTAAGATTATATATACAGAGTGTATTAAAAATAATTTTACAATCTTTAGGGACGAATTCTTCACACGAAAACAGGGCCAAATGTCCATATAAACATATGTCCGCAAATCCTTCGTTTTTGAGTCTAAAGTTTACGGCAGACGCTGTACAATCCGAGATGCAATCCAAGCAGTACAGCATGCCGTTTCCAAATTTCTGCGTCATGGTGCTCTTTTTCTCACAGACGGTGCCCTACTAACCCTACGATACTGCGCAGTCGGCAAAATAAAAAAAAATAATAACAAAGAATGCGCATGCGCGAAATTAAAATTTTAAAATGGCGACAATATAGCTCTCTTACCCTGTAGATATAATACTTTACGGAGGCAATCAGAAATAGCGACATATTTTGTTGAGTCCTGGCTATTATTAGATTTTT
>OZ038486.1:101737029-101822029 GCA_964036315.1 Acanthosepion esculentum
TTCAAATTTGTCTGTGCAATCACTAATGCCAGGGTTTTAGTTTCTGCCAAAGAGACTGTCGTCTTTACGACCAACTAAGATGGAATTATAGATTGGCTTACTGAGCGTCGGACCAAACACAAGGCAGATGTGAGCTCTTCTGTCAAAATGCCAGCTGCGACGTGGTGCCATTGACTCGGGTGGGTTGGGCTTGATAGCAAAACACGGTGCCCCGGGGTGAACAGACGTGAATTCAGAATAGCAGACTCGGTTCTGTGCGTCCGCTAGAAGAAAGAATAACAGTGATTACAAATCACTATCAGCTTTGTACGATTCTCTGGCGTCTTTACGAAAAAGAAAGCTGGGGTTTCACAGTGTCAAAGAAAACAGAATCGGCAAATCAAGTTATTCAAAAATAACTTACCGGTGCTGCGTGTATTTGATGAAACTACTCTCTCATCTCGAGATAAAAAAAAGAACAACAAATGCCACCGAGATTAACCCAGTAACTTGGAGAGTTCTTCCATGACAACAGTGGAGAGAAACCACATCTTCGTGAGTTCCGTTACTCGATGTAGTAGTAGTGTCGCTAGCTAGCTTAGCAACTGACCAGTTCCCGCCAAAATATCTGCGTTGAAAACCGTTGAGAGCGAATAGTAAAGATTTTACAAAATAAACGTTATGACTTTAAACCCCTCTCCTACAATTTTGAAGAAAGGTCCTCTTCTTAAGGAAACTTTATGTTGAAATATAATTATACAAAACCAGTCATTACTAGGAATGTATAAATAAGTTAGCAAATATAATTATTTAATTTATTATTAATATAATCATATGATATTAATATAATTCGATAGGATATATTAAACATTCGTAATAAAATACGCTCGCCATTTGACAATCGACTTTGTGAGAATCGGTGTATATCATTTTATAATTGAAATGTCTAGATGTAACTGTATTTCTTATGCTAACAGTATCTTCTACTCCATTTTTCACTTGTAGAACTCCCTTCCTGCTTTTTGCTTCCCAGTCAACTTCGCATTTATTTTTTTGACGACCAATATCAATCGTTATCTTCTGTCTTAAAACTTATTCCTTTATTGTCTTCTCTCTTTAATAGTAGTTTTCACGAATTCTCTAACACTGTTACCTCTTGCGTTCTAGTGGTTTCATTGCCTTGACTGGGGTGAAATGATTAAAACAAAATGCGACACCGAAAGAATTAAAATATTGTCCGTAATACTAAATAAATAAAATAATAAATATAATTAAAAAATAAAATAATAGATAAATAATCCTCATTAAAAAAATAATAATTGCTTTCTTGGAGCGATGAAAAAGATGCCCGTTTACTGCACCTGCGCGGGTTCATGAGAGACATCTACAATACATAAATACCTGATATAGTGTTGAGTATTCAAACCCGATTAAGGTCGTCACATGTCCAAAGGAAGAGAAGCAAGGATGCAAGAATAGATGAGATAGTAATAGAGATGCTGAAGCTCTTCAACGATTTAGGAATTGATGAAGTTACCAAAATGATAAATGAAATATACGACAGTGGTGAAATCCCGGAAGATCCGAGTAGATCAAGCCAGTGATTCCAAAGACAACCAATGCAAATAAATTTGGCCTCTTCAAATAATCAGCATAATATGACACGTAAGCTAAGCGTATCATTAGGATTCTGATGAATAGATTTTATAGCATAATTACATCGGAAATAGAGTAAGCTGTGGTCAATATACTGGAAAAGAATTGCTATTTTTATAATCATATTGTTAGCAGGGCAAGGAATACAAATAGGGAAGCAGCTATGATTCTATTTAATCAATTACACAAAAGCATTAGATAGGCTAGGACAAGATCTATTTGAAATATTGGAAAAGCCTGATACGTAAAAGATATTCGAGTAGACTGTAAACCTCGACAACAAAGTATGCGAATAGAAAACTCGTTCTGTGAAATAAACCAGAACGAGTGCGTTGTGAATATGTCAGGACCAGTGAAGAAGATTCATTATTTAGTAATGCAGACAGCATAAGATATCCAGATGATACTGTGTTGATGACAAACTTAGAAATGCAACTGAAAATTCTCGTAGACAAGATAGTATAGGTAATCAAGAGGAAACGAGTAACCGCTAATAGTAGGAAGATGCCATATCCTGGATGTCTCCAGAATTCTCTTTAAACCAAATCAAGTAACTTACGCCCGATGATATTGCCTAGTATGCTTTTGGGATAGACCATCGCTGTTGGAGTGTATACGAAAGACGTATGTGAGGATAAATGGTGATTAAGCAGAGGAATGTAACGGTCAGTGGCGCGTTTAGGCGAACCACTAGACCGAACCAATATGACATGAGCATGCTCTAAAATATTACCGAATGACCACCAACCTGCATGGTACCTTATTAAAAAAGAGGGTCCATAGCTTCATGGCGCCTGTATCACATCCGATTTCTACCATCAGCCGCAATCACCTGAACCAGTGACTCTCACCACACATTGTCTGTACTCTCCGATTCATTTGGTGATGTGACGATCCCGGATGAGGCAGAGTGTTCGGCGTCCTGGTGCTAAAAGTTGCATTCTGGTGGGTCCTCAGCTCGCATATCCCATGTAAGCTAAAGCATCTTGAATTGGCCTGTAGACATGCATCATGTACTGTATGTGGATGAAGATTGTTATATAGAAATAAAGTGTCGCTGCCGAGACTTGAGTTTGAACATAGATCGCCAGTGAGTAATAACAGGCGATCCGATTATGGAATTAAGTAGACCGCGTGACCATGGAGGAAGCGCATATATTGGAGGTAGCGCGTGTCTAACTGATCTCCATTTCTAGTCTGTCCTCTATTACTAATCGGATCTCTATTTTAAGTCTATCCTCTATACTATTCGGATCGTCATTTCTATTCTATCCTCTATTACTATACGGATCGCTATTTCTATTCTATCCCCTATTACTATACGGATCACTATTTCTACTCTATCCTCTATTATTATACGTATTACTACTCGAGCAAGTACTATTAATGAGAGTGCTATTCGAAAGCGTCTGACACCAACATTGTTCAACGGCGTACTATAGTTGTATCTGCGATTACAAAGTCTCTACTACAACGAGCATTACAAAAGTAACAACAAATATTCGTTGGCATTACAAAAGTTGCCTCGAGTGTTTGTTGACATCACAAAAAAGATTCTTGAAATAATCCAAAAAAGAATCGGCGCTGTTATCTGTTCTGAGCAGGCATCACTACTCCAATCACATTACCACCGCTGTATTGAAGTTTTCTTACGTCCTATCTATAAATATGTTCATGGTAAATGCTCATCAGAACATTTACCATGAGTAACTTGAAATCATGAATTTAAGCGCAATTCTAGATTGGCAGTTAGGTCTCGTAATTTTACTACTGAAATTGCTATCTGTGACAGTTCTATGATAATAGGTTCTTCTCTCGCTTTTTCTGTCTGTGGAAATCTTTTCCGCCTTCTTGCTTTCCTATCAACTAGGGCCTTCAGAAATTTAACGTCAATCGTCTTTTTCAGATTTGTACCTTGAGTGTCCTACCTCCTCCCTAACGTTTTCCAATATTCTTTCACTTCCAGTAACCCATTGGGTTTTGTGGCTTTATCGCCTTGCTAGGAGTGAAATGATTTTTTTAAAAATTAAATCTGTGTCTCTTTTTTTTAACCAGAAGCCACGATTCACGATCAGTAAAGAGTTTGACTGGTCACTCCTTTGAGAAATGTAATTTTTCAGCCGTCTGGTGCTCACTAACAAACAACTTGAAACTCCGATATGTCACGTCATCATAGCAAGGAAAACGTCACTCTTGTTCACATTGATTCACCAACATACTGGTCTGAACTTTTCCTTCAAATTAAGATATGTTGAGGCCACATCACATTATCATGTTCCATTTGGTACCTGATTGTTGTTATAAATACAAACGATCTTTGTATTTACGTTTAACTGAAATGAGCAAAGGTGTTTACAAATAAGTTGGAAATAGGGCCTCTGTATTGAAGTTCTTTCAATCTAACGATATTCCAGGATTGCTCTAAATGTAATACCTCATTCGGAATATCCTTGAAAATTTCATGATTTTGCTATTTGAATTTTTTGAGGAATCGTAATTATTAATTTAACGATGGAATAAGATTCACGACTATTAAATACCATTTGAAATTCCTTTAATGCCTCGTTAAAGTCTTGAATTCAACAACTTAATATTAAAATAACAGGCATAATTAAATTTGCAGGTTCAGAGATTACAAATGAAAACATTAAGAATTGATATTTTTTCATTTCACTGAAGCAGAGGTTAAACACATGAGAACCTTATCGCTTCCTCTGTCTTTTAAAATCAAAATGCGTCTTTCATATATCTTTCTACAGTCTATCTTCGCAGTCAAACAGGAATTGTCTCTTGTCCACCTGAAGTAGTGTAGACACGCTCGATTCGAGTTCGTACAGTCATTGTGAAGTTCACGTCACTTACAGTAGCTGCATATAGTATCTGCTTTGCCAGAACAATGTAAAGTTTTCAAATCAAAATTGTCCTTCCCCTAAACTGTTTACCAGCCAAGGCTGAAGCGCCAAATTTTCACTACAATTCAACCCCTAGAAATAATGGACAAGTTCATGCCTTTCTCAAGTGTATTTACGCGTAAGTGGAGGTAATGAACTCAACTGGAATTTCAACACAGTTTTCATTACAATCCATTGCATCACCTTCGCATCCAAGCTTACAGTACCTGGTTTTATCAATCGGTCACTCATTTAACTGCTGACAAGTTTCGACATTGCTTAACTGAGCTGATCGATCGACAAAAGTATTGTACTGTGTTTTTTATGCTTGTCCACTACGTCAGAAGACGATGTTCGTGTTAGTGCAGAAGAGGTTGAAGTAGCCTTGCAAAATGACGTTTAACATGAAAGTTCGGATCTAACCCATAGAAGACATTGTATTCTTCCATGCGGAAAATTTACACCTATCGACAGTCATCGACGATTATAATTCGTTTACAGACAGTGGAATTTAGCACATTTAGTCTCTGGGGAAAATTCAAAACCAATGATGATGCCTTTGTAAGAAAAAGTAAAAAAAAAAACAGCAATTTGTAAGTGAGAAAGGTGTAATGCTATTTAGAGTATCTTTTGTAGAAGGAAAACAAAACAAGCGGAAGCTATAATGCTCGGAGTGGCCTTTGTATGTTTGTATGTATGTGCGTATGTACTGAATTTGTACACGTTGAGAAATATAGCCAAAGTCAGTGCAATACATTCTCGATATACGAGTGGGCGTATCTCAATCTAATTCTCGACTCGGATTGCTGCCAGAAACAATTCTGTACAGACCGATCGCAGAAAAGCGTCTGTAATTTCTCAAATAATTCTGCTTATGGTAATTCCAACAAATAAGACGGTTCTACAAGGCGAGGGAATAAATAATACATTTTAGTTGAACGACAATAAAAAAAAAATCAACGTAGATTGTCTTTGATTTTTTTTTCTTTTTACAGATGTTTGAAACAGACGAAAATAGGTTTGAATAGCAATGGCGATTGATGTAGTCACCAAAATAGCGGGAAAAGGATTGGCTCTCACGATAAATTCTAAAAAGAAAGGCCGGCCGCATTGTATACATTTGCCTCAGAGCGATGCTCATTTCGTAATCTCTCAGACTGTTGCCAATGCTATGATATCTGATTTTCTCTGCTAGTCTATATGCTAGTCTATAACAAAAGTACTCGTGCATACTTTGTAAACACACACAACAGATATTTCTTGTGGAACTCTTTTACGGCTTCTTGCTTTCCAGTCAACCTTGATCTTCAAAGATTTAAATGCAAGGACCATCATTAACTTCTGTCTTCTTAAATTCATGTTCTTTCATTGTCCTCTCTGCTTAATAACGTTTTACTTTTAATCATATTCTTTAGCACTCAGTAACCCCTGTTGGGTCTTAGTGGCTTTATTTCCTTACTTCGTATTAAATATTTATAAAAAAATCTTTTACTTTTCTCACACCGAAAAAAAAAGTATATGCTGGTGATACATTCGTATTTAGCATCCCGGTATCAAAACCTGGAGATGGGGGAAACTAAAGATATATAAATATATATATATATATATATATATATATATATATATATATATATAGGATTTACATAATTTCTCGGACAAGCTCAAAAAATAATTAACGTTTGGTAACTTTGTTATTCGTTCAGACCTTATATCCTCGGTACCGACTCGCATCCGAACATCGGGATCGTCATCCTCTCTTCTTATTCCCTTTCTCCTCTCTGGAGATGGCTATGAAGATCTGGCATAATCCTGAAAAATCATGAGCAGGAGTCACAGAGGAGTGTTAGTGGTGAGTGCGGCTGTGTGAGTCGGACCCTCCCAACAACACGTCGCAGATCCTCTTCATGCTGACGGTTGGACTCGAAAGTCTTGATCCTCCTCGGATAATCCTACGCCAGGAACGACGATGTGCAGCAACTTTTTTTCCCAAATCTCAGGATCGAAGCTGCCCTGTGTGAGGGATGTTTGCAACTGATCCGTGAAGCGTCGTATTGGGCCATCGTGAAGCCACTTGCCGCTGGCAACTTCGCCGAACAGGATGATATGTGGGACTAGAGCAGAAAGTATATATATATATATATATATATATATATATATATATAAAACGGACACTATTCGTAACATAATTGTTGACAACGCAAATATAATATGATCTATATGCAAAAAAAGCTAAAAATAATGAAAGCCTTATTAATAAAAACAAAAAAAAACAACACTTAATAATATCAACTATGAACATGGACACAATATCTTGACCGTGTTTTGAAAAAAGAAAACATTATATAAATACATACATGAAACTAATTATTTCTTATTTAACAGTTAAAATATTTCATCCTTGAAAATGGCTAAATGTATTGACGAAAGCGCTCGGATTGAAATAACATTCGAACAGTTTTTATATAATTTATCATCTGAAAAGAAAAAAGTTATTAGATCGCATGAAAGAAGGATTGCTGCCTAAATACACACACACACACACACACACATACATATATATATATATATATATATATATATATATGCAGAAATATAGTCTTAAAGTGTGCTATATTTATGGGGTAAAGTGCTCAATATCAGAGATAGAGCGTGTGTAAATATAAAAGTGGACATGGAAGTCAGCAAATAAAAAAACAAACAAAAAAACAAGCAAAATAATTTGACATAAATAAATAAACAAATAAGCGACTTCCGGTAAAAGTACCCGCCAAAATATACTACCCATAATGCACCACTGACCCTTATATAAACAGCCGAGAAAAATAACAGCACTAGTCGCCTGACGATTGCACTAGCATGAAACAGACTGTCGCCTCTAAGTGCTGACTTCCATGTCCACTTTTATATATATATATATATATATATATAGTGAAAAGATATATGACAAAATGGATAGGGTTTTCGTTGATGCGGTTACACAAACGCACGAGCAAGAGACGCTGAGAATTTTAAATTTAAATAAAGAATAATATATTATTTTTCTTTCTGTTTCCATCATCTTGTTATTAAATATCCCACAAACAAGGCAGGAGTGCCACTGGCACCCAGGCGGTTACAGAGAGTGAAAGTGTTAGAATTGACTGAGTATAGGGGGATTGAGAGAAAGATAAAATATGAACGGAGACTAAGGTAATAGAAGACGGCGATTGACGTTAGATTTCAATTTTTGAAAAAATTGTAGTTGTCATGTTAACTTGGATAGAAACTTTTAACGTTCATGAATGGGGAAAGCTCATCAGAAAAATTCCCATGGAAATATTTAGAAAAACAGAGAGATATAAGCTGTATTGCGTTGAGAAAATAACGGAAGCCGGGATGTCGGGTCAGGACCGATAACTTTGCAGATTCCTCTTTGTATTTTATCAAGATAGTTTTTACAATTCCACTTTTCATCAAACTTTCCTCTCTGTGATTTTACAGCTTTTCGTTTCCTGTCTTAACGTTGGACGGAAATAAATAAATTCTCCAGGCGGCAAAAAATTTCCTTCCAATCCGAAACCTTTCATTACCTTTCGTTTCCTCCGCACTTACTGTTTCATTATGAATTAAATTACATAGCTAACATCGCTGAAGACTTTGTTGGCAACCAATCTAGTAGAAGGAGAATTCAGAACTGTGTAGAGGGAAACCGGAACCCCAGCCATATACTCCCCAAGAATCATTATAGCAATGACCAGTTGGTAAATAATGGAATAAAAAAGCAAATTTTGGAGAGCCATGATCGTCTCTGTCTGTGTAAGTGATACGACAGCTAGATTTTGTTAATATCTTAAGAAAATGTCGGAACGCACAACTGGTAATAATCCGCCCCGCAGGAATGCTCATAAGTGCTTCAGCGAATAACAGTTCATTTGTAACTCGATGAGGCTGAAACTCTCGCCTCTTTCAGAATATTAGAAGCGACGGGAACTACTTGGATATCAACAGCAAGAGATTGATAATGTCCACTTGGCCGTATTCCTGTTGGAAACACGGATTACTTGCTTGTTGTCCCATATTTTGTTCGACGTGTATCACTCTAGGCGAAACCACGTGCTAGGCATCTTGTGTATCTCTCGCTCGATCTTGTTGTCTTACCCACTTTTCCACATATGTTAGCATTCCGTTTTTATTATTGTGCATTGTCGTATCAGTTGTATTCGCTGCTTCTCTCAGATTCTATCTTTCTGCATCTATTTTTAAATGCGGCAGGCGTCCAATTCGTTGAATGAAGCGTCTCCGTAATATTTTCTCTCTCTCTCTCTAGTTGTTCGTTCATAACATGAATTTCAACTACGTTTTCTGACCTTATCGTCTCTCTCCCATATACAACACACATACATACATACACATATATATATATATATATATATATATATATATATATGTTTTATTTTTAATCCGATATTTTTATTGCTTCAAACGTTATTATACTCGGTACTCGAAATAAACGCCCAATTTTTATTTATTAAACAGTGTGTAGTAAATAGAGTCCCTTTCAAAAATATTGGAACGGCAAGTACAATTATATTGTTTTTGTTGTTCACTGAAGACATTTGTGTTAAAATGAATATGAGACAAGAGTTCGGAATTTCAGCTTTTATTTTCTGGTATTGACATTTAGATGTGTTAAACAGATTAGGAAATACCACCTTTTGTTTGAACCCACCTATTTTTCAAATGAGCAAAACTACTGAAACACATGACTGACAGGTGTTGCCTGTTTCCCAGGTGTTGACTTTTAGAATGTTTAAACATTAATTCGCTCTGAATGAATACTCTTGCTTTTAGCCTTGCGTTTCACCTGTAAAAACTACATTTCGTGCTAAAAAGAAACGTTTGACCGTAAATTGTTAAAAAGAAATTTCATTTACAACCAGCAATTATAAATTTATCATTTGGACCTGTCAACATGTTAGCAAGGACCAGTTTTTTTCAGTGTATTATTTTATTTGAGAAAATGCTTCACTTTTGCAATATCTGGCTGAATAAAATATCGCCGCATTTCGTCCTTTTCCCCGTTAGTGGTTGTCATCCAAACTACACCCTCGTGCAAATTAATTGAAACGAAACGTATAATTCCGTTATGATTTACTCTTTTTTCGATTTTTTCCGATGAAACATGACCCAGTGCACATGTTAGTTTTTCCTATGTCTATTCCAAGAAGTCGTTTCTTGTAGATTGACCAGTGATTCTCGATTGGATTTAAATCAGGAGAGTTTCCGGGCCAGTCTGTAGTACTTGATTTGCTCACTGGTAAGGCTTGCCGGTGTGTTCGTGCAGCGTGAAAATTTTCATAGGCTTCCTTGGTGTAAGGTCCATCGCAGATAGTTGCCCTAGGACAACTAATCGACAGTCGAGACAGTAGTGTCTGGGCGGGATAAAAAAAATCTGATGCTATCATGGATGACGCAATATTTTTTAAGGCTAAACAAATTTCGTCATACACTCCGAAAATAGATTCATATGACTGCACACCACTGCAAATGACCTACTCTGAGAGAAAATTACACCCTGTCACTCCAGTGGGTCTAAAACTGACTATATGGTGAAAGGGACGAAACTAAAGCCGTTGTTTCAATTAATCTGCACAAGGGCCTATATAACCGTTCAGCATTCTTGTCTTTGTTTGTAATGAAAGTTTCACATCTCTTAACATTTTATTTAAATTCTGGAAGACATCATCCGCTATTCCAATAAGACTTCGGATTACTGTGTCGCATTTTCATTTACTACGCAACACAGATAAACATCGGTAGCCGTTTGATTCTGATGTCTCCATTTTGTAGGCAATACATAGGCATCTATTTTTTGCTGCTTATTGTATCTTCTTTTAGTTAATAGTTATTCTTATTATCACCAACTAATTTACATCATTACGTAACGATGATCTTACCCTTATATATTTCGTGTCACTTCAAGGCGTGGTTGATCATGGCTCCCCATAATAACCTATATTTTCTAGCTCTTGACATTGTCTTTCTATTATCTCTTGTACTTCATATTTTGTCATGTTTTACAACACTATAAGTTAGGTTACTCATTATTTCAATCTGTCTTTGTCAGCTATATCTCCTGTGATTGGGCACCTCGGCGTGGTGTAATGGTTAGCAAGCTTGTCTTCCTAGAACAATTATAACTGAGTAGTGAGTTCGATCCTCACTGGATGCCCGATACTTTCCACCTTGTGCCACATCTAAGCTACGCTTGAAAAATCTCTATATCGCCTGTGAGTGTCATGTTTTTCAAACCCTCTTTGCTTATTATGGTGATTTTTTTTCTAAGTTTAGCTTAGATACAGCACAGTGTGGATCAAACTCACTGCTCAGTCGTAGTTCCACTTTCTTTATTATATGTCGAAGAAAACAGATTCCTATTACTGCAAATGACTTAATCTGAGAAAAAAATAGAAATCGATTATACCCTGTCACTCCAGTGGATCTAAAACTGACCGTAAGGTGAAAGAAACGAAACTAAAGCGGTTGTTTCAATTAATTTGAACAAAGGTGTATGTTTGCTTCTGTCTATCAGGGAAATGTCCGCCATGATTTGACATGCTCGTCTTCTGCATTTTTTTTTCAGATTGCTTTTTTTTGTTCTTTTTTTGTGTCTAAATCTTCAAACTTTAAAACATTTTTTTCTTCAAAGTTATTTTTTCAAATTTACCTCTAAAATTAGTCCTTCTTTTAAGTCGATATTTTTTTTTCTTTTTTACTTTTATTTCTGCCGGGTATGATTGTTTCATCGTTTCGCTTTTGTCTTCTGTTCGAGTATCTCTTTCGATTCTTTATTTGGGCTACCTTTATTCTTTTCCTGCTTTTTCAACATTCTTTTTTATTTTCTACTCTTTTTCTCGCTTTTTTCTTTGTTTTCAAAAATATCATCTTTTCATATTACTTTTCATTTCCCTTTCTTATTACAATGGCTTCTCTTGCTATTTCTTTTCTTTTTTATCAACTGTTGCGCCTTTTTTTATTTCTATCCTTCCTTCTATTGTTCATCTATTTTCCCTTTCATATTTTCACTTTTCACGTTCATTGTTTCTGCTTTGTTCTCCTACCGAAATCGTTCTCTTTTCAGACAATCTTTTCATCAATACTTCTATTTCGGTTTACTTTTACCCTCTCGCATCACCTTTCTCCTAAGCCTTCACCCCTTTCTCCCAAGCCTTCAACCCTTTCTCCCAAGCCTTCACCCTTTTCTCCCAAGCCTTCTTTGAAGTCCCCTTTCTTTTCTTGCAAACCTTCTCTTTCTTCCAAGCCTTTTTCCTCTCTGCCAAGCCCTCTTCTTCCCCTTCTGCTAAGTATTCTTCTTCATCCCTTTCTTTTTAGCCTTCCTCTTCTTCCCTTTGTTTTTAGCCTTTCTCTTCTTCCCTTTCTATTTAGCCTTGCTCTTCTTCTTCCCTTTCTATTTAGCCTTGCTCTTCTTCTTCCCTTTCTATTTAGCCTTGCTCTTTTTCTTCCCTTTCTATTTAGCCTTGCTCTTCTTCTTCCCTTTCTATTTAGCCTTGATCTTCTTCTTCCCTTTCTATTTAGCCTTGCTCTTCTTCTTCCCTTTCTATTTAGCCTTGCTCTTCTTCTTCCCTTTCTATTTAGCCTTGCTCTTCTTCTTCCCTTTCTATTTAGCCTTGATCTTCATCTTCCCTTTCTATTTAGCCTTGCTCTTTTTCTTCCCTTTCTATTTAGCCTTGCTCTTCTTCTTCCCTTTCTATTTAGCCTTGCTCTTCTTCTTCCCTTTCTATTTAGCCTTGCTCTTCTTCTTCCCTTTCTATTTAGCCTTGCTCTTCTTCTTCCCTTTCTATTTAGCCTTGCTCTTCTTCTTCCCTTTCTATTTAGCCTTGATCTTCTTCTTCCCTTTCTATTTAGCCTTGCTCTTTTTCTTCCCTTTCTATTTAGTCTTGCTCTTTTTCTTCCCTTTCTATTTAGCCTTGCTCTTCTTCTTCCCTTTCTATTTAGCCTTGCTCTTTTTCTTCCCTTTCTATTTAGCCTTGCTCTTTTTCTTCCCTTTCTATTTAGCCTTGCTCTTTTTCTTCCCTTTCTATTTAGCCTTGCTCTTCTTCTTCCCTTTCTATTTAGCCTTGCTCTTCTTCTTCCCTTTCTATTTAGCCTTGCTCTTCTTTTTCCATTTCTGCTAAGCCTTCCTTTTATTCCTCTTCTTCTTCCAATCCTCTTTATTCTTCGATATTTCTAGCTCATCTAGCAATATCCACGCATCAGTCGTTTGCCTCAGCATGGCTACCCGAACCGCAAAACCATTTGCAAGACATCACGAATACATAGCTCGCCTGACCCATCACTCACTCGACAATTCCAACCAATCCGAGATGTCTTTCTCGCTGCCGTGTTCGGATTTATTTATTTTTTAGTCCACAATTTCTTTTTTATCCGAATACAATAGATCTGTTGTCATTGTACCACTTCGCCTACTGCGTTTATTACTGCTGCAATGCGTTTCTTGAAACTGTTGCAGTAAGTGCCCACAAAACAAGCTGTTACTGTACAACACTCAACAACTTCCATTAGCTTTGGAGAATATCGAGGCTCTTCCTATCCAATCCCATTATGAAACTCCTCTCTCGCTCTCTAATTCAGTTTATATCTGGTTATCACTCGTATTCTGAAAATATCTATCTGCTAAAAATTGCACTTATCTCACAGCAGAAATCTGTGAAATTCTAGCTGGCCGACTGTACCCAAAGCATCGTGTCTATCGAGTTATGTACTATGTCTGCCTGTCTAGAGGGTGGTTCTCTTGCTGCTGTCTGTCTGTGCAGCGAGTGGTTCTCTTGCGTATGTCTGTCTAGCAGGTTGTTCACTTACGTGTGTCTGTGCAGCGGGTGGTTGTCTTGTGTGTGTCTGTCTGTGCAGCGGTTGGTTGTCTTGTGTGTGTGTGTGTCTGTGCAGCGGGTGGTTGTCTTGCGTGTGTCTGTCTGTGCAGCGGGTGGTTGTCTTGCGTGTGTCTGTCTGTGCAGCGGGTGGTTGTCTTGCGTGTGTCTGTCTGTGCAGCGGGTGGTTGTCTTGCGTGTGTCTGTCTGTGCAGCGGGTGGTTGTCTTGCGTGTGTCTGTCTGTGCAGCGGGTGGTTGTCTTGCGTGTGTCTGTCTGTGCAGCGGGTGGTTGTCTTGCGTGTATCTGTCTGTGCAGCGGGTAGCTTTCTTACGTGTGTCGGTCTGTGCAGCGGGTGGCTGTCCTGCCTGTGTCTGTATGTGCAGCGGGTGTTTCTCTTGCGTATGTCTGTCTAGCGGGTTGTGCTCTTGCCTGTGTTTGTCTAGTAGGTTGTGCTCTTGCCTGTGTTTGTCTAGTAGGTTGTGCTCTTGCCTTCTCTATCAGCATTTACCAATGTCTGTCTATTTTCTGTTGTATACCGACATTTGTCTTACTATTGGTTTTCCCATATATATATATATATATATATATATATATATATATATTATACTTTGAATTCGGGATAGTGTCCTATCATAAAGGTTTAAAATATTGTTTCTTTGATTTGACAGTAGAGTAATTGTTATTTCAATCTCTGGACGATGTCGGACGCAATAAAATTATCACCAACCAAGGAGTCAGTTCAGTTAAAAGCTATACACGATACATTCTTTGACGGTCATATCTCTTTGATATTCTTGACTGACGAGGCAGATCATCTTCCCGCAGTCGGTTGTCGTTTGTTAACCAAGGCCAAAGGAACAAGTCTGTTCTGCTATTCAACCCTTACCTGGAGGAAAAAAGTGATGGATTCATGTGTTTCCTAAGTGTAATTGCGCGTAAGTTAATGTAACGAAACTGACTGGAATTCGAACTCTGGTCTCTGATTTCCCATCCCCTTATCCATTACACCAATCCCGAATGTCCTAAGGAGTACCAATAATTTAAAAGACGACATAGTCCTAGACATGGAGAGCGAAACATGAATCAACTAGTCCTGAAGATTGAATAAAGTTTTCACTTCGAAATTCATAGATCTTTACCCGAATTGACAGACACCTGAAAAAGGCCATCATATACAACGCCCGAAATGTTGTGATGAGAGGAAACAGATGAGGATATTAGTTTTACTCAAAATAATATAAATAATAAAATTAATTTATTATTCTTCAGTTTTCTCTAAAACTAACATTTAAAAATCTCAATTTAGTAATGTTCCTCCAGTTTACACCACGCATTCAGAACTTTCATTTGCGCTGTCGGCATTTCCATGGAAAGTGTTCAGCGAAACTACATTCCTTCGTTCTACTGATTTTAACCCTCACGGCTAATACTCGCCATGCCGCGCAGATTGCCGCAAACAATCCTCATACCTTTCGTAATCCATTGGCGAGGAGTAAATTCCACTAGAGCAATACCTTCTCGCGAACGTCTGCTTTGTGGAACCAGTTCCCAAGGGGATGCTTTCCCGATCACTACGATCTTACCCTGTTTAAGTCTAGGGTCAACCGTTATCTTCCCACATCTCCTTATAAAAAGCCTCTAGTAAACAGGATGAATATCATTGTAAAATAAGAAACTGGCCAACATCACCTTTCAACCTCTATTTTATCATGCTATATATTAACCTGAGGATATATATATATATATATATATAGAGAGAGAGAGAGAGAGAGAGAGAGAACTTAGATAAAGGACCAACTTTAAATATATATATATATATTGTATTGGGGCAGCAGATCATTATTTAAGCATATTATTAAATATAACAGACAATGAATGAATATGTATTATGTCTGGTCTTCAGCTGTTCTATGTTCGTATATTTGCCTTAATTTCGGATGAAAATAAAGACAAGAATTGTCCAACATTTGGATATTTTTTTAAGTTGGTCCCTTATCTAAGTTTTCGGCTCACATGAGCCATCTTCATAGTGGTTATACCGATATTTTAACCAAGATATTCACCATCGAAGATAATATTTTGTTATGTTGACACAAAAGATGGCTCATGTGATCCAAAAGCTTGGATGAAGGACCAAAATAATAAAAAAAATATATATTCAAATGTTGGACAATATTTCTCTTTATTTTCCCCCGAAATTAAAGCAAACATAAGAACATTAGAATGCCTCATGATCAGACATAATAGATATTCATTGTCAGTTATATTTAACTCTCTATCTATCTCTTTCTCTCTCTGAGATTTTATATATATATATATATATATATATATATATATATATTAACCTGTTCAAGTCAAGAGTTAGCCATTATCTTCCACACATATCCGCATAATTAAGGCCTTGTACAGGGTGAACATCGTTGTGAAAAAAAGAGCCCTTCAGCCAGATCTTCTCTGTTGACATTTCTGGAATTGATTAACTTATTCTGCGGTGTTTTCTTCCGATTCCAAAAAACCGAATTGACATGGAAATTACTAAATGACCCTCGCACTCTTTTCAAGGCGCCAGCGTCCTTGAGGAACTATTTTCTCTTTTAGCATTCAGTTTTCAGAAATTTATACATCTCATGAATCAACGAGTAGACATCATTCCTATCAGGCTAAAGTATTAGCGGTGGAAGTTAAAATGACATCAAAATGTCTGTAGTTGCCATCAGCTTGCATTCGAGACAGATCTAAGTGACTGTCTAAGCACAAGTTAGTTTTATTAATTCCAATAATTTTAAACATAAAGTTTTTAAAATATATATTTACATTCATACTAATGTACCCATCTTCTTCTTATTATTATTTCCTTTGTTTTCTGTCGTATACATATTTTTTCCAGAGAACTAAGGTTAGCAATGGTTTCATGGCATTTTCCAGTGATCATTTTTGTAAAATAAAATCGCATATATTTTACATAGATAAAGGTCTTCGTAATGTGTGAGCTTTACTTATGCGTACAGTTTTTTGTATTTCTTTAAAGAACGTTGTACAGAAATCCTTTCAATAAGTCTATCGGAACCTTTTCCAATCAATCGCAGGGCTCCAAATACAATTGGAATTATTTATCTCCCTCTGTGCCACATTTGAGATTTCTATTTCAAGATCTTTGTATCTTGACAGATTTTATTTTGATTTTTTTAAGATCTTCAAAGATACATTATAATCTGCAGTGACTGCTATGTCAATAAGAAGGGAAATTGTGTTTTTGTCGTCTCTGATCACTGTGCCTCAGCAATTCACTTTGCCTGTTTTATCTGCGTCTATTGTAAAGTCACATGAAATTGTTACAGGTTCTAACTCTGCAACAGGGTTTGGGTGGTGTTCATACAAATTTTTTGCAGTTTCTTTTCCCTAAAAGTTGCTTATTTTTCCTGGGAAAATATTGTCTCATTCTGACATACCGAGATTCAGATTCATTTGGTGCTAATACTGTGCGACTTGATACAAGATTGTCACAGTCTTTTTGTCTAACACAATTTTTCAGTATGTGTGCCTGGTAATTTCTAGTTAGTAAGTGTTGAGTCTTGACTCAATGTTGAATCTCGCCTATTGCATGGAATAATAATGCAACACAAAATGTACTTAGAACAAGAATGTATTATAACAAGAAAGTGTACACAATAAGTACATATAGTATTTCTGTATATTTCTGGGAAGACGTTCCTGGAGAATGTGTTGACTAGTCGCAGTCGATCAGAGTCTCTAGTTGAATCTCGTGATTCTCATCCCTCTCCTCTTCCGGTATCAACCATTATTCATATAGTTGGTGGTCACCTATGCAGATTAGGTAGATCCTACACAACAGTAAGAATTGGTCCTGTGCAGTAAGAATAAAACTTTACGTTTCAGCTTTTAACCTTGCACTACGTAGCGTATGGGATTTATTTACATCAGCCTGTTTAGTACGGGTAGAATATTGACCATGAAGAGGTTCATCCTGCCATCGTTTCTATATCTGGGCCATTAAATTTTGCTTTTATTATCATCATTACCCAATCTCGATTTGTAATAACACACAGATCAGAATGAATGGCTTCGACAAATGGATCATGCGTAATATTTTCTTATCCCAGAATTGCGTTTCTTATAAAGTATTTACACTCACCACGCGTCCCTTCACCCACACACTCCTACAACACGTTCTTTTCCAGAAGCATCAATCCCACCATCACTCAGGTCGCATCCCGACATCATCCCACGGCAGACCTTGCCCTGATTCTCTATTTCACTTTACTTCGATCCCTTAATAAGCACTCAATTTCTATAAAGTATCATTCGCTGTTCCTATGCGAAATGTATTTCTGCATTCCCCTTTGTGCCTTCTATCATGGCATTGCCAATATAATTAGCTTTCATGCCTTCAATGTGTCACTCACATGGCGGACTGTCCCTTTGGGTAATGACAATGATAACGGAAGTTTCTATAATACTAAATTATATATCATCATTCGTCGTCATGTATTTTAATATAACATACCAAGGTATAAAATATTCTTCTCCAGTCACGTTGTTTAGCAAAGGATAACGATCCTTACTGGCTTCACAATAGATTCTACCATTATGCAAAATTATCGAAGTATCTGTTGCTCTGTAACTTTAACAGAAGACCATAATCATGTAGAAAATATAAAATTTACGAAATTATCATGCTGGACATTTTAATGATTTCGTGTTTGTAACTCTTATTCCATGTGCCGTGCCGCTTCAGAACATGGAGGAAACCGACTTCGTGCCCTGGGGTGGCTCTTATTAATTTTTTTTTAAATTATCTCTCCTTATAGCTATTCTGCCAACCAATTACACAAGTCCGTTAGCTATTTTATTGCCTAGTCCCTCTACTGTGCTTCAATATGCGACACTTTTGCCAATAAGTGTTTTAAATATTTCTGTTCTATCTTAGTGGATGATTACATATTCAAACATAGATAATGCTGTAACCTAGGGAAGGTTACTGAATAGAATAATGAAACGGAGCTTGGTAATGAACGATAATACTTAGGGCAAGAACAACACATATAAGATTCGCTAACGGCGCGTAGAAGTAGGAGTTAACAGCTAGAAGTGAGTCAAGTGAATTCCACAATGGATCTCCAACTGCAGACCAACATACAGTATCTAATACTCTATTTATACGAATGAGGACATACCTGTTATCGTCCGTAGATATGCTACAGCAGATAGATAAAACACGCGTAAGCCATGAAGTGATTATGCCCCATGTATCGTAAATAAATTAAGTTAATATCTTTTTCAAACTTGTTTGATTAAATTAGTTATATACTAATTTTACTCACTGTAGCTTTTATTTATTGACCATCAGACATACAGAAAAGTAAATGTCGCTTTCTGTTTAGTTTGTTTGGATCCATTCCGATCTATATTCCTTATCTGTTATTGTGACCTTAAATAATATTAATTGTTGCAAAGAAACAAACACTTTATGGCAATTTTCCTATAACAATGATGCAGTATTTAATCTGCTTTCTGAAAGGAAAGATGTGAAAATGTTTTTTGGCAATTACATCAAGCTACGGGAAAGTAAGTTGAGAATTGTCCTCAACATTTTTAACGACGTTACGAGCACGCAAAACAGTGATAAATATATATAAGTATAGAAATAATACATAGAAATATGGAAATAATATATAGAAATAATATATAGAAATATAGAAATAATATATGGAAATATTGAAATAATATATAGGAATATAGAAATAATATATGGAAATATAGAAATAATATATGGAAATATAGAAATAATATAGAGAAATATAGAAATAATATATGGAAATATAGAAATAATATAGAGAAATATAGAAATAATATATAGGAATATAGAAATAATACATAGAAATATATGAATTGAGTATGCAACGTTAATCGTCGTATTGTGTATCATTTAGACGTGGTTATTAATGTCTTCCTCCATATTCCACATTTATTTCTGTTTTCTTAAACTCTCAGTAACCCTTTGCGTCATGGTGGCTTCATCGTGTGGCTTGCGGTGAAATGATTAAAAGCTATATTAAAACTATGTTGAGGTTATATTTATTTCCTTTTGTTGGTACATAGTAATAGCGAAATTATTATATAATACGAATATAAACGTCTAAACTTTGTCTAGAGTTGTTTTCTTTCCTAAGAGAATATTTTGAATAGAATCAGAGTGCCTTCTCCCGGCTTTCGGGTTGAAATAAGTGTAATATCATTTTTAGATTTACTAAATTCATGAGAAAAAGCTGGTCCTGAGTATTCAAGTCCTGTGTTACCAACTCTATTATTCCACTGAACAGAGAGAGGTGGGGGGGGATATTAATGCCAGCAGATGGTCGCTAGGACTGGGCAGTTTTTTTCTTGATACCATATGTACACGTAATTGGACTCCTCTGCGCCATATCCTACCACCGTGGTGAGGTTTGGGTAGATAAATAGAGAACGGACGCACACCGGCCCTCTGGCTGGCAGTAGAGTTTATTATCTGTTCTGCGCTGCTCTGCTGGAACTCTGGATTCGGGCATTTTTACGGTTTTGTAATGGTGAACGCCTACTTCCGTAAATTCTGATGTTCGACAGCACGTCCCTTATTAGCTGTATAAACAAAAGCGTGAGTGTTCTCTGGAAGTGGACAATTAGACTCCTTGGCCCATATGTACGCGTATGAGCATTCCACAATAAAAACAACTTTGATACAACAGTGAGAAGGTGGGTAAAAACCGAGCGCCCGCTACTCAGCCTTCGCACTAAAATCAAAATGTAATATCAACTGTCCTTTCTACCGTGATCGTACCGTGACTGTTATAGCAGAGACTGGATATTTTTGTCCTCTCTCATTTTTAGCGTATGGGCGCCTGATGTTAAATCGATCATGTATCACATTCCCTCACCCACGGGAACAGGGTTTGCGTTAAATATAGAAGCGAAGATCGTTCTAAAAACGTCAGTGATTGGCTAATAATTAAATTAATCTACTCATTTGAATTTTTGCCGTAAGATATTTGGGAGGTGAAGTGTTTTGTTTCAAGCTGTATTGAAGTTAGTTTTGACATTACGTGGTAGTTGTATGAGCATTATAATTTTGTCATCGTATAAGTCGCGTTTAGAAGACGTATAAGTTTTATACAGCGGCCATGTTTATACGTTCTTTTCCTCTATATCATGTTCCTTCAGGATGTTGGCGATCACAACTTTCCACAATTTCCTATCCTTTATAGCTCTTAGTAAATTGTCTTTTAGCTTTTTCTCTGTTCTGACAACCATTTACACAAGCTCGTAAAGTAGGTTAGGCGCTGTTTTCATATGTCCCTTTGATTTTCAATATATCCTTTGCGTTTCCTTTCCTAATTATGTGCTCTACAAATTTAAACTCTTTATTTCTTATTCTAAGTATAAGTGTCATTTTTGCTTCCATTTTCTCTAAAACTTCGTTGTTTCTTTCATTCTCAGCATCCTTCTGTAGAATAACAACATTGCTACCTCAAGTTTCTTCTTCGTCTTTGGGGAAATTGTCCGGGATGCAGTTCAGCCCTCTTTTCTTTGTTTCTAACGAGATTTTCTTCTTTCTTAATATTTTACTTAGCTTTAGGAAGACATCTTTCGCTATGTTAAGCCGCCTTCAGATTTCCGTGTCGTATTTTCCCCTCTGTTTAAACGCTTCCTATGTATTTAATTTGTTTCATACTTTGATGTTTGTGTCTATAATTTGTAAATCGCATATTGGGATCTTCCATTTTTTAAAAAAATCATTTTGACTTTTTGCTGACAATACTTGTAGTGAAATGGTCATTAGCATGGAAAACGGATTTGGCGAGCCGAGTTCAAATTCTACCGGCAACTTTTGCGTTCACAAACGCACAAATGCCTCAAGAAAGGATATGAATAAATTTCCCCCAATGTATAAATTAAAAAGAGCAGTCTGAAATCACAATACGTGTGTGCATCCATTTGACGAGAAGGATTACTCTGAGACTAAAGCCGTGGAGTATGTAACTGGGGCCCACCCCAATGTATTGCCTTTACGTTATTCATCTAATACAACGCGTATGAGCCCCTCAAAAGTTATTTTATGGATGTAACAGTTGTACATGATTAGGATATTTAGAATAATCGCTCTTGGGAAGAAAATGACCAAATGGAGTTTTCTTTTTACCAATGGAAAACGAAGGGAATGAGAATGGTTCGCGCTTGCGCAGACAGCGCGGCGGGCCTTAGCCGTGAAGGTCGAAAGTACAGGATATGATGAATGTAGCTCAACCAGTTTAGACTTTTATAGCTAAGATCCGCCAACTTTCTCCCTTCGTATTGCATTTGGCATGATCATTCTGAAGAAATTATGTTCACGGGCATCTACCATTTTCGCTTCCGTTCTTTTTCGTACAAGTCCGTTTTAGGTAACGTATAAATCTTATATAGCGGCTCGAATTAAGGAATCGGTGAGCCGAGTTCGAAATCCAATCGAATCCATTACATTCACTTACGTACTAATACCCTTGGGATACATATAAATCCTCTTCCTATCCCCCCACCTATGGGTAAATAGCAGGACAGACCGGGTTCTATAGCCTTGGATGGCAACTCGTCTACCGCAGAAAGAATGGCAATCTATTACGGGAAAAAAAAACTGCCTCGTCAGTCATGTATCGAAAAATACATGATCGCCTAAGCGTTTATCATGCATGGCACATAACTGACTGTGGTTATATGTTCGTTTATATTTCTGTATTCCATTTTAAACTTACAGCTGTGATACGTTACTTATTTATTTTTGTTGAAACTGACAGTAGCGGCACAGTCTTCTAACGCCTCCTTTTGCCTGATTATATTTTGCAGCTGGTGGTGAAGTCAATTGTTCTAAATTTAATTTACAGGAATTGTTAATCTCGTTCTGTTTTTGCTTTAAAATAATTTAAAAGTCAGATATGCATAAAAGCACTTATTCGCATTTCATTCAGCTGCTACTCGTAGGCGGCTAACAGAAGGGGGGCGGTTATTTATTTATTTTTATTTATTTATTCATTTTTAGGGAAGTTTACAGAGATTAGCACAACCCAGTTTATTAATTTTACACTTCTTTATGATTTAAACGATTTTGCGACACCCGTTTAATTAAGTCACTACGTTTTTAAGAAAATCTCAACAATCGCACCATCAAGAAAATTCCTTGTATCGTATACCTAAGAGTATCGCGTCCTTGGTATGACGATAAACGACATCCGGTAGCAAGATCTCTTAGCATGAGGTTTTGAGAAGCGTGGAACGACCCCTTAATTGCTGTTCCCAGGTTCACCCTGACCCGGGATGGTAACACCTGTTAAGACACCAGCTATCAGCAAATAGTGAACCCCCAAACTGGGGTTAAATTTTAAAAGTATATTTTTATATTAAAAATAACAGGAATACATTTTTGAAACAAATAGTACCAGCAATATATTTTAAAAAAAAAAGATTACCAGCTATACATTTAACTCTCGACAAAGACTTTTTTTTATATTCAGTAAGAAAAATAAATTGCATATGTTCCAAAGGCTGCCATAACCGAGGGTGATAGTAAGGACAAGCTCCCACTATCTATATTATACTCCCTGTGGCAAGTGTCACAAATAGTCTCTGACAACGAAGCCCAAGGCCGGAGAATGGATGAAGACGGAAAAATGTAGACTCATAAGCAGTTGCTTCGTGTAGATAGAGCTCCACAACCGAGAAAGATAGTCCATCTAGGGGAAGACAAACCTTGATTTTTAAACCCAGCTGCCTACCGGTCATATTCAAAAATTCGGAAATGGCCATCAACGTAAATCCAGACAGAAAACCCGGAGTAGAGCCCCGAAGGCGATTGGCTGTCAACAAAGACAACTTTCCTGCAACCCCTACAGCCAAACCTTACCCAAATGTAATGCCCTGTATCTCTTTGAATCTTGTCGGTTAGGTAAGAAAAGGTGGGTGGCATGTTATTTGAGCAGTGCACGGCCTCCATCTACCATCGACTGTCTAGAAGGAAAACTGCGAATTCAAACCTCCTGCTGCCTTAGAGGTTTTTGCTCCTAATGATGTGTGCGCGACGAAAAAGCCGAAACGTTGTGATAATAACAACAGAGATGAGGAATATAGTCTTTTTGTAAATAATATAAATCTGGTGTTAAAGTTTCAGAAAGAAATTAGATTATTTTAAGTAAGATCAATGATTTTCATTCCGATCAGCGATGCTTTCTGTTGCTAGGTTGCAATCGCCGAGAGATTGTTCTCCTGTTCGGGGAAAAACATAATTTGACCAAAGGAAATTGTCATTTAGATCGATGACGCCCTTTGGCTACACTAAAAGTTCTTAAACATAGGATATTCCATGAGTCGCAGATTGGGTCGCATACAATTATGCCGATCTAATGACTGTATTCACTATAATTGTATGATTAATTGATGTGATTAAACTCTTTCTTCACTAATCTTTTGTTCCACTGTTTCTTTTTTCCTTGGAATATTATTAACCTTATCTACGAGCTTATACGAGCATTATCGCAGAAATAATTCGTTGTTCCACCAATTTGTATCATTACTAAATATATCTGTAGAGAGAAATGTATTCTTTAACTGGTATAATCTTTGCGACAATCGTGTAATGTAAAAAAGTACCAAAAATAAGATGTTTTATCCTTCTTACACTTATATAAACAGGCCGAACCGGACTATCTATGCGTGACGTAGTAAGTAACAATATAATGCCGATACGACCGTATTGTATGCAGGCAGAATTTAATAATAACGGGTGTTACATTCAACTTTTAAATGAGCGTGTGTATATATCGAAGACGGTTCAGGATTTCTTTCTAACAAATACGAGTGACTCTTTTCTTCAGCTATCTGTATTGTTCAACTCTTCATCAGTAAATACATCCTACTTCTTCGTGGCGTTTGGCAACAGGCCGATAATAACCTTGGAACAAATGCTTGAGCAGCCATGAAATTGCATTAAACTGCCTGCAGTATCATGGCTAACCAAAAAGCTTCCGTATCAGTTTTGTTACAGTTTATTCTGTCAGATTGTTGTTACTCATATAAAGCAGCAACTGGGCTGCCACTGTGGAGCCTATCACGAAACTCAGTTTTTCATTTCTCTATAGAATAGCTATTACGTCTATTAATCTATCTCTTTACTTTGATTAAACGAAGTGCAAATGTTCATTAAACATTCACTAACTCCCTGTGAATATTTTCAACATTTTATATTTCCAAAAACGATATTGTGATTTACTTTTTACTGTGTGCAGAGTTGCAGCCATTTTAAAAGAGTTTCATATGTTGAAATAACTAGGTATCTTCTGGGCTTTTAGACATTTTATGGTCTATAATATTAAAATATTCTTAAACTTCATAGAAGAGACGTTATTTATTTTTACCAACCATCTTCATAGACTAACTTTACAGACGCCATGGGATAGGTCTCTAGTATTGTACAGGACCCCTCAAGCACAGTAACGAACGACAACCTCCGACAGAAAGTCCTGAGTGAGAGATTGGAGGTTTTGAGGAGCGTGAAACGACCTCTTAATTGCTGTTGTTCCCAGGTTTACCCTGACCCGGACTGGTAGCACGTATTACGGTCGTAGATTTGTTTCATATTATGGTAAGGGGCAAATAGTGAACCCAAAACAAAATACTATGAAAGTATAAAAAATATATATGTTTATATAAAAAATACGAACAATACATATTTATAGCAAAATTATCAAAAATAAATTTTTAAAGCAAAATGACTAGCATTACTCTTTATAGTAGTATTACCAACAATACATTTTATAGCAAAATGAGGAACAATACATTTTATCCGTAGTTGAAGACATGTAATTGCGTTCGAAATATATTTTGTCGAAACCATAAACTTGTGTTCAATATATTAAGATTACAGCATGAAACAACCCATAAAGATGTTGATATGCCACAATCAAAGATCAACACAGTCTCTAACGCCATAGTGTTAACAGGCGTAGCATGAAGGAGTTTTGGTTTCCATGTCCTATGGAGGCTAAAGTACGCTTAATTAGCTCGTTGAATGTGTCTCTGTTACCTACTCCATTGAATGTGGATATGATACCCGCTGGTGTCACTTGATTGTTACCAAACACAATTTTGCCAAACTCTTATGGTCAGGATAATTAAATACCTATAGTTGGCACTACAAACAGATGCGACAGAGATGTTTCAGAAATGATAATCGTAATATTAACCGTATTTTTATAAAGAAACATTTCGCTTTCGGTGACCGAGCAGCCAGTACGAGTACCGGTTTTTTAGGAGAATAGGTTTCTCAAGTCCAGCAGCTGTCATCGCTCTTTCCAGTCGTGATGAGAATTTTCTTTCTAAACTCTTATATGCAGGTTTGTGGAACGCCAACAACTTATGGTTTCATGTTACATGTGCTATCCATTTTAACTGTTGCTGCTGTTGAAAAGTCCTCAAGTGATGTGGTTTTTATTTAACCTTGTACAATTCTTTCTTTGTGAATCTGGGGCGCCAGTTCACAATGTTCCTGAATGCGTTTAGCGTCACGCATGGCATCTATATGAAATTCTCGATATGACGATACTATTTAAGAATATAACTCGTGTTTTCAGTTTAATTTCTTGGTTTTGTAGCAATCTGCGGTGTTAGACAAAACTACCCCTAGCGCAGCCTATTCTGGGTTCAGTTTCCTTTTCTCCTATAAGTTTCTTATAAATAATCGATACACCGAGATATTTAGTATTTACTTTTTACACATACTATGAATCCATCATGAAAATTGAGTATGTGCCATCATTACTCTCAATCCAATTCCAGATCATAATTTCTGTTTTGAAAAGGTTTACCTTGAATGTGATGTGACATATGTCTATAACATATGTTCCGTCCAAAATTCGGTAATTTCCTCAGACTGAGAAAAATAGAAAAGGTTTCTGAGGAGAAAGGACGATAACCTGACGAGTATTGAAGGTGACAAATGGCGATTGATGCTGCATTAGCATTTCTGAAGATTGCAGCTGGCCGGAAATGAATAAGCCGGAAGGTTGTAGCTGGCCGGAAATGAATGAGCCGGAAGGTTGTAGCTGGCCGGAAATGAATAAGCCGGAAGGTTGTAGCTGACCGGAAATGAATAAGCCGGAAGGTTGTAGCTGACCGGAAATGAATAAGCCGGAAGGTTGTAGCTGGCCGGAAATGAATAAGCCGAAAGGTTGTAGCTGACCGGAAATGAATGAGCAGGAAGGTTGCAGCTGGCCGGAAATGAATGAGCCGGAAGGTTGTAGCTGGCCGGAAATGAATAAGCCGGAAGGTTGTAGCTGACCGGAAATGAATAAGCCGAAAGATTGTAGCTGGCCAGAAATGTAGGCGGCGGGAAAATTGTAGCTGGCCAGAAATGTAGGCGGCGGGAAAATTGTAGCTGGCCGGAAATGAAGAAGGCGGAAGCTAGTTCCAGAGAAGATAAGTCCAAGAGAAGAAAACCTATTGGAATAGTACTTACGGTTGCATCAAGCAATTTCAACAGGAAACTGGTGAGAAGTAGTTACTAATCAGCTACTACGCGTAAATTCATGAAGTCGCGGTACCAAAAAGGAAGGCACGTCAAAGTAATTTCTATGAAAATGTTTATAGAAAAGACACAGTAAAGCTACGTTACTTCTGAGTGAAAATGATTGACACCTAGTTGCCAGGTCAGGACGGATATTGTTGCAGATTCTTCATTGGATTTAGCCACGAGTTTTCTGAGGGTTTTTTTTATTTAAATTATGTATGACATGGTTTAGCTAAGTTTGAAAAAATTTTGAACGGTGAAAACAAACTTGACATTAATATTTCACCATCTTTTGCCCCACCTTACATAACTCTAATATCCAAAGTAGAAACTTTCAATGTGCCAATTACTAACTTCAGCCAAAATAAATTATATTCCTGCCAAATTCGAGTGTCTAACACAAGTTTTTGATACCAACTACGTAAAGAAATTAGATCTAAGCACATATTTTGGCATTCATATTTTAGAACAATAAAATTACACTGTTACTATCATCATGTATTACTATAATATAAAAAAACAGGTATTTGAGCAACCAGGAATTCAATAAGATTGACGGTGTTTTACAGGAAACCTTCAGAATTATTGTGAACATTATTTGAAATTTGTCTATTATTGGCCATTTTTAAGTTGATTTGTACCAAAACATGTGTAATGTTTTGGTGCAGACCAACTTAAAAATGGCCAATGTTTAGTGTAATTGAAATATTCTTTCCCTGTGATGCCTTGTAGTGACTAGACGTCAGATCATAACCGAAAGATATCTGGGTATTTCTGTGATTCGAAGGTAAGGTGGCGCCACCTATCTTTATCTTTACTCACTGATATTGTATGCCTTTTGGCACGTCACTGTAAATGACAATGTTTGGTTGTTAATAACGATATTGATAGACTAGATAATGTTAACGCGGCTACCACATCCTCAGTACCACCCCAGTATCCACAACAACCAGAATCTTAGAGATAATAATCCTGTATTTCTGCAAGTGATCTGTTTAGCCGAAATCCCGTGGTGACAATTAGTCATCTAATGAGCTCACCCTAACATAAGTTATATTCCCACGGGCAGAAGATAATTTCCGCGAACTGGACATTGTGTTTTCCATTCCTTATTTTCTCCTCTAATATGAAAAAGATTTATAACTACAATTTCGATAATTCATAACAGTTCACTATTTGGGGAAATGATTACTAGAATTTAATCGGGGAGAAATTGCTTTGTTCTATTTCCCAAGTTATAGTTCTCCGTGCTCATTACCCCCCAACCCGTCTCACTAGACCAATATCAAGAGGTATATATCTGCTATTCTAAGAGGAAAAAGAGTCTGGACTTACAGGATACGTGGCATTGCCCGGCGAGAACATTAAAATCTAACAAAGGGAACATATATTCTTTAAATTCTTGAACGATAGAAGTGCCCAAAGTTTCAAACACTTGCAATCGAGTAAGCTTTTAAACGTGCTTGCAATCAGTTAGCACCGTGTACACCAAGTTAATAGCCATAATATGGTCAACTAGCCGAGCTTGAAATCTACAAATGTTAGCAGCTTGCAGATTTCAAAATCCATCTCTCAAAACTAGTACATACAAAGAGGCTAAAATTGGTATCACTTGAACGTGAAATCATTTTACAGTCATATAAATTGAACTTGTAATAGTTGGCTTTTAATAGACTTAAGATAGGTCAGTTTAATTACACTGATATAAAATATCAATTATCAGTATCCTCAGTTTCATGGAACGGGTGTGGTCGCATGGTACCTCCGTATTTGAGTACATGACCAGTTAACTCCAGTTTGAAACCGGGTGTTGTTCATTTATAATCTATATTGTAGCATGACCTTGTCAGGGACACCAGGCGGAGCTAATCTATCTCCAGGTCAAATTTGAGCCTCTGTCCTCCGAATTCAAGGCTCGCCATGGTCCCGTTCACAGTCCCATGGTTGTTGATTACTTCGGAAGAACCTTCAATTCTAGCTGTTGAATTCAGTCTAGAAAGCCGTCCAACGAGGTCATAAGCCCACTCGTTGATATACATAGGTCTAGTTTACACCATTGTGCTAGATGGATATTGAGTCTAAACCAATTTTGATTTTAATTTTGTTCGATGTCTCGATAGCTCCTCCCTAAAAGGCGTGTTTGTGTAACCTATTTAGCAGCCGATGACCAAATCTCATCCTATCAGGTGTTATTAGATTACATTGCAACAGCAGACCTAGTAGACTTAACTTGTTTTCTTTGTATTCCATTTGGAAGGAAGAAGTTTCATTCAAACATCTTTTGCCCAAGAACTGCTACTTTGTGGAACAGATCCTCGCGTAACTCTTTCCCTGAATACTGCAATGCTAACCTCTTCAAGTCAAGGATCAATAGTTATCTATCTTCCTAATCCACCACACTTGTAACTACCTCCTCTTAGATTTATAGCTGGCTCCTGATTCTGTAATCTTCTAGCTTCAGTTACTCACGAGCTTTCTTTAATGTGAAATTTTGTATAAAAAAAGATTCATGAAAAGCATGCAAACCCTCAACTTAAAGAAACTTCAATATTAACAGCATCAATTACGAACATGTATAATGTATTGGGCGTATTCGAGAAGTGTTTGTTTGTTGAGCAGGATATCAACTTCTTATGGGTCATTTAATAATTTTCTTGGGAGGATTAGTAATTTCTTTCAGTTAAAGATTTTGCAAGTATTTTTTTTTTTTTTTTTTGCAAAAATATATTTCTGGTAAATTTGTTTTCTTTTTTTACAAAAATGTATTTCTGGCAATTTTTATTACTATGAAATATGTATTGATGGTAAAATAAAATGGAAAAGAACGTTGTTTTTCTTTAAACTATTTGCCTAGAGCTGGGACCCTAAGAGGTACTACCACTCCGGTGAACCTGTAAACAACAGCAATTAAGAGGTGGTTTCATGCTCCACAAAACCTCCCGGTCAGAGGCCTTTGCTGTTGGATGTCGTTTATCGGAATACAAAGGACGGTATTTAAAAGGCAAAAATATGTCTACATCTCAACAACTGGCGGAGCATTTGCAATGATTTAACCCCAGACTTTAAAATTGGTTATCAGATTAACCAAAAATCACTCGAAAAGAATAATAATTTGGACAATTACTGCATACACTAAATCTTAAATGAAATCACTTTCGCTCACCTGCAAAACTCAGTAAAAAACTTAACGGAAGCACCTCGTCAGTCATATTCAACGAAACACACACACACACACACGTATTTATATTGAGTATATTTTATCAGAAACCTTACTTTCCACCCTTCACCTTCTTTCTCACAGGCGATATGTGGCGAGTCTCTCACTGCTCTGTCACTACTTCCATGGAAAGTGATCGGACGAACTACATTTCTTGGTTCCGCCAGTTCTAAGCTTCACGGCAAGGACCCTCCATGCCGATTACATTGCAGCAAACCACCCACATTCCCTCCGTATTTCAACTTCTTCCTGTGGAAAAGACTCCCATGAATTAACCGTTATCTTCCCCTCCTATCTGTATAAACTGACTCTTAACGGACCCAGTTACTTGAGTGACACCCGGGCCTTGTATAGGGTGAACCTTACGCTAATATATATATATATATGTGTGTGTGTAAATCTTGGTAATCGGTATGGATAATCCAAAGGAGGTTGAAATCCGGAGAGCTCAATGTTAAGACAGAGCGAATAATTTTATTTAAAGAAAAAACAGACCACTTAAACGGTCTGTTTTTTCTTTATATATATATATATATATATATATATATATATATATATATAACTCCACCGTGTCCTCCATAACTTATCCCTTATTTAATATCTTCATACTGTATTTTCTGGTAGTTATTTGGAAAAGTAACGTAATAGATATTTTCTTTAGGGTTTTGAAATCAGTCTTTTTCCAACATTGTTTTTAAAATCAACGCTAGAGGGCCCAATGTGCTTTGTTATATAACTCTAAGTTGATCCTAGAATAGATGTGTTCAAGTCGTTACCAGTGGTGTTAGTCTAAAGTGAAAAGACACTGACACTACCGGTATGTGTACTTGGTTCTTCTAAACCAGCTTTCGGCGTTTGGTGACTGTAGAGCCAGTCACACTTCCTAAAATATAATCTGATAACTGTAAATTTTTCCTTGCGTTCATATTGGGAGCAAATATTGTCTGGAAACCAATTTTTATGGTTCTTACAGTTACACTTGCCATTTCAGTAGCGACCAAGCAACGTCTCCTTCGTTTTAGCGTTGTTATAAAACGGTATTTTGGCTCAGTGGCAATTCTGACGAGACACCAATCGATCGGTTGGCCGTCACGGCTCGATCGTACTCAATGTAATTATGTAAATGAGCATGAACCACATCAAAGATGTCGGAAAGGATAGAAGTTTATGGGAAGGGGAGGCATGAGCGTGACTTTTGTACAGAATCGGCATCATAGTTTGAATGGTAAATCGTATAACATAATGAAAGTCGCCCGATAAAGAAAGGAGACTATATACACAGTTACTGTCGTGGACATCCACTACTGTAACCCACCGAGGAATTTTATTTCCGAACGTTAGACGTCTTAAATAACGATTTTCATCTCTGAAAATCGATCTCACTCGAGAAGTTTATACCACTGATGACAAAGTTTCGAAATAATTAACCCGATGTTTTTTAGTGTTAACTTCTTGTTTTTTTTCTAGCAGACCCTATGAATATGTAAATTATCTAAATAGAAATTACATTTCACCCTGCGATGAGGCGTTATTAGTTAGAGTCTGCGTGGAGGAGTTGTTGGTTAGAGTGTGCGTGGAGGAGTTGTTGGTTAGAGTGTGCGTGGAGGAGTTGTTGGTTAGAGTGTGCGTGGAGGAGTTGTTGGTTAGAGTGTGCGTGGAGGAGTTGTTGGTTAGAGTGTGCGTGGAGGAGTTATTGTTTAGAGTGTGCGTGGAGGAGTTATTGTTTAGAGTGTGCGTGGAGGAGTTATTGGTTAGAGTCTGCGTGGAGGAGTTATTGTTTAGAGTGTGCGTGGAGGAGTTGTTGTTTAGAGTGTGCGTGGAGGAGTTATTGGTTAGAGTGTGCGTGGAGGAGTTATTGTTTAGAGTGCGCGTGGAGGAGTTATTGGTTAGAGTCTGCGTGGAGGAGTTGTTGTTTAGAGTGTGCGTGGAGGAGTTATTGGTTTGAGTCTGCGTGGAGGAGTTATTGGTTAGAGTCTGCGTGGAGGCGTTATTTGTTGCAGTCAGCGTTGAGGAGTTGTTAGAGTCAGCTTTGAGGCATTATCAGTTACAGTCTGTGTTCAGGAATTATTAGTTACATTTGAACTAATGTCTTCGTATGTCTATTTTGGCCACTGTGTCCTCAGGACTTATCATGTTCCCGTCGAGCCGTCTAATACTTAATTTACGGGGTAGATTATTCTCATTTCCAACTGCATCTCTGAGATGAGCTATTATGGTTACTTTCCATTATTTACCTTATTCCGACTGTTATTTTCATCTTCATTGCCATATTCACAGCCTTTCGGTCGTTGTACGGTCCGACATTCTTCAGGAGATTGGAATTTCGAACTGAACACTTTATTTCGTCCATCGGATAAGATTGTTCTAGTTCCACGTTCCATGCCTCTGCTGGTTGTCTCAGTTATTTCCCTTTAACTCAACTCTCCAAGTTTTTGGTTCACCACTCTTTTGGCTTGGTATTAAACTCGCATCTTTCTTGGGTCTAGTCACTAGATCTAACCAACGTCTCTATCCACCACAAGATTTGCTAGTTCAACATCTGGCCACAGTAGTGGTCCACCAAAAGCTTGGAGAGTTGAGTTAAATTGAAATAACAGAGACATCCGGAATCGGCATGGCATGTGGAACTAGAACAATCTACCCCGGTGGACGAACTAAAGGATTCTATTCGAAATTCCAATCACATGATGAAGGCCACAGTGTACAACGGCCGAAACGTTGTCAGTATGGTAATGAATAGGATGAAAATGATAACAGTCCGAACAATGTAAATAATGCAAGTATTCTCATTTTGATGTCCATTTCTCAGAATATTTGACCGTGTTCTTTGCCGAAAGATATAAAGCGATGTTTCCTGAATTTGTTAGTATATTAACTGAGTTCAATCCCACACCCAGGTATTCCAGGGCGGGGAATAATCGACCAGTATTAATTCGATATCCCGAGACATGAAAAATTTACTACTGTAGACAAAAAATTGTTCAGTTCGAAAATTCTTGAAGATCTACAAACACCTGAAGAAGGAGGGAAGTACAACGGTCGAAACGCTGTGATAATAGCAACAACGGAGGATATGACTTTGAATTCAAATTATGTAATAAACGGGCATTGTTCTCTTTTTAAGAGAAATTCACATGACTGCATATTTTCTTGTTTACGTGTAACGACCATCCTGATATAAACGATCGTCTCCCTCTCCTGTTGCTCAAATTTGTTTGTTTTTTTTTGTTTTTGTTTTGTTTTGTTTTGTTTTAATTTGTTTTATTTGCCTCGTTACCATCTTCCTCATCTTTGTTGTTCTGCATTCACGAAAACTCAATGCTTCTCTTGTTTTCACTATATTATGTGATTGTTAAATTCTCTAGGTCCTCCATCTTCATAATGCGTCCAGAAAATTCCAGCTGTCCTTTTCTGATTGTATTCTTTGTAGATCCTATTTTCCTTAAACCTTCCTCATTGCTCACATATTTTGCCCATGGTACTTTCTGTAATCAATGTTAAAACAGTGCTAATGTTGCTTCAAGTCTCTTCTTTCTTTTGTAAGAAGACTGACTAGCTTTCACTGCTACTCGACAGATAAAGTTCCTGAAAGGTATTTTTCGATATTCTTAAGAAACTTCGGATTTCAATTCTATCTTTCTGATTCTTAGCAGCATTTTCTTCGTAATTCGTATCTTTTTAAAGCTTTCTCGTTACATGTAGTACTTTTTAACTTCTTAATATTAGCGTATTGCTTCTGTTAGAAATCTTAAAACAATTAAAACAATCTTAACATTACCATGTACGAAGGCGCGTTACAGTCTGTTATTTAGGAAGTAGAAGTTGGTGAAGGTAATTCCTAATAGATGGCCGTTTGCAAAAAGAATCTGGCTTTCAGAAGACAGAAAGTAGACCATAGAATATTTAGTCCAGTTTCTGGCACATCTTCAAGCATTTGCGTTTGGGGGAACAGATTTTACAATATCAATATTTGCAGAGTTGCTAAACGCAGGAATCCGTTAATTAATACGCTTGGGTCTGTTGGTACATATTGATTCATTTATATTTGATACTTCAGATAAACGTTGGTCTCGCCGAAACATGAGTCCCTAAGGTAAATATTGATCGTGTTTACACTTGAGTATTTTCGTAAATATTGGTCGTGTTTATACTTGAGTCTCTAGGTAAATATTAGTCAGTTCTATACTTAAGTTGCTTAAATAAATGTTGAGCGAATACATATTTAGTTTCTTAGGTAAACGTTTGTAGGGTTTATACTTTAGTCTGGAGGTAAACGTTGATTGGCTTTATGCATCGTTCCCAAGGTATGCATTGGTCCATTTTCGAACAAAAGTTTACTCGAGTTTCTTAGGTAAATATTAGATTGGTTTGTACTTAAGTCTTTAGTTAAACAATAGTCGATTTTCCACAGGAGCCTCTTGATAAATATTAACAGATTAAATATTAGGTTTGAATTTGAGTATCTCGTTAAATATTGGCCAGGTTTATAGTTAAGTATTAAGTAAATTATGAACATGTGACCGAGTGGTTAGAAACCACGCTTTCTGACCATGATACCATGGTTAGTATTTGACCATGATCAATTTGTTAGGAAGGTAACAACTTGATATTATCTACTTAGGGAGGCGATCCCAGTGCCTGAAATCCATACCAACGATTGACCCAAGCCTTGTTAATGAAATTGAGCAGGTGGAAGTATTTGGAAGTCGTCGATGTTTTTTGCTAGCAAGGAGTCACAGGTCATTGTGACCGAGGTTTTGAGCGTACTGGACTTATTCAAACAAGATGATCATGCCACGAAGGTCCGTATAATTGCAGTATAAACCATAGGTGGGCTCTGTGGGTGTCGAACAAACACAAAACGTACCTGAGCAGACGTCTGCAACAGGGATTGGGTATCCGGTCTAAGTGACAGTTATACTCAGATACGAGCATCAAACCATTAGTCGTCCTGCAGCCACACGGAAGGTGGCTCCCCTAAAGTTGATACACAATAAAAGTCTTTATATTTTAGAAAGTAAGAACGTGCAGCGTCATGTAGTCGATAATGGCTCGGAATGAGAAACCGGAGAACAAATTTCGATTTCAGTCGGGTTCATTACATTAATTTACACACAAATACACTTGTTAAAGGTATGAATCTATCTCTTCCCCATCACCAGCTACTGGTTGAGTATCAGGACAGACTAGCTCGTATAGCCATGGTTGGCAACCAGGCTAGGGCAGCCTCCTGCAGAGACTCTTCTACCTAGTCAGTCATGAGATATGATCGTCGAACGGTGTATCACGTATGACATTTGACTAGTAAAGTAATATTTTCACTGTGTTTAAATTTCAGAAAACTGACCTCTGCTAATTAACTCTGTTAAAACTAGAAAACTTTATTTACTATCAAACACGCAAAATAGATTTTGAAACGACAGTCATGCCAACAGAACCCAGGGTGAACAAATAAATCATAAAGAAAAGTTCTTTTTTTTTGAAGAATCAATACTTTTATCGAAACGAAAACAAAACAGAAATCTCTGCAATATGAGAGACGCGGCGTTATTGGAACCGATCCAAAAGACCTTCAAGGAAAGACCAGGGCAAATAGCAATTTCAAAGAATTTTAGAAGAAAAATAGTTTAAACGAACACTAGAAACATCAGTAGATGCATACAAAGAAAGGTTCACAAGCCTCGAGGAAATGTCATATGACTTCCCACTGAACCTGATAAGACTGCTGAGAAATACACAACTTAAAAAGCGGATACGCATGCGTAAATCAATAAATAAATATGGTAGAAATAATAAAGGGTGCCGCATAAATACCTGTCACCTAATGGTAAAACTTCAGGTAGATGAGGGCGGCATCATTGCCAGTAATGTCAACATTATGTGGGAGGAATTTCTGGGAGGTGTGTGTGTGTGTGTGTGTGTGTGTGTGTGTATATATATATATATATATATATACATATAATCTGTTGATTGCTTGGGGAGCATAGGGCATATATATATATATATATATATATATATATATATACATATAATCTGTTGATTGCTTGGGGAGCATAGGGCATATATATATATATATATATATATATATATATATATAATCTGTTGATTGCTTGGGGAGCATAGGGCCGCAACAACACCTCTCCAACGGCCGCGGTTCGGACGATCCTCTTCAGCTCGGCCTGGTGACACTAGAATCAGGCTTGCGGAGTGTTTGTCCGACCCATCCATATTTACGTTTCTCTCTTGCCTTTTGATTCCTTGGGGGACATAGGGCCGCAACAACACCTCTTCAACGGACGCGTTTCCGAGCATTCCTCTTCAGCTCGGCTCATGTCATGCCGGCTGTCTTCACCTCTACGTCAACACTTCTGCACCGAGTCTGTTTTGGTTGACCCACTTTTCGCTTCTCTTGTGGATTCCAGTCAAGGTCCTGCCTGGTGACACTAGAATCAGGCTTGCGGAGTGTTTGGCAAAGCCATCCATATTTACGTTTCTCTCTTGCCTTTTGATTCCTTGGGGGACATAGGGCCGCAACAACACCTCTTCAATGGACGCGGTTCCGAGCATTCCTCTTCAGCTCGGCTCATGTCATGCCGGCTGTCTTCACCTCTACGTCAACACTTCTGAACCGAGTCTGTTTTGGTTGACCCACTTTTCGCTTCTCTTGTGGATTCCAGTCAAGGTCCTGCCCGGTGACACTAGAATCAGGCTTGCGGAGTGTTTGGCCGATCCATTCACATTTCCGTTTCTCTCTGGCCTCCTGACTCCTTGCGGAACATAGGGCCGCAACGACACCTCTTCAACGGAAATGGTTCCGGGCGAACCTCTTCAGCTCGACGCATGTCGTGCCGGCTGACCTCACCTCTGCGTCAGCACTTCTGCGCCAAGTCTGTTTTGGTCGCCCCACTTTTCGCTTCCCTTGTGGATTCCAGTCAAGGGCCTACCTGATGACATATAGAATCAGACTTACGGAGTCTGTGGCCGATCATTTCCGTTTCTTGATGTCAATCTCGATTGGGGTTTGTCTGGTCCTCTCACACTAGTGGTCGTTGGAGACGACTTCCGGGCCACCTGATATTAAGGATGTTCCCGAGTGATCGGTTGATATATATTTGAAGTTTGTGGGTGTTGGTCTGGGTTACCCGCTGGGAGGTATATATGGGTGTTATATCTGCCCTGTAGAATTGTTAATGTTATGATCAAGATGTTTTAAATAAATATGATTAACATTTTTCGATAAACGTCTATGTTTCTCTAATTATTAAACTTGATTATATTACCTATGCTTAACAAAACAATGTTGTTTTTAGTAAATAGTCTACCAGTGCAATGACGATAAGTCACATTTTTTAATCATTTCACGCCAAACAAAGCAATAAAGCCACTATGACTCAAGCGGTTACTTAGTGTTAGAGAATATGAGAAAATTACTATTAAAGTGTGAGGACTATAAAAAAGAATTAAGAAGACATAATGTAACGATTGACATTGTAGTTAAAGTTTTGAAGATCAAAGTTAACTGGGAAGCAAGAAGCGTGATATCTAGCCGTTCCAACTGTAAAATGATTAGACCTCGCCGCCAATCTATAGCTGTGCTTCAGGAAGAAGGTTATTGAATGAGGTGGTAGAGGGAAAATTATGAAGATATGTAGGATAGATAACGGTTGATCAATAATAGTGAAGCATAATTCTGGGAGTATATTCCTCAAAGTTTAATTCTCGGGGAGATGTATGAGTAAAACTTCTCATATCACTGAAGTACGAAGGATAGGAAATGGTACTACTGCATACTATCTGAATATCTACTGATATATTTGCGCGTCAACCATAATGGTTAAATGCTCGTATCCAAGTACTGCGAGGGTAGCTAGCTAATCTGTGTGACAGACGCGTGGTTGTATTTTCTTCAAGCCTCTAAGAGCCTACCTGTGGCCTATACATCTACTAGGCTAAGTGAACCAGATGTTCAATTTTGCGGAGTGACTGGATGGCGGAATTAGGCCTACGGTGGGATAAAGTTAAAGAGCCCATTGCTATATGAAAGGGAGAGATTAGTTTTGATGTGGTGTAATAGTTATAAGATTTGCAATACCGAGTTCAAATTTAGGTTGGCACTGCGATTCATTCTTAATATTCTGAGACAGAACCTAAACATAAGTTTACCTGGATTGTGTACCCGTCAATATAGATGTTCTTCTACAAGCTGTGTCCCTTCAGGACCTTAGGGATCATGATTCTCCACAACTTCCTATCCTTTATAACTCTTAGGTGAATTTTTCTCTTTTGGCCACCCTGACTTCAGGGTTGTAGCTGTACTTATCAATCTCATCCAGGATAGGAAGTTGTGGAGAATCATGATCCTTAACGTCCGGAAGAGAAACGGCTTGTAGACGAAGAACATCTAGACTGGCTCTTTAACTATGTATCGATAATCATTCTCAACGAAAGTTCAAATATCCTCACCAACCCGCAATTGGCTGAGAATATGTACAGCTACATCCCTGAAGTCATGGTGAATCAGGGAATATATTTTTCCAAAAGGACTAATTTGATTTGGAAATACTGACCACTATTGTGGTTTATTCATATGCTAACAAAATGTAATTGATAGAGGTTTTTAACAATTAACAAACTTTTGAAAGCCAGAAAATGATTTTAGATTGAAATAATTTTTTGATTTTAATGATGGTGCACGTATAAAAGTTTTCCAAGGTTATTTGTTCGTAAGTGAATATAACCCAACCTGATTGGAATTAGAACTCGGCTCACCGATTTTCAAATCCGAGTCGTTATCCATTACACCAACTGCACAAACGAGCGTACAACCCTTGATATATATATATATATATATATATATATATATATATATATATATATATATATATATATATATATATATATATATATATATATATATATATATATATATATATATATATATATATATAAAAAACTCACAAACAAGCGTTTTTTTGTTTTTTTTTAAACGAATTTTATATTTCTGTTTTTCTATTTTGTATTATACTGATTTAAAATCTAAAATGGCGAACAGGAAACCGTGAAGTCTGCTAAACAAATGCATTTAACAATATGGTAATTTTGTCCCATGAAAGTACTGATTACACCGTGACAATCTGCTTGAACTTGGGTATTATTGATTTGACAATCGATCGACTGATCAATAAACTAACATGTTCTAATGACTTCGGAGCAAGTTGGAAGACAGCTACCTGAATCGATTCTCTATTGATTCTGGTCGATTAGTTTAACTGCATGTTGACCACACTTTATCCTTTTATTTTTATTTTTTAACATGTAGTCCAAAGATAAAAAGTCATATAAATTAATGTCTTTTAGTCGGCTGAAAGTATCAGCGCATATGATAGGCCATGGAATCCTCCCCAGTAACCCTAGTACAGACGTAAATAGGTGAATCAAGAAAGGATGATAAAATACGGCAGTAGAAGAAAACTGGAGTCTCGACGAATGCAGTTAAGTGTGGCAAGCAGCTGTCAGATTTTGTTTGGTGCCTTACACTCAGAATTGCTAAAGAATCAAAAAACAATTCTGTACCAAATAACAGAAAGGTTATCACTTGCAGAATTCCACCAACAGTACCAAGTAAAAGGTATGGCACATTTAACTCGAAGAGAAATAATGACATAATCAAGATGCCGGCATTTCCACGCCACTTCAAACAAAAGGTTAGGAAGGAAATATCCATCGATACTGGAAAAAGCGTTCGGGAACGTTAGAAACCTTCTGTTCAGAAATATTGTTTCAACAGAAATTCTTTACTTGGTCAGTGAATATCGAATCTTTACTTATAAGGAAACGGCTGATACTACCGTTACTACTTTCCCAGAATTTAGCAGTCATAACGAAATGTTAATGAAAAGCTTCCATGCACCACCAGATGCCTATTTTTGTTAGCAAATGAGTCTTTCAGGACCTGGCAATAACGCCCAACTAAGTTGATTTTTCCGTTTATTGTATCCTTTTGTGCCATCTGCCTGAAGATCCATTTAACGTTCTTCTCGTGTTGGGAATGGCTTGCACATTACTCACTGACAAATGGATTTAACAGCTCGTACGCTTAATTTACGCGCCTCATTCTCGAAGCATATAGTTACTTGGACAATATCCTTGACATTTCTGAATGATGACTCTAACCATTAGTTAATCCTATTACACGACTATTAGAATAGACAACATTCACCTCACGAAGTCATTGAGAGTGAGCCGCTTCATCTTTGCCAGTGTTAAAACATTTTCACGTGTCATGATTGGTCGGCGAAAATTGGTAAATTTATAATTTGAAGTCAATCCTCCATCTCCTGTCATTTATACTTTTCGAATATGTCCAAAGCTTTTGCAAGATGAGTTCATTAATAATTATATGTGTATTCACAAATTTCATAAGTAATTACTCTGTTTCGCTCAAGTTGTAGGTGGGTATAAAGAATTAAAATAATCCTTTCCATAAAAACATCCTATGCCCAATAATTTTGCGTGCTTACATTTATAAACCTCTTATATGTAATATGACCTCCACATATCTATCTAGTAATCTATATATATATATATATATATATATATATATATATATATATAGTCAAACCTAATCAGGCAGACAAACCTACCAAGGTTTCACTTAGGCAGATCGTCAGGGCTAGCTGACCCTGACGATCTGCCTAAGTGAAACCTTGGTAGGTTTGTCTGGCTCATTAGGTTTGACTAGGTTTGCTCTACGTTTGTATCGAGCTCTTTAGTTAGTTGTTTACTCGTATCGGGGTTTTTTCTTTGGGCCTTGAACCTGTATCTGTGAGATTATCTTCGACAGACTTTCATGTTCCTGGCTCTTTCATTTTTAAAACCTTTTTTTCCCTTCGAGATTGATTGTTAAATCAAGAATTCGAAGGTTTTTCGACACGAGTATAGTTACCTATATATATATATATATATATATATATATATATATATATATATATATATATATATATATATATATGCATACATAAAAGCAATATTAACTGTCATATAGGAAGAAAATGAGTAACTACCGATACCGAGGTTCGAGCGTGACACTCTGGACTTAGGAGTATGTTTCCGCCAGCTGTGTAAATAGCGTTTTTCTATAGATTTCAAACAAGTTCACCAATCTGTAGAAGTTGTGCGAACGTTCATGTTCAAACCGACAGACATTCGGTTCGAACACTTAGATCATTCTTGAAAATAACTAGTGATGGCGAACGTTATGGTGGAATCTTGTTAAAATTATGTGTATTCTACCAACCCAAACAGATTCTAGCTTCGTTTAACTTTGAAAAGTTATTTATCAATTTTCCTGTTAAGGTAATCATCGTTATTATTACAGTGTTCGAAAGATTAATCATGTATTCACTCGTTTATTATTGAGTCAACTGGCCAAGAGCTGAAAAAATACATGAATTTTAGGAAAGTGACTCCAGATATAATTTATTATCACTTCTATTTGATAGTGTTTTGTTTATAACGCATTTCAAAGTTTAATCTCCTGAACGATTATAACTTCAAAAAGCAATGTATTTGACATTTCTTTCGGCATGAATTCCCGAAAGGTAGTTTTCCTATAGTGACATTTAAAAAAACACTTCAATAGGGTAAACGGCAGAATTGAATCTTCGTATATATCAGCCGTGTTTCAACAGGAAAATTTCGTCAGAAACAAAAACAAAGAGTGCTCAACCGTTATGTGTGCACACACACATATATACATATATATATATATATATATATATATATATATATATATATATATATATATATATATATATATAAAGCATAATGAGAAGCCACGTATACTTTCTTAATATCTATATAATATAGAAAAAACAACTGAAAAGTTGCAAATTTAAAAAAATGAATGTTTTTTTGTGAAAGTATTTATATTTTTATATATAAAAAAAATGAATTTTTTTTGTGCAAGTATTTATTTATATTTTTATATATAAAAATATAAATAAATACTTTCACAAAAAAAAACATTCAATTTTTTTTAATTTGCAACTTTTCAGTTGTTTTTTCTATATTATATATATATATTTTATATATATATATGTCATCCAGTATGATTGTAAATGCTGGACAGTCACATTATAGATGAGGATTAGGCTTGCGGCAGTACAAATGGGGTTAACGATTTTGAGAATAACTTCGACGGAAAATGTCAGTAACGAGAAAGTTTTAAGGAAAATGGGGGAAAGAGGATATTTCTGTTTGGAATCAAAAGGAGATGGCGGAAGTTTCTAGGGTACATAATGAGGAAAGAGGGCTTGGATAATTTGACACTCACAGAACATATTGGAGGAGAAATTGACAAGGGGACAGCGAGTAACCTACCTAACGAGTTCTTGCAAATTGACGGCAGAAGAGGGGTTGGAAGTGATCGTGAAATTGCAAAATTTTTCTAAGAGCTACAAGGGATAAAAAGCTGTAGACGTTACGCCCTCCCTCCTACTGTGATGTGTGAGCGACTGTCGCCGATTGTCTGCGACGGGTATTCTTAGATAAACGCGTATTTTATTAAATAGTTTCCACGCCTGCAAAATGGATGCAGGCGTAAGACCACGTTTTTATCTACACGGTGGCTGAAACGAATGCACGTCTTGCTCCCCACCCCACCGGTTTCTTGATGCATGATGTGGATTGCGTGCACTGTCAATTATAATGTACTACATTTGTAAATAAACCGATAAGTCTATTGAAGGGTCACATCATATAGATGATGATGATGATGACCTCGACTATATATGATGATTGAGTTGAGAGAGTAATCTCAATGATAACTCCATACGACAGAGATCTAACAAAGATCAGTGAAAATATCGGTCGATATGCTGCAACATATGTCAAAAATATGTCCAAGTAATTAATAAAATAGTGATATTATTTCATTTTACAGCCTCAGACACTATTAAGATTTCTAGATGAAACATCGACCAAACTATATTGATCGTAATAATAAAAGTTAATTCCCTAGTCTTTTTTATTATTATTATTATTTATTATAATAATAATAATAATTCTTATTCTTCTTCACTATAAAATTATTATATATGTTATATATTCGCGCCTGTCTTCTCATCTTAATAGATATCGGCACCATATGTCAACCGTTGTACAGCCCGAATGTCTGTCGGTTGTTCATGATCCCCTCAGGAATTTAATAAAGCAGTTCTAATAGTGCAAGAACGCCGACAACTGTTTTAAATTATAAAAGGATTTGCATAGGAAGGCTTCTGTTTGTATTTCTTTTAGAAATACAACTTACAAGACCGTTACATAATTTTCCTAAAACTTGGGATATTTCATAATATTTCCTCTACAAAGCTCAGAAACGTTATATTTTTATTAGTATAAATACAAATGTTCCACTATCTATATAAATAAATGCGAATGTCAGTGTGTCACACTTTTTAACTTTGCTCTTAGAGATACCATAGTCCAACATATCATACCATTTTGAAATCGGACCGAATCCATAAGCAAATTTAAAACATCAAGGGCCAGATCCGGACCAGCAATCCAGAAATTTTGGATTCCCAAGTTTTCATTACTGCCATTCTTTTCAGAGAATTGTTTTGAGGATAGAAATTTTTAAAACTTGGAAATAAATTTGGATATAATTTAAATTAATCACGAAATCCATTAAAAGTCACCCTTGAAATAAAAAATAATTGTTTGTACGGAAAGTAAGAACAAACGCACATCAAATTGTCTTTAAATTAAGTAGCGGCAGAAGAATTATAGTTGACCTTTTAAAAAGTAAGCTTAAATATTAAATACAGCGATCATCTTTTCAGTTCTTCTGTAGTTTATTGTTGCCTATCGAATAAGACAACAATATGCCTCGCAAAAAGAAATCTCCACCAACAGAGGACCAGATTGCAATTCAAAGAGCCAAGGCTGCAGCGAGGAAAACGAAATCCGCGCAAATGAAAACCCAGATCAAGCGGCAGCCAGGAGAGATTCCGACGCTGAGAATATGCAAAGACTTAGGGACTTTCAAACTCCTGACCAAGCCGAAAGCCCAATTCAGAACCCTCCGTAGAAGCTAAGTTAAATGCCACCCGATAGGGCAGCTTCTACGCTAGTTAATAGTATATATTGTAAATGTTACATAGTATAATTGTTTTAAAAAGTTACACTTTTAATAATATAAATATACGTAATAAAACCTAGTTTTTTAATGTATTTTTTATGAAACTAGAAATTCTATTTATTTGTTTAATTCCGTGTTAAGGGAATAAACACATAACACCAGGTTGATACTAGAAGAAATGTTTATTGTACACAAGTACAATATGAAATACGCTACAGTTATACACACAGGTCAATCTAGTAGTGAGGGCCACTAATTGGATGGTTGGACGTGCTTGCGTCGTCTCTCTCTCACGCCTTTCTCTCTCTGTCCCTCATAGACGGTTGCCTTTATAGGTACTTACAACCTATAGTGTAATCATTCATAGGGGGTGATTGATTTTTCCATTACATCACTATTAAATTAAAAAGCTTTGCACCGTATCTGTTATTAGCAGATTTACTACCAATTAAAAAGTAATTCTCTAATTACATTATATTAGTTAATTGTTCTGTTTCTGACGATGTTGCAAACAGTCATGGAATTAAGAATGATTGTTTTAATCTAAGACTGACCTTTCGTGGGTACATAAGTTTTGGCACAGATGTAGTATGACATTGAAATTGACATTGCACGCAATTCACATCAGGCATCTAGAAGCCGCAGACATCAGGAGGTTGATTTAGAATGAATCTCGGTAGCCAAGAGAAAAACAGGATCTCACGCCTGCATCCGTTCTGCAGAGGGTGGGGAATATTTTGCGGTTATATAAACAATCGCTGCAGACACTTGACGACAGTCTCTCACACACTGCATTTCTTTTTCATTGGTAGTAAATCTGCTAATAACAGATAAGGCGCAAAGCTTTTTGATTTAATACTGATGTAATGGAATAACCAATCACCCCTATGAATGATTACACTATAGGTTGTAAGTACCTATAAAGGCAACTGTTGACAAGGGAAAAGCGTGCGAGCGAGACGACGCAAGCACGTCCGACCATCAAATTAGTGGCACTCACTACTAGATTGACCTGTGTGTATAACTGTACCGTATTTCAGTTTGTACTTGTTGTGTACAATAAACCTTTCTTCTAGTATCCACCTGGTGTTATGTGTTTATTCCCTTGGCGCGGAATATAACATAATCACCCTAAGCAAGGCAGTAATGCCACTAAAACACAAGGGCTTACAGCTTGTGGAAGAATTAGGAACAAAAACAATTAATTGGTAGTAAACCTGCTAATAACAGATAAGTCGCAAAGCTTTTTTTATTTAATAGTGATGTAATGGAATAACCAATCACACCTATGAATGATTACACTATAGGTATTAAGTACCTATAAATGCAACCGTCTACGAGGGAGAGAGAGGGAGTGAGCTCGAGACGACGCAAGCACGTCTTACCTTCCAATTAGTGGCCCTCACTACTAGATTGACCTGTGTATATAACTGTACAGTATTTCATATTGTTCTTGTGTACAATAAATCTTTCTTCTAGTATCCACTTGGTGTTATGTGTTTATTCCCTTAGCGCGAAATAAAACAAGTAAATAGTATGTAAGGCCCACAACTTCCTATCTTTCGTAGTTCTTAGTCAAATTGCCTTCGTCGAGTAATTCCTTTCTCTATCAAGAATATTTAAAGATTAGAAATTAGGAATTTTACAGATTTGTTCGCTTACAAATGACACCAAATTTAGCTTTCTTGAAATTACTGGTTTTTAGATAATTTTAGAAATCTACAACTTTGATTTAGTTGATCATATGATGGTTGTTAATTAGGTGCATTGCAATACTGTGCTACCAGACAACGGGCACATATAGGCGCTCCTAGAATGTAAGCGTGTGAAACTTGCGGGCGTATTTGAGCACTTCCAACCTTAAAAGGTTTAACTATCTGTTAAATAATAGCAAACTATTACCGTTTAGAGAATTGTATTTCTACTCTGACTTCCTCAATTTCACCTTTGCGGTCAGGTACAGGAAAACAAAGGAAGTCGATTGTGATTGGCTAAAACTATCGTGGGAATGTTAGATATAGAAAGTGATTTCAGGGAGTTAAGTTTTACACATCGAAGAATGTAGACGTGTTATTTCGTGTCTAGGAACTTTCTCCCCAGTGTTATCTTACTGGCTAGTTAGAAAATGTGCACTTCCACGTGTTGAGAAAATTAGTAGGTTTTAAAATGCCGTTTGCAGTTCTCTTTTTTTTAATTTCGAACCAAAAACATATCCCCCAGAAGACGAGCGAAAGAAAATACATCAATGTGAGCGAATCGACCCCTTCCCCAAGAGCTCCCCCACAACGAGAGGAAGTATGCAACATATCAAAATATTAACAAAATCATAGATTCTTTGTTATGTATATATAAATAAAAAGAAAGAACAGTAAGATATATAATCCGGTGTTCTTATTGATATTTTTATTTTTACAAAACCGTGCTCAATGTAAATTTACAGAGCATAAATATTATAAATTAACTGATTTAACATATGTTTTCTCGCAACACAGTAATAACTATGTTTCAAAAATTCGAAGGTTTTAACTTCCATTTTTGAAACACGGTTATAAATGCGTAGCGAAAAAAAACATATTTTAAATCAGTTAATTTATAATAGATCCTTTGTTATCAACTATTGATTGGATGGTTTTCGGAATTACTTTGTTTTGAAACGTGTCCATTGTAATAACAGCTAGTTCTTCTAACAGGAGTTATTTTTAGTTCATATCGAAATTGAAGCAACATTGTAATTGTCTCTTCAGAGATTTCTCCGTTATTTTTTTTTATCTGCTCGAGGGGATTTTTTGGTTGGTTGCATCTGGTAAAGAATAGTAAGGCTTTAGATATAAGAGCTTAAGCTTCCTTTCGTGTTTCTTTTGTTTCCTTTGTTTTTGTTCTGCTGTCTACGGAGAGCTTCTGGCGTAGTTATCCTGCAAGGTACCTCATATCATGTGCGTACAAAGATGTCAAGACTACGTCCGTCGAGGTTTACTGGGAAAGAAAGAGTTTTCTCCGGAGATGAGAGCGTCCGTTTTCGATTGAATCAATGATGCTGATGTCGAATCTACACTCAGACTTGTTATCTCAACCCAGAACTTTGCATGACGTATACTAAGGAGACCTTGCCATATGTTAATTAACCTGATCAGTAATCCCCACCCCACAGAACAAATGTATTCTACCTATCCTATAAGACTGTACGAGACGGAATCGTGTAAGCCAATGCTTAATATATATGTCTATATTTCTGAGATGAGGTGTTATGTACACTATTTACATTATTCGGACTATTGCCCTTATCTTTGTTGCCATATTTATCACAACGTTTCGGTCGTTGTACGCTCCGGACTTCTTCAGGTGGTTGGAATGTTGAACTGAACCTTTTATTTCGGTCGCTGGATAGATTATTCTAGTTCCACGTGCCATGTCTAATGGATGTCAGTTATCAGTTATCTCTTGTTAATTCCCCTCTCCAAGTTCTTCACTGCCTTAACCAGGTATTGAACTCACACTCTTTGGGTCGTCATTGGATCTAACTAACGCCTTTATCCACAGTGACATGTGTCCTTGATAAATAGAAGGGACAAAAATGAGGAAAATAGTCCAAATAATGCCAATGCTAACTATATCCATCAGTTATGTTCCATGCATGATACACGCTTAGGCGATCATGTATCGAAAGATACATGACTGACGAAGCAGATTTTTTCCGCAGTAGGTTGCCATTTTTTTCTACGGTAGACCAGTTGCCATCTAAGGTTGTAGAGCCAGGTTTGCCCTGCTATTTACCTATAGCTGAGGGGAGAAAAAGAGGATTCATACCTTTCCCAAGGGTGTTAGCTCACAAGTACTGACTATATATTGTACTCTTTACTAATATATACTATTTGCTTCAGGCCTAATACCATATCACGTTGAAACACCAATTCTTGTACGATTACCGAAGTTAAGCAATGTCACGCTTGGTCAGTATTTTAATGGGTGACAGTTTGGTTGCTATAAGTTTGGATGTGCGGGTGTCTTGGAATTGGTAATCAGACAGCTGAATTCCAATTCCCTATATATTTGTTATATTCATTTACACACAAATATCCTTGGTATACGTATTTACCCACCTCTTCTTCCATCCAGCTGTGGGTTAATTGGTAAGACTTTTTCAGCCTTTAAGTAACTCTCAAGGGGTTGACAGGTCATATTAAATGAATGAATGAATCAATAAATTATTTATTTTGACCGTTAACGTACTATTAACAGAATAACCCTGAACATGAGGATGTTATTCACAAATCTCATGTTGCTGGAGTGTTCAGAAAATTCTGGGTACAGATACGGATCAGCATCGTTTAACGGGGGTACGTTTAAGTACCCAAGTACCAAGGAGGTTTAATAATTGAATTTGTTTATTCGTTTCCTCCGGGTTATCGACCCTTTACAGTTTATTCAAAGGCAGAAAATATTTTTACATTTTTTTTTAGATGACAATGATTTAGTGATACAATTCTTACTAATTAGCCCATAGCTGGGGGAAAGTGGTGGATTCATACCTTACCCATGAGTATTTACGTGAAATTGAATATAACGAATGGAAATGGAACTCGGCTCTCCGTTTAACAATTCCGAGTCATTATCACCATCTGCACTTGGTTTTTCCAAAGCGTTCACATATCTAGCTACTGACCAGGGTTGGTGTTGCTTAACTTCTGTGAACGTACTGGAACCGATGTTTCAACGTGATATAGCTGTAAGCTTTAATATTTAGGAGTGTCGGAAATCAATTAAAGGTTTTAAAAGTGTGAAATTAACAGATTGGCATGAATGAGATCGTAAAGATCAGATAACTCTTTAAATTCAGGGATTGATTTTACACATTGATATTCATGTTATGAACTGACCCCATCTTGTAAATCGATAGAAAATATCAATGTTTTCCGATTCTTACATATGTCGACGTTTGAGGACAATGTCATGATGGCTAATCTACAAAAGGTTAGTTCCTTTTTTACCTTTTTCTTTCTTTTTTTACAAGTGAAATACTAATTTCTAAAGTAATATATTTTTGAATTTATTAATCCTACAGATTTTATTACTTTAAACCTTATTGAGATTTATTGTATCTTAAAATACAATTAGGGCACAAGGCCAAAAAAGGGTAGGGGTTGAGACTGGTCGTCACTAACTATCTTAATCCTAGCTCATCCGATTCACGACCCATTCACTCATTACGGTTTTCACATTCAACATAAAAACTCGTCCGTCACCAGTCAATCCTCCAAGGGGACCTACAAAACCACATCCTCTCAAGGGGATCTACAAAACACGTCTCATGCCATAAAAATTTAATGATAATACACTTAAAAACCTCATTTTTAGTGAATACTCACATTAAAGGCAATATTAAGCATTTCTCGATCGGAAAAAAAGTTATTCGTGGACGAGTTGATTAAAATAGTCTGATCTACGAGGTTTCCCTGTGCATGAGGGCGGGACGCAGGTTCGAATGCTGCCGGAGTGCGCATATTTTCTCGAAAATTCAGGGCGGAAAGCGGAATTAAATAAATATACTGTTTAATAAATAACCCTAGTATCTATTCAAATGTATCAGGTCATCCCAACAGTTCTGTCCGAATTTTGAATAAAGAAAACAAGTGACCAAATGTTACATTTAATTACAGATTCAATCAACAATGTATTTTCCCTGATTATCTATGACTTCCTTCCATCTATTAACAAGCTTACTAATTCCATTACGGTAAAAATTCTTTTGGCTTTGATTCGAAGAACTCACAAATGTCAGTTTTAACCTCTTCCTGTGTTACAAAAGCTGTTTCTTCCAAATTATTTTGTAAGCTACGAAACAAATGGTAGTCTGAAGGAGCAAGGTCGAGAGAATAAGGTGGATGAGGAATTTTCTCCCAACCAAGTTCTTCGATCTTTTGTGACGTGATTCTTGCTCGGTGTGGTCGCGCATTGACCTGATGAAACATCACCCGTTTTCGATTCACTAGAGCAGGTCTTTTTCACCTCAAAGCTTGGTTCAAACGCTCTAATTGCTGACAGTATATTTGAGCATTAATTGTTGCATTAGATGGTAAGAATTCAAAGGGGATTATTCCTTGGCAATGCCATCAGCTTGAAAGAAGAAACTTTTGCCCATGAAGTTCCCTTCTCGGATGTGGCTTGGGTCCTTCCCCTTTACCAAGCCACTGTCTACGACGCTTAACATTTCGATAAAAGATCCATTTTTCGTCGCCAGTCACAAGTCTATGACGAGAATGAAGAGAAGAGCATATGTCAACTCGGGATTTGATGTTGTTTTCAGACAATTCATGAGGCACCCATTTTCCAAGTTTAGGAACTTTTCCAAGTTGTTGAAGATGACGATGAACAGTTGTATGGCTGAGAACCACTGCCAATTCCTCAACTGATAAAGCAGGATTTTCTTCAAGGGCTGCTTCAAGAAGCTTTTCATCAAACTCAACTGGACGTCCGGTTCGATCTTCATCTTCAAGTGTGAAATCTCCACCTCTGAATTTTGCAAACCATCTCCTGCAAGTTCTTTCATTCACACATTCCTCTCCATAAACTGAGTGAATGTTTCTAGCCGCTTCGGCTGCTGAGTTTCCCTTCTTGAACTCATAAAGCATTATGTGCCTCAAATGATTCTTGGGTACTTCCATGTTAGCAGCATTTTAATCAAACAAAATTCAATTTTATTGTTCTCTGAAATAAGATTTCATCAGTTTAAATGCATCTAAGCATAAAAATAATGTGCAGCTCCATTAGACATAATAAAATAGTGTTTTAATTTTATTAATTTTAACAAAAAGTTAAAATTCGGACAAAACTTATGGGATGACCTAATAAGTATCTACTAAAAATAGCGTTTAAATTGATACAAGTAGTGCTCATCTCGAAATAAGTTATTTATATCTATAATTAAACATTGGTCATTTATTTTTATTTGTTTCTGTAGATATTAGCTTGAATCTTAAATTATTTCCGCTTTGGGGAACCAACTATAACTGTCATTGTATCATGCAAGCTACTAATCATATCTGACAGTTAATATGCATTGGGGGAACACTAACATAGTTTAATTGTTGGTTAGCAGTTGCAACACAGTGGATTGAAGGAGAAGCTTTGTTCTCCCCTAAGACAATGCAAGGCCACATCCAGTTAGAACAACATCTCAGAATCCTTGGGTCTGTTCCACACCATGCCGCATATATCCACCTGACCTTCCACTACCTGGTTATTACTTTCTTTTCGATCTCTGATAAACGCTTGATGGGGATAACTTTATCAAATGAAAACCTAAATTCAAGAGTTCGCCAAAAAACTTTCACGCCGAAATCTGCAAAATTTTTGCTCGGGTTATAATTTTTTTTATTCATTTGAGCTTAGCAATAAAGCCACTAAGACGGTTACTGAGTGCTAGAGAATATGAGAAAAACTCCTATTAAGGAGAGAGGACAATAAAAGAACAAGTATTAAAAAGACAGAAGATAACGGTTGACGTTGCGTTGAAGTATTTGAAGATATAATTTTACTAGGAAGCAAGAAGAGCATTCCACAAGCGTGAAGTGCAATAGAACTTACGGTTGCATTTAAGTATTCCAACTATAAGTTGAGACCTTACTGCCAATCTAGTACTGCGCTTAAATACATAAAGAACAGTTAATATAAATGCATTTATAGAAATGTCATATGTGGTGAGAAAATGACTGAAACCGAAATGACAACAACATCGCAGATTCCTCTTTTGAATTTTATAAATAATCTCTAAATATTTAGCACGATCACCAGACCAAATGGTGCAGCAATATTCAAAGCAAGGACGAATGGTAGATGTATAGATATGTAAAAGAGATTCTGACAAGAAAACTTCTATCGCACGATAGAACCAATTTTCTTAGTTGCAGACTTAGCAGTTGAACCAGTCTATTCTTTCTTATTTAATATTGAAGAACTGCTCACTAAGTGGCAAGAATCATTGCAGAGAATGTATAATTGAGTAAAATTTATTGCTACTTACGTTTTAAGAAACAGTTTGATAAACAATAACCCAAATTATTATTGATTAAGTTCAATAAATATTAGTCGTACTTGATTCAAGATATCATTTTCTAATCAATCGAAGCGAGTCCATAAATCCACTACGGAGCTAGCTTTTACTGAGAATGAATGAATCAAAGTAAAACTTTATTCACGAGAGAGAATTGTAAAAGCAGACGGTTCAAAGAGACAAAAGATCATTGACGTTGCATTAAAATCTCTAAAAATCGTACTTCACTAGAAAGCAAGATGGCTGAAGTGAGTTTCACAGGCAAGAGGTGCGAAAAAAGAAAATTATTCATATAGAACGTACTGCTTCATTTGGCGATTTCAACTGTAACACAATGAAATCTAGTTTTCAATCTAAACTTTATGTGCTGTGTCCCCCCTCAGAAAGTAGGCGTCTGTGGATCTCCACAACATCATTTGTAGCACTTAATAAATTTTGTCTTTATTATTTCTCGTATACCCAGTTCCGTCATTTATTTACTCAACCTCATTAAGTACGTTATGCGTTGCTTTCCCTTTACCTTCAATCTCTCCTGTGGGTATCAGATTTTCCAAACCCTCTTTCCTCATGTACCTTAGAAATTTCGACAGTCTCTTCCTTTTTGTGTCCATTTTTTCTAAAACTTAGTCGTTGCTCGCATGTTCCGTTCATAATAATACTACACATATATTCGTTAAATCTAGGCACCAAAGATGAAAGCACGTGAGAACAATTATAATAATGGCATTTATAGAAAAGTCACAGGAAAGTTACGTTACGGAGATGTCATGACAGACGGCATCGCAGATTCTTCTTCGGATTTTCTCAAGAGTTTCGAGATACCTAGCGGAAGAAGCAGACCAGATATGGCAGTAGTATTTGTTACACGGACGGGCGGATGATAAATTTATAATAGATTCTAGCGAATAAAATGAACGTATTTTATTAACATCAAACCTCGCAACTGACTCCATATAATCGTTTCACTTCATATCGTTAGAAAACTCAACAATCTAATTTCCTGGGTGGATCGTAACAACAATACTTGTGGAAGGCAAAATATGTCCTTTTATATGATTAAAGTAAGTGTTTTCTTTTTTTTTTTAAGTGGGTAGAATTAAATATTGACAAGCCATTCTAACCCACCTAACTTTTATCTATACTAGAGTGCATAGTAAAATATTAGATTTTTTATTAATACTGGAATCTATAGGGACATAATAGTCATTCGTTTATACTGCCAGTAGTTAAATATTGATCGTGTATTTTTACTCGGAACTATAGATAAATATTGGTGGTTTATATTTTTAATATGTAAGTATTTGCTTGGTAGGCGAGACGTCTTAACACTCGGTAGGGATTCATTAAATATATTCTAGGTCCCGCTGACACGCTACGGGTGTAAAATGTATTCCATGGATTATTTTAGGCATTTGAAAAGAAATACATCGTCTCTGCTCAAGGTCTCAATCTTGACAACGCTGCAGTTTCCTGTCAGCAATTTTTTTCCATCCTTCATAAATATCGTATTTCTGTGTGAAAGTCCATAACCATGCACAGGCACGCGCTTGTTTCTACATAATTACTTACTTTTGTATATTCGACCTTTTTTTTAATAGAATTGACCGCTTTTAACCCAAGTTTGTTTTTGTTTTTTTGTTGATATTGATTTTTTTTGTAAACATCTATTTCGGAGCAGGTATTTTTTTTCCTGTTATGTAAATATATTTAAAATTAAGACAAACTATTGTGGGTTATTTATCCATTTCTTCTCTGTCTATAGACGGGCAGGTAGCGTTAGTGGCTAGCGGCTTGGAATGACAAATTTGCCAGCCGAGTTCGTTACATTGAATTGCACACAAATAACCTTGAGAGAGGAATGAATTCATTTATTATGTTCCGATCCAACTCTACGTAAATGAGGGGTTCTCAAACATGGTTCACTTTTACACTTTTTTAATAGACCCCATAACTATTCTTTATATTTATTTTTACTAATAGATAGATTTAGCACCTCTTTTGAGTCTGTACTAACGCGCGTTCGCCAAAATGTCGTACAAGGACGAGATTAAGGATCACCTAGTGAGGATCGAACTCACTACTCAGTCGTAATTGATCGAACAGGATGAGCTTGGTAACCATTACTACGCGTAGTATAGATGTGGTCAAGGAAGAGATTAAAGAGCACCCAGTGAGACTCAAATTTACTACTCAGTCGTAATTGATCGAACGGGATGAGCTTTGTAACCATTACTACGCGTAGCATAGATGTGGTCAAGGATGAGATTAAAGAGCACCCAGTGAGACTCAAATTTACTACTCAGTCGTAATTGAGCTTTGTAACCATTACTACGCGTAGCATAGATGTGGTCAAGGCTGAGATTAAAGAGCACCCAGTGAGACTCGAATTTACTACTCAGTCGTAATTGATCGAACGGGATGAGCTTGGTAACCATTACACCACTTCTAAGTGTCCTGCTTTCGCAGTTATAAAGGGAATACATTTCCTATTCTTATTGGGAGGAACATATTCTTTAATAAGACTTTAGATGTCAAATCAAATACATGTACGCACAAAATATTACGCTTATAGTAATACAAAACCTATGCCTTTCTTTGCTACATGAACTAGCATGGTTCTTTCTCAAATTTTATCAGTGTTATGTTTTCTGGTGAGGGTGGCGGCTGACATTCAGTCAAATTCAAAACAAGACCTATCAAAGGGCATATGAACTCGCTTTTAGGTTCAACGGCCATCTAGGACAATGGTTAGACTGGGAACTATACCTATGTATACAGCCATTGCAGTAATGACAAGGCTTCGCCAAACCCAGGGCTTCCTAGGCGAAAGTCAACGTCGAGGGAGAAGGATCCTCAGATTGAGTCACGTATCTTTCACCAACGTAAGCACTTAAGTTGAAGGATATCGGCTATCATTTGACCTGCGGAAGGAATTGTAAATATTAAGAGATGAGAAAATATGTACTTCTATGTGATATAAATCTTCCTCTATGATTACTGGACAATAAATGAACAAAAAAATTGAAACCGGTTAAGGCAGTGGAGAACTTGGAGAGGGGAATTAACAGGAGATAACTGATAACTGACATCCATTTAACATGGCACGTGGAACTAGAACAGTCTACCCCAGTGAGCGAATTAAAGGGTTCAGTTCGACATCCCCAACACCTGAAGAAAGCCGGAGCGCACAGCGGTCGAAACGTTGTAATAAACATGGCGACAAGGATGAGGACAATAGTCTGAATAATGTAAATAGTGCTTTTAATATCAGTTTCATAATTTTTCTTGACTTACACAAGCTTTATGAAATAGGACTCGGTCGTATTTATCTATCGGCCTTTTTTATCAGGCTGAAGCAAGTGTTCATAGTTTGGTTATTCTTACGAAGAGAAATCCTAACAATTATCTTTGAAGTGTATTCTGTTTTTATTACGCGTTCAGTCAGTTTAAAAAATATTACATCAGTTGATAAACCAGGGAATTTGGTCTGTAAAGAAATTTTTCGAAACTAACATCACTCAATATTAAAATAGCTATTGTCACTTATTTCACGACACAGAAAATGCAATATTTATACAAAACGACAGTTTAAAATCGATACTTTATTCAAATGATTACGTAACTGGACAATTTAGCCTTTGATGCCAATCAGTCTAATACATCTTGAGGACACGGCATTAAAAAAATGTGAATGAATAATAATAGAAAATGAAAAACAATGGCAATCGTGATACTGTCCAGAACAGTTTTCAAAAATATCAGTCTAAACAAAATTTACCTGGTTCGAGGATTGTGAAAGATGGACGAGGCGTTCTCCTCAGTATCTGGCAGGATTTAGAAAAGAATCCTTTATGATTGTGCAACAACCAAGATAAATGATTCTCTCATAATTTGATTCGTTTCAAAGTGCAATTAGATTTACTACCAGACAAGGCTCGGAATAAAAACGATTATACCATGGGATGTTCTTCCATATGTGGCGTATTTCCCCAGACTGATCTCCAATGGACTATCAATTATTACTATTCACGTCATAGTCGTTGTCTGCGCAGTGGTTTTAACGGCCTCAGGATATAGAGAAATTACTTGTAGATTTCATCGAATCTAAATTGGAATCTCTTTGTAATGACATATAGCCTAGTTTTATCAGTAATCCTTGTCTTATCTACTGACTATCGTCAATTATTTTCTTCTTGATTTTCAATGCACAACTTAAAGATTACCGAAAGTTAGTAGAATGCATTTTAGTTTAAAAAATGAATGTTAGCGATAACTGTAAGACAGTGGGGTGGGGGATAAGAAAGAGGTTATGTATAACTGGATCAAAACAGGCGAAAATACATGACTGTCGGTTCTTCCAATTTTAACCTAATGGCAATCTATTCTCTTTGTAATATATATATATATATATATATATATATATATATATATATATAATGATAGTGATCAGTTCGAATATTTCCAAAAGGATATAAATCCAGGGAGAATTCTATTAGAAACAGCAATAATTATTGTTATAAAAGGTACAAACACTAATACTTCATGAGGTAATATTTATTTTCTTAGGGACGTGAAAACGGTCCCAATTCATCAGCCCTGTAAATCCAATAGGTAACAGGTGTATATATATATATATATATATATATATATATATATATACGCACGTAATATAATATTAATGTAATACCGACTGCAACATGCCTATTTACGTTGTCTCATCTGTGCATGAGAATATAAGACCCTAGCAATACTAAAAAGCTGCACCTTATACCATATTTGAGGATAAAGCAAGCAATCGTATTATTTGAAATTGAATCGCAGCCGTTATATATATATATATATATATATATGTGTGTGTGTGTGTGTGTGTGTGTGTGATCGCCAGTCATTGATAGCTTTTCGTATTAAGGAATCGGAGCGTTGCGTTCGTGACAATAACCTCCGCACAAATATCATTGAGAAAAATAAGAATTCATTTCTTTTCCTCTCATCTATGACTAAATAACCGGATAGATTGGGTCCTATAGCCTTAGGTGGCATCCCGTCTAGGAGAGGGACATCTCTGAATTCAAAACATGAGGAGGGTTATTTGGGAAACTAGTGGCACGCTGTGCAGCTATTTTCGAATCTTCTAAAAAGTGTGGCCGGTTCAGTACAAACCTCCATCATTTTCATACAATAATGTTCTGGTGGTTAAATTATCGTCTACATTTAAAAAAACAAACAAACAAATAACACTGATATTGCATTTTAAGAGAAATGTTTACCAAAATTACTATAATATAAAACTTGAAAGAGTAAATTTATTCAATAAAATCGCCATTGGTTTCAGCCACACCCTCCAAAAGACTTCGAGATCTCCTGTACCTCTCGTTTAAGTTCTTGAATGCTTCCTTAATCCTTGCCTTCAGGTCATCTTTGGTGTTAAAAGGGGTTTTCTTGGTCTCTCGCTCAACTTCATCCCACACATAATAAGGGGATTGCAGTCTGGAGAGTTAGGTGGCCAGATGTAAGGCGTGATGTGGTTGCAGAAATTGTCTGACATCCATGACTGGGTTCTCCTGCTTGTGTGGCACGGTGCAGAATCCTGTTGCCAAACATAGGGTCATCCAGCAGCCATGTTCTTGTCCTAGGACAGCACTACATCCTCAACGCACTTGATGTAGGCATCGGTGTTGTGTCTAAGGCCATCACCAACAAATTCGGGACTTCTATTCTTATCGGAACATTGAAAATGAGTTTTTATATATATATATAACTGATAACCCTTGAAGAGTGTAAGGACAGATCCGCCTACGAAATCAGCTAAGTGAAAAACTTTTCACATATTAATTATATATATGTGTATGTATGTTTGTGTATATGATTGATTGGACATTTTTACCTATATTTAGGTAAATGCGATTCAGGATTTATTTCAAGTGTCTCAAATCTAATTATCATTCCTTGTGTTTCTTTTCCGCATAGCAAATATACCTACAGTTCATATTTTTCTAAAGTAGCACTTTATCATTTCTTATATACCTAACGATTTTGTATTCACCTATATATCTGTGTCCTGTATCTATTGAATATACATATGTATCGATCTTCTGTAACTTACCTATCTCTACCTGCACGCATCTTGAAAGCTTTGCAACATGGCGTTTATCAACCGTAACGTGTTTACGGCTAAAATCTATGCGGCAAAAGAGGATATATCGTTTCTGTTTACGATTGAATCAGACAAAAACAAAACTGAACCTAACTTGGCAACTAAAAACTCATTGAAGAAGCAAGAGAATTGATCTCCCCCTAAATCTGCAAAAACGTCCGCGCTTCCTTCTTCTGATGTTTGCTTTTCAAAGATTTTTACACCTTTTAACACTGTCTAGTAATTTATTATGCTAACTTTGATTGCTTTTCTTCATATGTAGCTATTTGTTTGTTTGTGTATTTCCTTCTTACAAAGCCGAGGTCAAGAAGACCTTTTTCTGTGTGAGTAAACAACGTTAATGCTAAAATCATTATCAATAATAATTAAACGGTGAATATTTGCTCGGTTATGAGTTTTCACTGATGGGGGTTGTAGGGTACCCAAACATTGTGCGTAGTAGAAAAAAAGCAACTGGGGTAAATGGTTACGCTGGATGGAAGATGTAAGCTTGCTTTTCGCCACCTTGCAGTTGTAGCTTTCTGCTCTGCTCTCTCTCTCTCTCTCTCTCTCTGACTTCTGCCTCTCTCTGTCTCTGACTTCTGCCTCTCTCTCTCTCAGACTTCTGCCTCTCCCTCTCTCTCTCTGACATCTGCCTTTCTCTCTCTGACTTCTGGTCTCTCTCTCTCTCTCTGACTTCTGGTCTCTCTCTCTCTCTCTGACTTCTGGTCTCTCTCTCTCTCTTTGACTTCTGGTCTCTCTCTCTCTCTCTTTGACTTCTGATCTCTCTCTGACTTCTGGTCTCTCTCTCTCTCTCTCTGACTTCTGGTCTCTCTCTCTCTCTCTGACTTCTGGTCTCTCTCTCTCTCTCTCTCTGACTTCTGGTCTCTCTCTCTCTCTGACTTCTGGTCTCTCTCTCTCTCCTGCATCTCTCTCTCTCCTGCATCTCTCTCACACATCTGGCACTCTCTCCCTCTTTCTCACTTCTGGCACATACACTCTCTCTCACTTCTGGCACTCTCTCTCTCTCACTTCTGGCACTCTCTCTCTCTCACTTCTGGCACTCTCTCTCTCTCTCACTTCTGGCACTCTCTCTCTCTCACTTTTGGCAATCTCTCTCACACTCACACACTTCTGGCATTCTCTATCTCTATTTCATACTTCTGCTTCTCTTTTCACTATTTCTTTCACTTTTCCCGTCTGTTATTCTGTCATTCCTTCTCTTTATGCCATCAGTTCTCCTCCGTGTATCTCTCTTTCTATCCTTCTTTTTCTTCTTCTTCTCTCACTCTTGCAGGTTCTTAAGATTTGCTGGTTTGTACTTCTCTCTCTCATCCTTTCTCTCTCTTGTCTTCCCTCATAATATACATTTACTGCTTCCCCCTTACACCACCTTCACAACAATCGCACTCGTATTCTTCTACCTTGAGTGGCTCTTGGGCTCTGTATGGTGGTGAACTTAAATAAACCTTAAAAAATAACCATCTTAATGATAGAATCAGATATGAAACTGAAGGAACTCCGAGACTAGGAATTAAGTAAATCATGATGTAAGACTTAACTACACGGCAAAATTCCTGGTTATCAGTCAAAGAACCAACCTAAGATAAGAGTTACGTATTAGTGACGCCAAGATCCCGCGGGAAAAGCAAATCTGATATATTCGATATAGTAAAGCCAGCAGAAATGGTGATTAAAAAAAATGAAGTCGATGACAGATGAAATTCTTTATATGATGAAAAAGTGACAGTAAACAATACCAAGGAATATAACAGAATATAGAATATTGTGGGCAAACGTTGGAAATAAAATCATGTAAGCAAAATATCAATGGCTCAACGAAAATATGCAGAGACAGAATAAACTTCATAGATTCAGCGGGCATGTATAAAAGTAATAATAGGAAAAAGAGCACCGTCATTGACTAGAAACATAAAATCTAAAAATGGGATGATCATAGAGAAAGAAATATTTATACAATCCACGGGCTACCCTCGTGGATTGACTGAATATTTCAAACCGCCCTGGTATTCATTTCAAGGTTCTTAGCAAAATCCAAAGAAGGATCTGCAATGTAATCTATCCTGACTTTGTATCTTCAATCGCTTTCTCACCGACATAACGTGAATTGTCTCTGTCTTTTCCACAAATATTTTTATGGCAACAACTCTGATGATCTTTTTACCCTGATACCCCGACTACACGAATTTAAGCGTGTTACTAGATTGGCATTTAGGTCCCACCCGTTAACTGTTGAAGCAGCTAAATGCAAATGCCACTCCTACTTCAACAGTTTTTTCCCCACTTCTCGTCTGTGGAACACCTTTTCGTTTGCTTGCTTCCATGATAACCACAATCTCCAAAAGTTGACATGCATCGTCAATCGCCATCTCCTGTCTTTTTTAATCCCGTTCATCTTTTGTTTTTGTTTTTTTTTTTTCTTTCATTTTTCACTCCTTGTAACCACCTGCGTACTAGTGGCATTTCCGCTTTACTTGGGGTGATAAGATTTTTAAAAAACATGAAAATGCTGTTAGCTTACAGACTACGACGGACACTTGGATGAAAATAATGATTACGATGGTAGAAATGTTGTGACCATAAAACCTTGTTTAGGACAAGTCTAAGTAAATAATACTCTGATTTGTTAGAAGTGAACGATAAACTAAGCGAAGGAAAATATAGAAGAGAAAAACATTCAAAGATATTTTTTTTAATTTAAAACAATAAAACCTAGTCTGAAAAAGATGGCGGCTTCATAAATTTCTACGTCATAATCACATGGGAATCATTTAGAAAATATCTTGAAAACTTTCCAGGGGAAAAAAGCCATGAAGAAATATTTACTGTCGTCTAACCTCGCTCCATTCTTTCCTGACATGTAATCAAACGTATTACGCTGAACAGAAAATAGTATGTCAAAGACAGAAGACAAAATATTTGACAAGGGCAGACGCTACGTAATAACACGAGAGGTTTTCATGAAATAGCATGGCGCTAAGAACCGCTTAGAAATTGCCGTTCGAAAGATATTTTCATTGTGGTATTTAGTGTTTTTGCTGCTTCGTACTGCGCCTTGGTGTGCGTTAATAGCGATGCCGGTCTGCTCGACCATTTCAACAGAGTAATGACATGGCTGCACATTGGATACCAAAGATAGTCATAATAAAATGAGATTTTACTGGTTCATTTACAAGGCATACGACATAAAGAAATACATAGTTTACCGATAGAAATAGGGATTTCTGGAAAAAAAATATTTTCGTATTACCAAAATAAGATATGAGGCTGGCGTAAAAGTTATCGGAGAATAGAATCGATGTTTATATTCTAACCGAGTCTATTCGGAATTATGCCTTCAGTAAAGGTTTGTGTCCATCACCTCGTCAACCTCTGAGCTGAGGATTAAATAGAAGATCTGAAGAGGCCTTAGGTGTCAGCAAGTCGAGAAGAATAACTTTCGATTCGAAACGTTGAAACGACAACCGGAAGCCACTCCATAACTCGCCGGATAGGTCACCATATTTAAAAAAGCTAGGTTTTGGATTGCGATTAGTGAACGAATTTAGTATTAAAAAATAATTGCGACTATAATAAATAAAGTAGACGACATTCTCGTGAACTAGTAGTTATTACCGGCCGATGTTGTTGCGTTCATTCTTTCGCAAATACCTTTGAGAAAATTATAAATCCATCTTTTCATTGCGCAGCTGTTCAATAAATAGGAGAGCAGACTGCGATCTCGAGCTTAGGTCGACAACCAGTCTACGAGGATGACAACTCTGAATATAAAACGAGTGATTTTGATGGAACCATGCAAAACCCTGCTTGCACAGGCAGAGATGTGTTTGAAGCTATATACAAGGTAAACAAAAAAGTTATGTCCGTTTTTTGATTAGTCATTGAATGAAGTTGAAATATATACGAAATGCGTGTAGCAATTGTTTTAAAATTCGGATAGCCGGAAGTAGGAACATCAGACGTTATAAAAAACACGCGCACCGTGCCCAGCCATCAGTTATAAGCCGGACAGCTGTGAGAAGGATGGAAGTGTCTAGAGATCTCGTTCGGGGCTGTTTGCTTTACGACTTCAAAGTGGGCTTATCAGCAGCTGCATCAAGTCGCCGCATATGTCAAGCGTTTGGGGATAGTGCTCTGAATGAACGTACTGCAAGGCGTTGGTTTCGTAAATTCAAATTGGGAGATTTGTCTCTCCATGATGAGCCTCGCAGTGGACAACCACAGGCCTTGAATGACGGAGTCCTGAAGGCGTCCATTGAAGAGGACAGTAGTCTAACAAGTGGTGCACTTGCAAGATAGTTCAACGTTTCCGATGAAACTGACTTCACCTGCACCGCCTGGGTAAGACGTACAAACTGAGCAAGTGGGTTCCACAAATGCTGTTGGAGGTCCACAAGGGACAACGAGTGGCAGCATGCGTATCGCTGCTTTCTCGCCACCGCACCGCATCCTTATTCAATGGAGTGCTTACCAGTGATGAAAAGTGGGTTCTGTACGAAACTCCCAAGAGTTCCAGTCACTGGTTGTCTCCTCAGGATGCTGTCCCTCACACCGCAACACCGCCTATGCACCCACGCAAGATTATGCTTTGTGTCTGATGGACAGGTCAAGTGGTTCATTATGAACTGCTACCAACGGAAAAAACGCTCACTGGAGACCTATATTCGCAGCAATTGAAACGTGTGCAACAGGCATTGTTCCAGAAGGAGCCAGCGCTGGTGAATCGCAAAGATGTGCTTTTCCTCCATGACAACACCAGGCCGCATGTCGCGCTAGTGGTCAGGGATACCATACAGCAACTTGGGTGGGAGACTTTGTGCCATCCACCTTATTCACCTGACCTTGCGCCATCCGATTACCACCTCTTCCACTCCCGGTCTTCTTTGCGTCAAAACTCCCCGAGTTCTACCGCAAGGGCATTGAACAGCTGGAGACACGTTGGCAGACGGTGCTGGATGCCGATGGCGATTACTTTGAAGACTATATATAAGTTACACATACTGTGAAACGTTTTCTTGTTTTCCTTTAAAAAAATGGACAGAACTTTTTTGGTTACCTTGTACATAAAACAGTTGAAACCTAACCTGAACAATATAAACTATGAAATCTCCAAAAATATTCTTAAATGCCTATAATTGGTAACAGAAGCCATTGGTTTATACTAACGGCTCCCCATACTTAATACTTCTTGTTTTCACTCTCGCGTGGTCATGTGTGACGTTATGAGTTGCGGTGCGATTTTTGCTTCCGTGTTTGTCGTTGCTTGGAAATCTTCCATGTAAACAGAAACAGACTATCATCACTGTTTTGTCCGTGTATTACCTAATATATTGTAATGTAATTGTCAACTTTGATAATGGCTTAAGTAAGCCGAAATCTTAGACAGGATTAAAAAAAATATGTATCAATATTGAGATTTTCTTTCTTCGTTTAATGATAATGTTATTAAGGTTAGACGATATGAAAAGAATTTACATAAAATAAATAGGCAACACTTGTCTATATTATTTAATGAAAAATGCATCAATATATATATATATATATATATATATATATATATATATATATATATATATATAATGACATTTCCGGACCCAAAGAATCTTTTAAACCAGAAACTCGAAGTCTTAAGTCCTTGCTTACACATTAGAAAATTTCTCTAAAGCATATAATGAGGCTTGATAAAAAGGGGTAATGTATATTTCAATTACCCCCGCCACGATACATTTACAATACAATTGCTTTTCCCCCTCTTTCTTATTTTCCTTCCTTCTCCCCATCCTCCTTATCCCTTTCTATTACAACCAACGTCATGCGTTTGTTTATTTATTTTTGAAAATAAAAATATAGCGTTCATTACCTTTTTTATTAAATAAAGCGTCATATGATAAAAAGCGTCTGAGGATGCCGTAAGGTTGAAACCAAGGTAACGAATTCAATTGATCTCCTGATATTTAAAATAATGTGCAGCTTATATTCTATATCATAAAAGAACAAATTATACAAGAATTTAATCGCATTTAATCACATTTACATTGCTATTTAATTTTTTGCGTGTGCATGTATGTATATATATATATATATATATATATATATATATATATATATATATGTATATAAAGAAATATAATTTTAAGGTGTGCTATATTTATGGGATAAAGTGCTCAATATCAGAGATAGACCGTATGTAAATATAAATATAAAAGTGAACATTGAAACAGCCTGTCGCCTCTGAGTGTTGACTTCAATGTTCACTTATATGAAAAATTTATCAGGGTTAACCTGTAGAAGACAATATATATAAATGTAAAAGACAATAGGAAAACTGTAATATTAGCCGACGCGTTTCATCCAATGTGGAATTTTTCAAGGCAAAAACGAAACCAGTTTATTGAAATAAATAATAACAAAACAAATTCTTCCAGTTGCTAAGGACATTTTGTTTTGCTATTATTAGTTAATTTGTTTTAATAAATTCATTTCGTTTTTTGCCTTGAAAAAGTCCACATTGGACAAAACGCGTCGGCTAATATTACAGTTTTCCTATTGTCTTTTACATTTATATATATATATATATATATATATATATATATATATATATATAATGTGTGTGTGTGTGTTTGTGCTATGGCTACTTTGTGAAAACAGAATTCACTGTTAACGAGGAAATAAAGTGCTCGAAAACAATACTATGTGTTAACCCACGTCTTTTGAGTAAAATTTGGTAGACGTAACTGTTCTGAAACCGTTCATGGCTTTGCTGTCACATGGCCTTTATAGCATAAGCGGTAATATTTAATTTGCATCTGAATGAGCAGACAGGAGCTCTTTAACCTTTGTTGGCAATCTACGTAGAGACGGTGTCTTTATTTTGAAGAAAATCTCCAGCAGTCTGCTTACTCACGGGAATGTGTTGACCTGAAAAATGCACAATGACTAAAGCGCTTGTCCCTGAAGTATTCGTAACATAGCAATTAGGAATTCTTAACATATCACATTGTGTATTTGTTTGTGTGCATGTGCAGAAAGATATTAAACATCATTTCTGTCTCCCGCAGTTGGATTCAATCCTATTAATAATTCATATCATTAACGCTTGTCTAAAACAAGCATTGACCTGAAAAGTGAGATTGGTTTTGAAAAGAAAGAAAAAAAGCTGCGTCACAGGAGATGATGTCCGAAAGACCGATGGCGGGAAATGATGGCTAGATTAATAACACAAATATGGCCGCAAATAAATTGAAGATGAATATCTCGAATATGCTAGCGTCTTTTGTCTACATAACTGTCAACCACAGTTAAAACATGCTTTGCATTTCTCTTGCAATGCTGAGGTCTTAAAAAATCGTATATGCAAGCGATTCTCAGTTAACGACCGTTTTCATTTCTGACCGTCGATAAATAAGAGCTCTATGTAACCACTTGTCTATGTAATGCGTTTGCGTCAACCAACTTCAGATAGATTTAATATGCATTTTGCTCCGTTTGTAAGACTTATTTATTTCTAAATGTTTATATAGTGCAGTACAGTTGTGTACTGCACTGTACACAATATGAAAAACAATTAAAAAAATCAGCTTAATGTAACTAGAAATACCTTGTAATATCTTTCTAATGTAGATTAAAAACAGCTGATGAGAATTGTATGTCATTACTCTTGTATATTCATATGGAACTATGTTTCGGGAAAAAATACCGGCGTAGGTATTACTGAAAGATTATGTATGTAAAGTAAGAACCATTGTTTTTATAGTGTTCATTATGGAGAGATTAACAGTTATAAATGTAAATGTTTAATTTTATTATCTCTGCGATTCCATATCCACACGCCAGGGAAGTCGATTATAAATTCCAATTTAGAAATGACGAGTTGATATGATCTCCGCGAACTCTTGAGAAACGGAGAATAACTGAATATTTCACTTTATTTCTTTCTGTCTGTCTGTGTGTAAAAATTCAAATGTGTGTATATATATATATATATATATATATATATATATATATGTAAGCAAATATGTGGATGTAGATCCGACGGTATGATGAAAATGTGGAAAAGACAAAGCAAAATCCGAATATGTGAGTTTACTGTTTTTATTTTGTTTTTGTTTTTGTTATTCTGTCGACGTCAGACGTTTCGGTCAAATAGACCTTCTTCGGGACATGGTTAATGGAGACATATTTATATTAGATTTAAGTTTGATGAAGAGACGATATATACAGGACTGGTTAGAAACAGAAAAACTGAAATTCTGAAGTCAGAGTATTCTTTCTTGGTGTCGGATACGCTGCGTGACAAACGTACCGATAAGCTATAGTTTTAAATAAGTCCCCCTCACCTTCCACTTAGGACACAATCTTTTCCCTGTGCGCAGGTCTTCGTAGTGCCGCCCACGCGACTACGGTTTAGTCTAGAACTGCTCCCCTGTCAGTAGCTTTCCTTATCCGATGTCATTGTGCTGCAAAAGATCGAACCTTACCAACTGTTACAGGTTAGCGTAAGTTTGATATTTTATGCAGTGAGCAACCGATATTCTTCGTAAAATTTTCCCACCTTTATCGGCTTGCGCGGAAATAGCTGAAGAGGTTTTGGATAGTTTTAAAAAAATAGTAATTACTTCTGAAGAACTTTCAGCAGCATGGGTCCCCCCAGGTTAGGGTACGGTCTGCTAGAGGAGTGTTCAAATGTATTTAAGATCGTATTGATGCCATTGTCACATCTTTATCCACAGCAATTTGCGCTTTGTATGCTCTATTACTTTAAGCTGTCGCAGATCCAGCCAACAATGCCTTCTGCTTTTTATTATTACAGTTTAAAAACTAACATCATCCTTACATTTTATCACAGACATTCTCCTTGATCCAGCGGATATAACGAAGGAAGAATATTACTAACTCCATGTTTAACAGTTCTTGACCGCCTTTCATTTTTTTCTTTATAGCTTTTTCTTTTCATTTTTATGCTCCTGACTTGTGATAGTATTCTGTTGACGATAACCGAAAGGAAATGAGACAGTATGTCCTAGCTTCCCATATTCTGTTTAGTTTTAAATTCAATTTTTTAGGCGCCATAACTACGTTATTTTAGGAAAACTTGTATTCATTTCAGTCTTGATAAGAGGTAAATGTTGACTGTGTTTGGTTTCCAAATATATGCTGGGCAACCGTGCTAATACCTGACCATCGAAAACAGATACTTAACATAAATTTATAATAAACGATATTCACGGTTAGGGTGAAATGGACGCAAATTAAGTTCTTATTATCTAGGAGGAGAACTTATTGAATAATGAAGTGTTTTGTATACCTTCGCTCCGACCATGAAAAAGAAAGCTAGTGAATGTTGCAAAATATTGTTTAACATACAAACCCACAGTTCAAGTCTACCCGCACGTCGCAAATGCATTATTTCTTTATCTACAAAAAAGATTATTCTCTTTGTAAATGCAGATCGCGTCTAATGAGCTGTTAAGGATCACAGGACCGGGAAAATGCTTGCATACTAATTGGAGAAAGTATGGAAAATTACGATAAGTTAGCCAGGCCTGTAGGTCCAATTTTATTCTCTTAAAGGAGGAGGTTTTTCTTTTGTTTTCTTAATAACAGATTTCTGGTTCATGTAATATGGCCTATATATTCAGTTAACGGAACTACATGAAATTAAAAGAAATGGAAAATGTTTGCCAGCTGAAACTGAAAGATATACTATGAAGAATTCGTCTGCTAGGAATTTCTTCAATGCTTTTACTCTTTATATTATTTTCTTTCTCTGGATATAGCGCTACAGAGAACTAATAATTGACTTCGAAAACTTGGTACAGTTTTAAGAAAATCTAATTCAACTGTTTTTTAGAAAATTCTATAATTATTTTCGGCTTCTTTCGACTAATTTGGTTGAATATGAAATAGCATACGACAAGTCTAATTATGAACGTTGTCGGTTTTCTAACTTACAACTGAATTTTAACAACGCATCTCTAATTTCTTTGTATACAAACATTGGTTATAAACAAACCTTCACGAAAACTGTTCGTTACGTATGTCAATGTTTTTAATATTTTAATTAAAAATAATTAAAGCAGACGAGAATTTCCATAAAACATGCTTTACTATGCAAATTAAATAATACCGCTTCTGTTGTAAACGCCATTTGTTAGCAATACGCGTAAAAAGGCTAACAAACATTCATCATTTGTTTTGTTTTAATGATGTAAGTTGCGGGGGGGGTCACATGAACGAAGTTTAGACTTCTTTTTATTTCATGTGTCGTTTTCCTTTCAAGATTTTTGGCGATCATGACACTCCAAAATCTCTTGTCTTTGGTAGCTCCTAGTAAATCTTCTCGTTTTGTTATCTCTCCTCGACCATGTTCTGCCATTCTTTTCATCAGGTTTATATCGACCCGGGTGACCTGCAGGGAATTATAAACTGAATTCGTTATTTAATATACGGGTGTAGACTACCAAAGAGCACTACTAAAAATACGAATTAGAAAAAGATATCACAAGGCAGTCAAACCTTTATTTAAATTACATGGGTAGACTATGGATATCTCTTCTATTTCGTATTTTTAGTAGTGCCCAGTGACAGTCTACCCCCTTATAAGGGGTTCAGTTTTTAAAATAGACACCAAGACTATTTTGCCGGTAATTATAAAAAGTATTTTAGATCTTAGAATATAGCGGTTGTGTAGAAAGGATTTGAACAACATGGAAACAGTGACTGTTGTCTGTAGTGTTTGCATCTGAAGTGTGTTGGCAAGAGAACGATGCCCGGGGGGAAGTTTGGGATTGGCAGAGACTGTTATGCCTGAAGTGCTTAAAATATCCAGAGACTTCTATATTTCTTTTAATAAGTGATGATGAGTAAATGATTTTAACATTTTTTTTAACAATTAATGGTGGAAAACATTTTAAATTCCTTTAACATTTGACAGCGAAAATAAATAAACTTCTGTGTTAAATCTCTCTGTGTTGGTATTTTTAACATTACTTGCCTTCATAATAATAAAAATATTTACCGGCAAAATAGTCTGGAGGTCTATTTTACCAAGACCCGTAAAAGGAGCTTAAAAGCAGATTTGTCTATTTTACCGGGACCGGAAAAATAGACTCTTCCTTTTTTTATAAACAACTCGTTTATATGGATCTACAGATATTTGTCTAAATCTTAAGCAAATCCATCACTGATGCCAGCGTGGTTTCAGCCAGAAAAAATACGATTTGTCCAGTACGTTTTTATAAAATCGTAGAATTGGTAAGTACTTCCTACTACCTGCCAGTAAAATGCAATATGATAATTTTAAAACAATAGTAACCAAGACAAGAGGATATCTTTGGTAACAAAGGCAAACAAAGAAAAGAATACTGAACTGTTACGTGACATCTGTTCTACTTTACGACAGTGAATGTTGGACGATTTCTTCAAAGATGAAGAGGAGACTCGAAACGACAGAGATGTGTTTCTACAGAAGGATGCTAAGGATATTATGGACCCAGCGTATGAGGAACAATGAGATCTTAGAGAGGTTGCAAACAAGGAGGAGGCTTATACTTAACATCAGGAAGAGGCAGCTGGAGTTTCTGGGACACATAATGAGGAGGAAGGAGGGCCTGGAGAATCTGATACTCACGGGTCGAATAGAGAGAAAGAGAGACAAGGGAAAACAACGTGTGACATAACTGGCGGACTTAACTGGATGACAGAACGGGGTCTGGATGGAAGAAATTCGGTGAGAGCTGCAAGGGATAAAGGGAGGTGGGGAGCCATGATCGCCCACGTCCTGAAAGGATATGGCGCATAGAAAGAAAAGAAAAACATAACCAAGAGAAATAGTTTTATATGATTTTTTTCATCGTCGTCTTGGCCAACTCGCTGAGTCCATGATATCCTTAGCATCCTTCTGTAGAAACATATCTCTCTCGCCTCGAGTCTCTTCTTCATCTTTGATGAAATCGTCCAACATTCGCTGCCGTAATTCTAAAACATCTATTTCCTCACGCCCTGAGGTTTGCGTACACAGAGAAATAACCACTCTCTATTATTTACTGCACTTTTTTTCAAACCTTGTCGCTGGTTACGCCTGACATCCTTTATTTCCTCGACTGAACTCTGAACTCGACATAGCCAAAATTAGCAAACACTAATTGTACGTAATGTAAATACCTATTGAACAACTGTGATATAAAATTGATTGTCCGTTTAACGGCATATCAACTCCTTATGGGTCATTTAATGTCGAAATTAAATTTTCTTTTAGAACTTGGAACTGACAAAAATGTTATTCTGCTTTCACAATTGAATACATGGTAGATGATACTCAGCTTTTGTGCATAAACATGTTTGTCTTAACATGATTACCGGAGGAGGTGGTGTGCGTTTTGTGTTCTGTTGCAGTTATATTTTGGAATAGAGTTTAGGAAATTATCGAATATTATATTGATTAATGTCCTGAAAGTTCTTTTATGTTGCTTGTTTGGTAGCATTTTAAACGCATTTGGGTGGAGCCTCTACAATTTGTTAGTATGTGCTTATTCTTGGTAATTTGTTTTTTCTTTTATATGAAAATGTATTGCTTGTACTTTTACTATAAGAAAGTATGTTTATATTTCCCTAGTGTTTTGTTTTTGTTTGAGGGTTCACTATTTGCTCATAGCTAGGACCCTAGCAGGTGCTACCATCCGGGGTCTCGGTGGACCTGGGTACAGCAGCAATTAAGAGGTGGTTACACGCTCCTCAAACCCTCCCAATCAGAGGCTTTGCTGTCGGATGCGATAAAAAAATTAATTATCAAATTGTTTAAATGGTTACCCAGTTTGCTTATACAATATGGGTTTGATTTGTTTGTGTAACGCCATATCAACTCCTTCTGGGTCATTTTCTTGTGTGATTTGTTAATTGTTTTTCCAAAAGTGTATTGCTGCTATTTTTTACAATAATTAATTAGTGGTAATTTTTTTACACTATTTACATTATTCGGACTATTGTCCTGATCTTTGTCACCATATTTATTACAACGTTTCGGCCGTTGTACGCTCCGGCCTTCGGGTATTGATCTCACACATTTTGGGTCCTGTAACTGGATGTAACCAACGCCTTTACACACAGTAGGTAAAGGCGTTGGTTAGATCCAGTTAGAGGACCCAAAGAGTGTGAGGTCAATACCCGGTTAAGACAGTGGATAACTTGGAGAGGGGAATTAACAGGAGATAACTGATAACTGATATCCATTAAAAATGGCACGTCGAACTAGAACAGTCCACCCCAGTGAGCGAAATAAAGGGTTAATTTCGACATTCTAACCACCTGAAGAAGACCGGAGCGTACAACGGCTGAAACGTTGTAATAAATATGACGACAAAGATGACGACAATACTACGAATAATGTAAACAGTGTACATAATACCTCATCTCAGAAATATAGACAGATACTGGTATTTTTTCTTTTTTACTTTGAAAATGTGTAGCAGGTATTTTTTCTAATGTATTTTTATATTTTCATGTTTTGCCCCGAGTTTCAGGGTTCATTATTTGCCCATAACTGGGACCCTAACAGGTGCTACCGCCCCGGGTCAAGATAGACATTGTAACAACAGAAGAGGTTTCACGTTTCTCAAATCTTCCCGATCGGAGGCCTTGCTGCCACATGTAGCTTGTCGTCATACCCAGAATGAAATTTCGATGGCGCTAAACTAGTAAAATTCCAGTGATGCAAAAGTATTTTAACAAACATGAAATACTTAAACAGCACCTGTCAGAAATATATATAATTCTACTCGTATTAATTACATTCAATTATCTGCAAAGAACATTGTGAAAGTTACGAATTTATCTTATCCCTAACCTATGGGTTAAATAGTGAACAATAACCTGAAAAAAAACATTGTTATTCCCAAAGAGTTTGCTAATTCAATGTTCACACGCAAAATGTTATTATTCTTATAAAAGAAAATGTTTTGCTTTTAAATAACAAAGTGTTGATAAACCCTAAAAAATAAATCAATAAGCAAAATACATATTTAGCTCTTTTTATCTTGCCCTTTCAAGTCTCAATGTATTAGGATTTTAAAGTAAAAAAATATTTGATTTTTTTTTTTTGTGATGTAGGCTATTTTAGGTTATTTTTAGCTATTTATGGTGTCTGGTTCCGGGACATATTTCAATACAGAGGTCAGTTTCTATGTCTGTAGTGCCAAATGCAATATATTTTCACGCAATCATTTAAAACAAATCTCTAGGAAATCGAAAAATGTAGATTAGCAGTACACTTCTCATGCACGAAAGATTTATTTGCAATAATTTTTTGGTTTATTCCGATTCATCTTAGGATATTTTTCTCAAAAAAGAACCAATCAATTGAATGAAACTCTTTCTTTTAGCAATTTCTTATGTTTGACTTCTGGGCATTGCAGGCAATTAATTGGCCTGTTTTCTGCACAGTCTCTCTATTTTATAATCTCTCTATATATATATCTCCCACTCTCTACATAATCTAACTATTTTTGTGGCTGTCCTTCAGCATGGTCTCTCTATTTTCCTGGCCGACCTTCCGAACAAGTTTTCCCTTTTCCAGATTGTCTTTCCGAACAGACTATTTCCTGGCTGAATTTTCCTTTGCACAAATCTAAACTTATCATCTATCGAATGATCTTTTTTGGGCCTCGTCAATGCTTTATTTTTTATTATTTAATTTTTTTTAATTTTTTTTTTTACTAGATTTCATCCGAATTTAAAAAGAATATCTCCGATGTATATGGGAATTTTCTTTTTCAGGTTATAACTTCCGAATAGTTACTATTTTTACTCTCTTTCCGAACAGACTCTCTATTTTCCTGACCTCTTTCCGAACAGTCTCTGTATTTTCCTGACCCTCTTTACGAACGGTCTCTGTATTTTCCTGACCCTCTTTGCGAACGGTCTCTGTATTTTCCTGACCCTCTTTGCGAACGGTCTCTGTATTTTCCTGACCCTCTTTGCGAACGGTCTCTGTATTTTCTTGACCCTCTTCCGAACAGTCTCTGTATTTTCTTGACCCTCTTCCGAACAGTCTCTGTATTTTCCTGACCGTCTTTGCGAACAGTCTCTGTATTTTCCTGACCCTCTTCCGAACAGTCTCTGTATTTTCCTGACCCTCTTCCCAACAGTCTCTGTATTTTCCTGACCCTCTTCCCAACAGTCTCTGTATTTTCCTGACCCTCTTCCCAACAGTCTCTGTATTTTCCTGACCCTCTTCCGAACAGTCTCTGTATTTTCCTGACCCTCTTCCGAACAGTCTCTGTATTTTCCTGACCCTCTTCCGAACAGTCTCTGTATTTTCCTGACCCTCTTCCGAACAGTTTCTGTATTTTCCTGACCCTTTCACAACAGTCTCTGTATTTTACTGACCCTCTTCCGAACAGTCTCTGTATTTTCCTGACCCTATTCCGAACAGTCTCTGTATTTTCCTGACCCTCTTCCCAACAGTCTCTGTATTTTCCTGACCCTCTTTGCGAACAGTCTCTGTATTTTCCTGACCCTCTTCCGAACAGTCTCTGTATTTTCCTGACCCTCTTCCCAACAGTCTCTGTATTTTCCTGACCCTCTTCCCAACAGTCTCTGTATTTTCCTGACCCTCTTCCGAACAGTCTCTGTATTTTCTTGACCCTCTTCCGAACAGTCTCTGTATTTTCCTGACCCTCTTTGCGAACAGTCTCTGTATTTTCCTGACCCTCTTCCGAACAGTCTCTGTATTTTCCTGACCCTCTTCCCAACAGTCTCTGTATTTTCTTGACCCTCTTCCGAACAGTCTCTGTATTTTCTTGACCCTCTTCCGAACAGTCTCTGTATTTTCTTGACCCTCTTCCGAACAGTCTCTGTATTTTCTTGACCCTCTTTGCGAACAGTCTCTGTATTTTCCTGACCCTCTTCCGAACAGTCTCTGTATTTTCCTGACCCTCTTCCGAACAGTCTCTGTATTTTCTTGACCTTTTTCCGAACAGTCTCTGTATTTTCTTGACCCTCTTCCCAACAGTCTCTGTATTTTCCTGACCCTCTTCCCAACAGTCTCTGTATTTTCCTGACCCTCTTCCAAACAGTCTCTGTATTTTCTTGACCCTCTTTGCGAACAGTCTCTCTATTTTCCTGGTTGAATTTTCGCAGTTTTTCTATTTTACTATCTGTCCTTCCACGATCTATCTCTTATGTGACTGACATTGCACAGTGTCTACCATTATTATCTATCGAGTGATCGGGTTTGGGCCTCGTCAATGCTGATTTTGTTTTTGAATTTTTTTTTTTTTCGATTAGATTTGATCTGAATTGAAAAAGGAAAATCTCCGGTGCATACATAATAGGAATTTCCTTTTTCATGTTATGTTTTGAAGTTGGACCAGATTGATCGTACACAAAACTAGAAAATCAAGTGAATCAAATATTTCCATTCTAACCGAAGAATATTTCTTATATTGCACGGCTCTTTGGAATGGTGCGAAAAATCCATCCACAAACAAATTCTTCCTTCCGCCTAAGATCACTCGATATAAATGAATAAAAAGTTGTCATTGTTCCTCGTGAATGCGAGATTCTATTATTATTAGAACTCGAAACAGATGTTCAATGCAGAGCAGATGCTTTTTACTCACACTCTTTTGTCTCTGTCGTTCGATTTCTTAATCTTCGCATTGCTATGACGACTCGATCACATCGCGTCATCACTGAATATACCGCTCTGCTGCCTGAACTAGATTAAATCCTAAATTGCAAATTTAAGCGTGAATATTTCTTACTATTCACACGCCTAAAAGAGAAATCATCTTTATCTCGCATCTTTTAACTCACTATTAAAACGGTTTTTTTTTCTAATGACAAGCGTCTTTCGACCAAAAAATTACCTTGGGAATTATCTATTATACAAATGAACTTAATTTAAAAATGGATTTTTATAAATCCTTTTCTTTTAATCATTTGAAGCCAATAATGCTACTAAGACGGAAGGGGGTTACTGAGTTTGAAAGAATACAAGAAAAAGAAAAAATATTAACATAAAAAGAACAAGTATTAAGAAGACAAAAAATAACTGTTGACTTTAATTTAAATTTTATGAGCTCAAAATATATTGGAAATTAAGAAACCCGTAGCGAGTTACCCCAAAGGAAAATTGCGAGAGAAGAAACTGTCAGTATAGAACTTACGGTTATATCTAGCGATTTCACCTGTAAAATGATGAGACCTAGCTGCCAGTCTAGTACTGCGCTTCAATTCTTAAGGTCCAGGTATCAAATAGAAACGTTCAGCAGAACAATTACCATAAAATATTTAGAGAAAAGACGTAAGGAATTTACGTTACGGCAGTGCGAAAATGACTGAAGCTGAGGTGCCAGCTCAGGACCAATAAGATTGCAGTTTCTTCTTTTGATTTTATCAAAAATCTCTAAATACACAGCAGAAATACTAGACGTGACAAAAATACTCGGTGCATTGACGAAGGGAAAACTTATAAATGTGTAAAATAGATTCTATCGCGAAAAAATTTTTAGCAAGACACTGAACCAACTTTCATATTAGTAGACCAAGCAATTGATTCAATTTAATATTTGTACTTCATGTCAGTGGAAAACGCTAGCACGAGAAGCTACAATGAGTCACTGTCCAGGAGGTTACCATCGGCCATGCTGATGGAAGGACAAAAAGACGGTTAAAAGAAATTAGTTTCGTTTGGGAACGTTAAAATAAGCCATTTCTTATCCCAGATTGTAGCTCATAGATTATAGGTTATTTTTAAGATTAGCTGTCAATAAAATTAAGAAAGGAGTAAAAAAACTACACTATTTCTTATTAGCTTGAACCTTACTTTTAATAGCAGTTTTAAAAATTAATTTACGCCTTAAGGCCATATCAGGTTGAAACACCGGTTCGCGTACAATTGCAGAACTAAAGCAAGATGGAGTCTGGTCAGTACCGTGATCGGTAACAGCTTGGGACTACCAGATAGTGTAAGTTTACATGTGCGGATGGTGTAATAAATAACGGCTGGAAATTGCTAATTGGCGAGCCAAGTTCCAATTCCAGATGGATTCGTTATATTAACTTTCGCGTATATACACTTGTGAAAAAAATATGAATCCACCTTTTCTTCCCCTAGCAATGGGTTAATTAGTAAAACTTGTATCATTAAATCTTTACCTCCCACACCCGACAAAAAAATTGCAATCTAAAAATTTGACTGCACAGATTTGATAAGCTGAAAAGAATGAATCAATCTATCAAAATTCATTTACTATTATTATTATAATTTATTATTATAATTTATTATTATTATTATTATGCTATTTACGTTTCGGGTCTCAAGCAAATGTAGATTCAAATTCCCAACAAGCATTCCTTAAGTAGATAATTGAGGCTTGTTTTATCCTGACGATCTCCCGTAAGCAAATTGGTAACGCCACCCTTCGGCTAGTGTTTTCCCTAATGGAAAAAGTTTCATTCTTGTTGGGTGTCACGTATTCATTGGTCGGATTTCTCAATCCCCACCATTTGTAATATTTTCATTAGTTTAACCCATTACCTGCCATGAACCCCATTTGGGGATCTGTTAAAATTAAAATCACTACATGTTATTTCTTGTATTTACATTGGAATGCTTACATACATTGCATTTGCAGAGGTATATTCTACAACACATAGTCTTTAAAGTTTTTATTATTAGCTTTCTGTCGTAATTTTACATTTCACGAGTAGAAAAATAATGACTATTTTAAAAAGTATTTTTTTATTATTTCTAATCCATATTATTTTTTGATATTTTATACACATATATATTTGATGTACTAGTTTCTATAAAAATGAGAATGGTAACTACTGAAATTAAACATAAGGAATAAATAAACTTCTAAGTCACCTGTCTGGGCCAAAAATGCACTTTAAAAAACTTTGGCAGTTAATGGGATAAGGAAAGAAACAGATTTGTGAACTCAGACATGTGTCCCCCACTAAAAATAAAATTTATAGTAATTATAAATGTCTGTCGAAAGAAACGAACAAGTGCAGTGGTACGTCTAGACTATGGCAAGAAAAGCATGAAATGGGCACCCCCTTAGGGAAGGAAGTACTAAAACGCCACTGAATACTAAACAAGTATTTTCTCTACCCTCTCACATCTATGGGTTAAATCACAGTGTATGCTGGGCTTTCTAGCTTTAGGTATCAATCTATCTAAAAATTTGAGAACTCTGAATAAAACATTCGTGAATAATGAAACTGGAAATACAATTGTATTGGCCAAGGGATCCTGGCAGGTTTACAAATAATAAAGAATAATAACTTTATGATCGACAATGTCCTGAGACGACATAGCAATAAACAAAAAATAAGGAAAAAAAAGTTTGCTTTTGAAAAATAAGGGAGAGAAATGTAAACTTCCAATAGGGTTCGAACACACTTCTTAAAATTCGGGTGTTTATCTTATATACCAACACGTTAAACGTTACGACTACGTTGAAACTGGTTTGTCATTTTGTAGTCATTCTGAGCCGCGTTTGGGTACCTTGTTGTTAGCAAGATTATCTAGCTAGAACAATTACGACTGGGTAGTGAGTTCGATCTTGACTGGGTGCCTCTTACTTCTGGCTTTGTGCCACATCTAAGCTACTCTTAGAAGAGGGATACTTCGACGTGGTATAATGGTTAACAAGATTGTCTCGCAAGATGAATTACGACTGTTTAATGAGTTTGAGCCTCATTGGGCGCCCTTACTTTCGGCCTTGTGCCACATCTTAGAAAATCAGCATTCTGAGCCAATTTAAATTTCCGATCACCTCCATTGCAGTGACTTTGCTGTGATAGGCATGGAGAAAGACATGAATCCTGCCCCCCCCCAAAAAAAAGAATAGAGGAGATGGGGCTCCCCAGCCTTGGGTTAAAGCTAATCTAAGAAAACGGACAACATAAAGGACAAATCACCGGGAACCATATCCCTGTTATAGAAATTTTAAATTAATAACCGAACGGAATCTGTGGAGAGACGTGATCGCTTAACTCCTTAAAAAGACATGGCATTTAAAATCATATTTCTTCTATTTCTGTATACAAAACTGTTTTATTATATTGTCGTCTCAGTTTGTCTCGTGATTTTCCTATTTCGTTGAACGTCTAAAAATTAGAATACTTTATTACGTTAAGAGAGAAGAAGAAGAATAAAAGAAATAGAGAAATTGTTTAAAAAAACAAATTCTAAATCCTCTGAGCAAAGCACGCATTTAGATGAAATTCTTCGCCATTCGCCGCCTCTCTCCGCTTCACACCGACGGATTAACGAGAGACATCACATAATGAGTTAGAAAAAGAAACCATTTTAAATCGGATTCCTTTTTTTCCCTCTCGGGGGATATAACTCAGCAATTTCTGGAAACTGATCTAATTCTTTCTGGTAACAGGGGACGGCTTCACTCAATATATAAGCAAATCTCTTTTACAGCTTTACCTGAAATATTTATAATAGAAATCAAAAGGCTTAAAAATAGTTAAAACATTTATTCCTGTACATTACTCCAGTTGGAAGGTTTCTCGCTGAGTCACCTTGTTCTACAATTTGCTTCGTTTATTTTTCTCTTTTTTCTTTTTTGCTTCTCTAACCTTCTTTTGTTTGTATCATCGAACTGTTTGCCGTATTCAATCCTCCATTCTTTCCTTTTATACGTTTCGTTTATACATTCTTTTCTCTTCCTCTTTCAACCATTCTTTCTTTTAACCTTTCATTCTCTTTCAACCTTTCGTTCTCTTTCAACCTTTCGTTCTTTTTCAACCTTTCCTTCTCTTTCAACCTTTCCTTCTCTTTTTTCTTTTTTGCTTCTCTAACCTTCTTTTGTTTGTATCATCGAACTGTTTGCCGTATTCAATCCTCCATTCTTTCCTTTTATACGTTTCGTTTATACATTCTTTTCTCTTCCTCTTTCAACCATTATTTCTTTCAACCTTTCGTTCTCTTTCAACCTTTCGTTCTCTTTCAACCTTTCGTTCTTTTTCAACCTTTCCTTCTCTTTCAACCTTTCCTTCTCTTTTTTCTTTTTTGCTTCTCTAACCTTCTTTTGTTTGTATCATCGAACTGTTTGCCGTATTCAATCCTCCATTCTTTCCTTTTATACGTTTCGTTTATACATTCTTTTCTCTTCCTCTTTCAACCATTCTTTCTTTTAACCTTTCATTCTCTTTCAACCTTTCGTTCTCTTTCAACCTTTCGTTCTTTTTCAACCTTTCCTTCTCTTTCAACCTTTCCTTCTCTTTTTTCTTTTTTGCTTCTCTAACCTTCTTTTGTTTGTATCATCGAACTGTTTGCCGTATTCAATCCTCCATTCTTTCCTTTTATACGTTTCGTTTATACATTCTTTTCTCTTCCTCTTTCAACCATTATTTCTTTCAACCTTTCGTTCTCTTTCAACCTTTCGTTCTCTTTCAACCTTTCGTTCTTTTTCAACCTTTCCTTCTCTTTCAACCTTTCCTTCTCTTTTTTCTTTTTTGCTTCTCTAACCTTCTTTTGTTTGTATCATCGAACTGTTTGCCGTATTCAATCCTCCATTCTTTCCTTTTATACGTTTCGTTTATACATTCTTTTCTCTTCCTCTTTCAACCATTCTTTCTTTTAACCTTTCATTCTCTTTCAACCTTTCGTTCTCTTTCAACCTTTCGTTCTTTTTCAACCTTTCCTTCTCTTTCAACCTTTCCTTCTCTTTTTTCTTTTTTGCTTCTCTAACCTTCTTTTGTTTGTATCATCGAACTGTTTGCCGTATTCAATCCTCCATTCTTTCCTTTTATACGTTTCGTTTATACATTCTTTTCTCTTCCTCTTTCAACCATTATTTCTTTCAACCTTTCGTTCTCTTTCAACCTTTCGTTCTCTTTCAACCTTTCGTTCTTTTTCAACCTTTCCTTCTCTTTCAACCTTTCCTTCTCTTTTTTCTTTTTTGCTTCTCTAACCTTCTTTTGTTTGTATCATCGAACTGTTTGCCGTATTCAATCCTCCATTCTTTCCTTTTATACGTTTCGTTTATACATTCTTTTCTCTTCCTCTTTCAACCATTATTTCTTTCAACCTTTCGTTCTCTTTCAACCTTTCGTTCTCTTTCAACCTTTCGTTCTTTTTCAACCTTTCCTTCTCTTTCAACCTTTCCTTCTCTTTTTTCTTTTTTGCTTCTCTAACCTTCTTTTGTTTGTATCATCGAACTGTTTGCCGTATTCAATCCTCCATTCTTTCCTTTTATACGTTTCGTTTATACATTCTTTTCTCTTCCTCTTTCAACCATTATTTCTTTCAACCTTTCGTTCTCTTTCAACCTTTCGTTCTCTTTCAACCTTTCGTTCTTTTTCAACCTTTCCTTCTCTTTCAACCTTTCCTTCTCTTTTTTCTTTTTTGCTTCTCTAACCTTCTTTTGTTTGTATCATCGAACTGTTTGCCGTATTCAATCCTCCATTCTTTCCTTTTATACGTTTCGTTTATACATTCTTTTCTCTTCCTCTTTCAACCATTCTTTCTTTTAACCTTTCATTCTCTTTTAACCTTTCCTTCTCTTTCAACCTTTCCTTCTCTTTTAACCTTTCCTTCTCTTTCAACCTTTCGTTCTTTTTCAACCTTTCCTTCTCTTTTTTCTTTTTCGTCTTGTTTTTCATTATTTTCTCTCTTTTTTTTTATTTTCCCTTTTTCCTTTCTTTTCTTTAGTTTTTTTCCTCTTTTCCTGTCCTTCCCCTTTATCCATTCACTTTTCCGCCACTCTTTCTTTTCTTTTTTTCCGTTTTTTTTATTTTTGGTCGTTTTTTATTTCCTCCTTTTATCTTTCCGTTTTCTTTTCTTTTCCGTTCCTCTGGTTTATTCTATTATCTCTTACTCTTTCACTTTTCTTAACTCACTCTCAATTTCTTTCCCTTACTGTCTCCTTTTTATTTCATTTTTTTCTCTTCTCTGTCTTCTTTCTGTACTGTCTCCTTCGCCTTCCCCTTTTTCTCTCATCGATTTTTTTGTAAATCACTTATTCTCGTTTCCTTGCGTTTCCTATTTCTAGCCTCTTCTTTATTTGTATTTTTTCATTTTTCATTCACTCCTTTATTTCATTCTTACTTTTATTCTTTTTTTTTTGTTTGCTTTTTTTTCCTATTTTAAAAAATTGATATTTTATCATTCCCCACTGAACCCCGGTCACACCCTATTGACCTGAATAACCATGCGCACTGATCTGTGTCATGTACCCAAAGCAACTCGCTAACCTCCTTTGAAATAAGGCACAACTACAAAAAGTGAAAAAGTGTGTAATAAAAAGATTTGTTTTGAAATAGCACACTTTAAAACTAATATTGCGTACGAAGCGTGCGACGTCCTGCAAAGGCAAACACGAACATATTCAATCCCACTGGAACAATGAGTTTGTCGCAACTCTATGAGAAAGTAGAAGAAACGTAAGAGATATTCCATTAAAAATTACCCTGATTTTAGGATTGCTTTTTATGAAATTTAATCAAGTTTTCTTTGAATCTTGCCGTAAATTCTCTTTCCTGTTCTAGATTTCTTATCTTGGTTTTGTTACCTTTCTTGCAATACTCCCCTTGGATTTTATTCTTTCTTACATCAGAGTGGCAATGTAATGGATATCGCCTCGGCTTGAGGGATCGAAGACCTGAGTTCGAATCCCAGTCGCGTTCGTTACATTTACTTACGTGGGATAGGTATGAATCTATCTCGGCTCCCCTATATGGGTAAATAGCAGGACAAACTATACGGTCTAAGAGAAAGATAACGCTGAATTCAAAAACCTTTGAAGACATGGTCTATGAAGATGGGTTCCTACAGCACGAATGAGAGGTCCCTGGATTTGGATCCAAGACTCTTAACTCTGGAATCAATCAATTGGAGAGTTTAAATTCCAGTCGTTAGTTGCATTCACTTTCGCGCAGATACCTTTGAGGAAAGTATAAATTCATCTCTTCTACTCCCAGATATGGGTAAAATAGTAAGATATATCTGAAAAAAAATCATTATTTACAAAAAGAATTGTTCATTCAATCACTAACAAAAAAAATAAGAATAATTCTTATAATCCTAAAAATATGCGGCCTTACATAACCAACAAGGGGTCGATAAACCGTAAAAAATAAATCAGCCAGTCATGATTCTCTCTTCATTCAATTCGGTTTCTTTTCAATACATCTCGCATTAATTCTAATTTACATTTTTTTTAAATTTGGGAACTTCATTCATTCTGTGTAACAGACATAGAGAAATCTAACGGCGTATCTGAATAAAAAACGATGACTTTCGACTACTGAAAAAAGGTATCTGTCTATATGTCCGAGATGAAGTATTATGATTATTTATATTACTCGTACTGTTATCCTCATCTTCATTGCCATAATCACAACGATACGGCGGTTGTACACTCCGGCCTTCTTCAGGCGATTAGAATTTTTCTTTCAACAGCTGTCTATATCTCTGAGACACATTAAAGACGTTGGTTAGATCCAGTGACTAGCTTCTAGTGATATAATATCTGTCTATATCTCTGAGATGAGGTATTATAATTACTTTCATTATTTACATTATTCGTACTGTTATCCTCATCTTCATTGCCATATTCACAACTTGTGAGTTGAATGTCGAACCGACCCTTTATTTCGTCCACCGGTGTAGATTGTTCTAGTTCTAGCTGGCATGCCCGTTCTGGATATCTCAGTTATTTCCCTCCAAGATTTTGGTTCACTACTGCTGTAGCCTGGTATTGAACTCACAACTCTTTGGTTCTCGTCATTGGATCTAATCCACGTCTTTGTTGTGAGTCCAATACCATGCTACAGCAGTGGTAAACCAAAAAACTTGGAGAGTTTTGTTAAAGGGAAATAACTGAAACATTCAGAAAAGGCGTTGCACGTGGAACTGGAACAATCTACCCCGGTGGGCGAAATAAAGGGTTCTGTTCGAAATTCCAATTACCTAAACAAGGCAGGAGCGTACAACGGCCGAAACTTTGTGAATATGAGGATAAGAGTCCGAATAATGTAAATAAAGTAAATTATAAAATGTATTAGGCGATCACAAAAATCAAAGACAAAAGAGCTGAACTGTTATTTGATACCGAATCTCTAATATGCCAGTGAATACGGGACAATTTTCTTATCGATGAAGAAATGATCTGAATATGTGATGATGCCATTGGCGAATTTTAATATGAACAAAGCATATTATAAATGTTTCAGTCTTAAAAAAATAGGAACAAGAAAGAAACAGTTGCAAATTTGTGGGCACTCAAGAAAAGACTTGGGAAATTTAACATTCACTGGACCCACCAACAGCAATAGAAGTGTAGCGTTGCATCTCAGACCAGACACCACCATTCGCAGCTGCTTCCAGTCAAACGCCCGTACAAGGAAACCGTCCTGGGTAAGACGATAAACTACGCCCAACAGCAAGGCCTCTGATCAGGAGGGTTTGAGGAGCGTGAAACCACCTCTTAATTGCTGATGTAGCCAGGTCCACAGTCGGATAATTGGCGGGTGTAACTCTGACTGACTTCGTGGTAAAGTTTTGAAAAAAGCAAAGGTTGTTACACGAAACGAGTTAGCACCTGTTAGGGTCCCAGCTATGGCCAAATATTTAACACCCAAACTCCGGTCAAAACACTATAAAAGTGTAAAAATAGTGTTTAATACTAGAAATACTTTGTAAAAAAAAAATTGTTACCAGCAATACATTTTGAAAAACATATTACCAGCAATACATTTTTTTTTTAAATATTACCAGCGAAGGAAAATTCTTACCAGAAATAGATTTTTGAAGGCAAAAATATTAACAGACATAGATTTTTCCTCTCTCTCTCTCTCATCCAAGTTTTGCTTTTTTCCTCTCTCTCTCTCTCTCTCACCCAAGCTTTGCTTTTTTCCTCTCTCTCTCACCCAAGCTTTGCTTTTTTCCTCTCTCTCTCTCACCCAAGCTTTGCTTTTTTCCTCTCTCTCTCTCACCCAAGCTTTGCTTTCTTCCCCCCTCTCTCACCCAAGCTTTGCTTTTTCCCCCCTCTCTCTCACGAACTTTGCTTTTTTCCCCCTCTCTCTCTCCCAAGTCTTGCATTTTGCTCTCTCTCTCCTCCAAGCTTTGCTTTTTGCTCTCGTTTATTCAAGCTTTGCTCCTTGCTCTCTCCTTCTCTCTCTCTCTCTCTTTCAAGTTTTGCTTTTTGCTCTCTCTCTCTCTCTCTCTTTTCAAGCTTTGCTTTTTGCTCTCTCTTTTTTCAAGCTTTGCTTTTTGCTCTCTCTCTCTCTTTTTAAGCTTTTATATTTGCACACTTTCTCTCTCTTTCTCTCTCTCCAAGCTTTGCGTTTTTTATTCTCTCTCTTTCTCCCGTAAACTTTGCTTTTTTTCTCTTTCCCTCAAACTTTGTTATTTTTTTTATCTCTCTCCAGGTTTTCTGGTTGGTGAATCTCTTTCTCCGTGTTTTCTGTCGGGGCCAAATTTCTCTCTCTGT
>OZ038486.1:101827029-101834529 GCA_964036315.1 Acanthosepion esculentum
AGTATAAGTTTACTGTTTGTGTCTATTTTCTCTAAAACTCACATGTTTGGTCCATGTTATCCTCACCATCCGTCTGTAGAACCACATTCATGTTGTTTCTTTTCTTCATCTTTATGGAGATTGTTCATCATTCGGTGTCATATAGGAGAACTGATATTGCCTAACATTAAAGTACTGTTTTCCTTGTTTCTAACACAATAAAACTTTCTTGTTCATTTCCTATTTTCTGACTCTAAAAGCGACTATGTGCAATTATTTGTCTCGTAAACTAGCAAATAAATCCCTGTGAGAATAACTAGACGCATCCTGAAAGAAGTTTGGTTTCACATCTTTAGAATGGCTGATTGTTCCCAAGGATGACCATCTGCTTTAACCCAACTGTGATTTTTTTTAAGAACTCCTTCGAGCCAACCTGTGGTCATATGGCAACGATACTTCACTGTACAAGATACTGTTAAAGTACATGCGCCTCCAGAGCGATAAAATCTTTTGAATTCAGTGTTGATCTTCTCCTATAAGGGTTGCCAACCATGGTTAGAAAGTCCAGTTAATTCTTCTATTTAACTCATAGATGGGAGGAAAAGGGATGGAATCATACATTTCTGAAGAGTATTGCGTGAGAGTGAATGTCAGGTCTTGTCTCGACCGGAATTCGAATTCAGCGTACGGATTTTTCGTTCCGAGTCTCTAAGCATTTTCGCCATCTGCACTCCCGAAACAATGACAAGGAATTATAAATAATTATAACTAGTAAAGAAACAAGACAAAAGTGAAGATTACGTAGATTCTTGATCGTGATGTCTGATCAAAATCAGAGTCTCTTTGACTTGAAGGGAATCTGCAAATTCTCATTTCTCATCATCGGCATCACTGCACGTTTCCATACATATTCTTCGGCTCAATCCCATTTGTGTTTCTTCAACACACGCAAGGCCAATTTATAGGTACCTCTGCTGATGGGCCTTAATTAAAATCCAAGTATATATGACCAAAGTATGATTTTGAATTCAGTGTTATAATTCTCCTATTATGGTTGGCAACCATAGCTCGAGACTGTCCTCTTTACTGCTGTTTAATCCATAGCTGGATGCAGCTATAACTTGTCCAAGTGTATTTACGCGAGTGGGAATATAATGATCTCGACCGGCATTGGTAACAGGTTTCGAGCTATTACCCATGACATTAGCTGTCCATCTAATAACAAGCAACTATTTTTTTTTAATCTATGTTTAACACTACGTCTTTTCGTTTACTTTCTGAAAGATACTGTATTCTTGTGTTCTTTGGCATTTCCGGTTGCTAACCCATGCCGTTCGAAAATATTCAATTCATAATTCATAAATATTTTTCTCTCTGATTACATCATGCTACTGGGACTCACAGCTGGAAATTAAGACGTTCTGATTTTTATTTGTTTATTTTTCTAATATTAAAAGATATTGTTGTTCGGTGTTTCTATTTGAATGTTTCCATTCTCTTTGAAGACAGTAAGACGAAAGCACCATCACAAGAAGATTTTCATTGCAAACAACAACAATGGCGACCTATTCATGTGTGGAACTTCAAGTCGTAGTGAAAGGTAACATATTCGTATGAATCTGGATGACGTCACACACTTAAACTGCACAAACGCATCTTCACTCTGTTACATCACACTTTGTTGATAGCATGCTTTATACATACATACATACATACTTACAATGACAAAAGTACATATATAGCCACACGCACCACATATAAGTATTTGTTTAAACCTATATTTTTATCTTATATATATATATATATATATATTTCGAAGTTAACGTATATTTATGAGTAGAAGTGCTCAATAACATATATTAAAAGTGTACATATAAAAATTAGCGCGGGGATCAACAGCGAGTAGCGCCAAACAGCTTCATGTATGAATTCAATCTTCAACACAGAAAGTTTCGTTGAAGCATGTAGTAGACTGTCGCCATTCGCTGTTGACCTCAATGTTTACATAGACAGACAGACAGACACACAGACACAGAGAGAGAGAGAGACATACACACACAAAGTGAACACCCAAAATATATAAAAAAGTGAACATAAACATATATATATATATAGAAATGAAAAGTCTATATATATATATATACATATATGAAAATCTCTCTATATATGTGTGAATATATATATATATATATATATATATGAACATCTACATATATATATATATGAAAATATATCTATATGTATATATGAAAATATATCTATATGTATATATGAAAATATATCTATATATATATATGAAAATTTGTATATAAATATATGAAAATATATCTATATATATATATATATGAACATCTACATATATATATATGAAAATATATCTATATGTATATATGAAAATATATCTATATATATATGAAAATTTGTATATAAATATATGAAAATATATCTCTATATATATATTTGAAAATCTATACATATATGAAAATCTGTATATATATATATATAAATCTGTATATATATATGAAAATTTGTATATATATATATAAATCTGTATATATATATATATTGTCGTCTATGTGTGTATATATGTATATATATGTGAAAAGTCTTTATGTATATATATATGTGTGAAAAATCTTTATATATATATATATATATGTGTGTGTGTGTGTATGTGAAAAGTCTTTATGTATATATACGTGTGAAAAGTCTTTAGATATATAGATATATATAATGTGAAAATCTTTATATATATATATATATATATATATATATATATATATATATATATATATATATATATACCCACATTTCATTTGTGTATTTAGCCAGCAATACTTCTTTCATTCACGTTTTATTTAATATGTCAGACAAGGTGCTTTGATTAATTTTTTTTATAAAAACTGTCCAATAGTTTTTATGTAATTTATCTACGGAAAAGAAAAATATATATCACATGAGAAATAATATTAAAAAATCGTAAATGGGAGCACGTTATCTGTCATATTCAATTAAACCTGACTATATATTATATATATATATATATATATATATATATATATATATATATATATATATATATATGTTTATATACACATTTCATACATATATTCTACATATACTTATATATATATATATATTGTGTTTGTTAGGTATTTTGATGTAATATGCTAAAATAAAGAATATTGCTCTACTTGTTTATTGGCTCCTCTTTTAAATTGAATGTTACGAACGTCGGAATTGGATTCTATTCGTTCTCATTTTACATATATATATATATATATATGGAAGAATATGATATACAAATAATAACTGTGCTGATTAATTGAATAAAAAATGGAAAATGTACAACCCTTCATTGCAATTTTTATATATTTACCCCTCAAATATTTTACTACGGCGAAAATGTATAGACCGGCAAATGATTTTCGAGTCTTCCAATGAATTTTTATGTCCTGATTCCTGCAACATTGAATTTTTCTTTCTGAAGAAATCGTTGATTTCAGCAACGATAAAAACAAAACCAAAAATGCGTTTTGAAAACTAAAATAAATTGTTGTTCCATCTTGGGACACCGGACGCTAAAACTCTAAAAATTTAACATTCCTCCCAATGAATAATTATAACCAACTTTCACTTTTATATTTCACCAGCAACGTATATGTATGAAACAGGCTAAAACATTAATGATATAAAAGAAAAATACGACACTCAATAACATCAAGTAAGAACACGGTCACAATGTGCTGACCGTGTTTGGAAAAATAAAATATTCCTATAACTCTAGAAACATCCATAAACATTATTTGATAATGGGTAAAAGAATAGTCGAAAGTGCTCGGACATACAAATAATCGGAAGTTTTTGCACACTGTCCAGAAAGGACAAACTTATTCGCACGCAAGAAAAATTAAATAAAAGGCATAATCACGGTACTTCATCAGTCGTCTATAATTAAACTTTTCTAAAAGATGAGTTGCTGTCCAAATACACAATTATGTATGTATGTATGTATGTATATATATATATATATATATATATATATATATATATATATATATGACTTGCGCGCCCACACACACAGACATATATATATATATATATATATATATATATATATATATTAGTAGTAGTAGTAGTAATCTTATCAATATAAGTAACTACATTCGTTTCGGAAAACCTTCGGTTTCTTGATTTGCAAAAAGTCAAATCAATATCGAAAAAAAAAAAGGTATAAAAAAAAAGAAAGAGCCAAGAACAAGAACGTCTGTCGAAAACAATCGTTCAGCATGCAGGTCGAATTCGACGTATGAGGGTCAAGCAGATCAGTTCCTAGGAAACTGACAGTCCGGCACCAGCACATGAGATTTGATTATAGTGGTGAAAGTTGTGTGCAGAACCATCCACACTTTTTGAAGGGCCGAATACAGAGACTTGGTGCACTACATGCCACAATGACCCCAAACGACCCTTGGCAGGTTTTGAATTCAGATTTGCGCTTCTCATTTGCCATCCAAGACTATAGAACCCAGTCTGTTCTTCTTTTTACCCATAGCTGGAGGGAGAAGAAGAGGATTCACACCTTTCCCAAGGGCATTAGCACGAACGAGAATATAATGGATTCGACTGGAATCCGAACTCTACTCTCAATCCAAGCCGCTATCCATTACTACACCGTGCCTCATATATATATATATATATATATATATATATATATATATATATCACGTGGCCGAGCGTGGTTAGAACGTTCGCATTCTGACCATGAGACCCGAGTTCGATTCTCACCAACGATTTGTCAGTGAGGTGACTTCCTGATATTATCGGAGGAAAATTCCTTAAAAAGACGCCTTGGGGGACGTCGATTGCTGTGCTAGCAGGAAGTCACATGCCCGACGGCTTGAGCGTGCTGGCCTTGTACAAATTATTGATTTCCCTAGCGTACAGCATAAAACATAGGTGGGCTATGTGGGTGTCGATGAAACTCAAATGCGCCTGAGCAAGGGCATGCAATAAGGATTGGCTAACCGCCTTAGTAGACGTCTATTCTCGAATACGAGTAACCAGCTATACATTTAAATATATATAATGTTAGTGGTCACATATATATGTATATATATAGGTTTTTGAATTTGTAGGTCTGATGAATTGAATCGTGATTACGATTCCAATGTAATAAACTATAACCATGGAATATTAGTGTTTGAGCCTTTTATATTATATATATATATATATATATATATATATATATATATATATATATATATAATAGACCGGTTGCAACGTAACATCATCCAGCTGTTTCGGACCCACTGTGTGCAGAAGTACTGAGCTTAATCGGCCGAAACTTGGCTGAAGTACGGCGCTCAGCTGAAGATTTCTGCTGGTCTGGGGCACTTAATGTGTATATGTGTTCTATATATATATATATATATATATATATATATATATATATATATATATATATATATATACTTTTTAAATTTAAATACATATATATATATTATAAATTAACTGATTTAAAAATGTTTTTTCGATACACAGTAATAACCATGTTTCAAAAATGGAAGCTAGAAGCTTCAAATTTAATTTTGTTATTAAATTAAAGGAATTTTGGAGTAACATACTTTTTATTTATATATACATATATATATACACTTTCAAATTTAAATACATTTATATATATATATATATATATATAAAACCTTTAAATTTAAATACACACACACACACACTCACACATATATATATATAGACACCTTTTAAATTTAAATACACACACATATATATATATATATATATATACATACATACACACCTTTTAAATTTAAATACATATATATATATACACCTTTTAAATTTACATATATATATAACTGTTAAATTTATACATATATATATATATATATATATATATATATATATATATATATATACATACCTTTAAATTCATATATATATATATATATATATATATATATATATATATATATATATATATAATGTGTGCAGGTTGGCTGCTCAATATTAAGTACAAAACGTATATAATGAGTGTGGGTATAGAAATCAACATTGCATAGTGACTTGTAGTTTCGCGTCTTAAAAGCTAATTAAACCTGATGTGAATATTGCTTAAGCCGTGAATTCCAAGTCAAAACACTGGCTTTATGTGTATGTCCACATTACTTTTATTTTTTAGAAGCCCTGAAAAGTTCTTGGCCAGACCAATGATTATTTCTCCGCATATCGGGAAGTGTGTCAGGCTCAGAATTTGTCAGCATCTTCTTTGTCTAATCGATTTTCATTAACACCAAACATACATCTATCAGCTTTTATTCAACACTTTGAATGCATGTATAACTGTGCTATATGTGTGTGTATGTATAATTTGTATGGAGACTCACAATATCTGTGTACTCAAATTTTAGCACCGGTCTGACACACACACACACTCACACACACACAGATCAGTGCTTGTTTAAAAAACGTTTCATGGCATTTTCTTTTCTGTGTGGCTATTTCTGAATAGATTTGTCTTTAACTTTCTTCCTTTCACCGTTCTTTATTCTTCCATTTTCACGCGAAAATGTGTTTGCTGCTATTTCTTCAATTGCACTTTCTATGACAATCACAATTCGTACTCGTTGCTACTATGCAGTCTTTCTTCATGACTTTGTAAATGCAATGTCTTTAATATTTTCCTTTTCTATTTAATTTTTTCTTTGTCTACTTTTTGCTTGTATTGTTTTATATTAAATATGTGTCTCCTCTTTTACTCGGCTTCTCCCTATATTTTTCTTTCTTTCGATCCTTCAGTCTTGTTTTCTTTTTTCATATTTTCTTCCCATCACTTGTTCTTTGTCATTCATTTGGCTTACATTTCGCTCTTTCGTTTTTCTTTAGTAAACAACCTTTTACACTTTTGTCTTTTGTATCGCATTTTTATTTTTTCCTATGCCATTTCTTCTCTTCTTCACGATTTTCGTCTCTTCTTTCACCGACAGTTACTTTCATATATCTTTCCCTCCGACTCTACATCGTCGTCTTTTTTTTTCTCTAATCTTTTCTCATCTGTTCATTGTCCTTCTTATATTTCTCTAACTGATTTATCTTCCACTATTACCTTTCTTTCTCTCGCTTTCCCTTCTCTATTACCTTACTATCTACCGTTTGTCCCCCTCTATTATCTTTCTCTCTATCGTTTGTCCCCCTCTATTATCTTTCTCTGTATCGTTTGTCCCCCTCTTTTATGTTTCTCTATCGTTTGTCCCTCTCTAATATCTTTCGCTCTATCATTTATCCCCCTCTATTATCTTTCTCTCTATCGTTTGTCCCCCTTTATTATCTTTCTCGCTATTGTTTGTCCCTCTTTATTACATTTCTCTCTATCGTTTTTCCCACTTTAGTACATATCGTCTGTTCGCCTCTATTATCTTTTTCTCACAAGTTTTTTCTCCTGTATTACCTTTCTCTCACTCGCTTGTCCTCCACTATTACCTTTCTCTCACTCGCTTATCCTCC
>OZ038486.1:101839529-101914529 GCA_964036315.1 Acanthosepion esculentum
ATAATTTTTTTGGTAGTGTGAGATTTTATTACGTAACTCAAATGTGATTCTTCGTTTTGAAAATACATTTATGTTGATCATACTTAATGCTGAATTTTGTTAGTAGTATACAAGGCATTATTATCGAAATAGTAACAGGAATAAAAGGTATTGACCTTTCAAAAATAACCGCCATTCGATTTGTTTCGCGTTGTTTAAATATTTACGTTTAAGATTGAGTAAATCTTCTCAGATGGATGCAATGTTTTATTTCTCGAAATTTGAGTTATTACTTCAAAATAGAAAAACAGACATTTTTCATGAAATTTAATTCTTTTAATGGATTCTAGGGGAAAACAGTGAAACATTCTTTATACTTTTTACTATTAATCAAGGTAAGATGTTTACCTCTTCATGTTAAAAAATGACTTCAAGTGATTTGGAGAAATTTTATTCAAGTTATTATTAAATTATTGTTTGATAAATTAGTTACATAACGCCTCCTTTGATATGCCACGTCTCTTCAATTCGGAGTTAATCATGGCTCTCCACAACTTCTTGCCTCTTGTTTGATTACCATCGTTCTTCGTCTCTGCTTGTCATGCATTCACATAAACTTGTTCGGTATTTTCTTCTGTTTCTCCTACCTTCAATATGTTTTGTGAGTGTTAAATTTTCCAAGCCCTATTTTCTCGTGATGTGATGCCTCCCAGAAATCACGACTGTGTTTCTGATTTTAGCTATAATTTCCCTGTTGGTTTCTATTTATCTTAAAATTTCCTCTTTGCTCACATCTTCTTCTCATGCTATTCTCAGCCACCTTCTGTAGAACAACATCTCTGTCGCTTCGACTCTCCTTTTCCTCTCTGAGGAAATTGTAGAACATTCACTACCATAGAGGAGGATAGATATAATATAGACAGTCTTTCTTTATTTTTCTTGGAACATTTTCCTATATCTTAATAGTTTACTTCGTTTCCGGGAGACTTGATTCCCCATGCTGATGAGCCTTCTGGTCTCTCTACTTCTCTTGTCGGTTTTTACATTAAGCAGTTAGAAAAGATATATGTTCTCAAGTTGAATGTCACACATCTGGATGCATCTCTTGCTAACAAGCAGACATTCGATCTTCTTATAGATAATAGCCAATCCTTTCTCGCTTTCTTTTGCTGTCTTTGGTAGTTTTTTTTCTCTCTTAATGTGTCATATGCGTATCTAATGCTGCCAGGATTAGGGTCCATAGGTTATCTTAGGATTATACGATTATATCACTATATACATTTTTTTTTTAAATCTGGTAAAACTTTTTTTTTCTGTTTTTTTTTTTTTGTTGTTGCTGAAGGAATTTTTCTGTTTCTTATTATTTTGCTTAATTTTTGGAAGGCATCTTTCGCTATCATAATGATACTTCGGATCTCGGTTTCGCATTCCCCCCGTCCTCTGTGTATACACATCCTAGATATTTAAATGTTTTTAATTGCTCGGTCTTGGTATCTCCAATTTGTATTCCTCATATTCAGCTCTTCTTTCTGCTGACAACCATACGTTTTTCTTAAAATGTCTGTTCCTTCTTTCTTTTTTTCTCGTTTTCATTTTCGTAGGAGTGGCTGTAGTTTCATTTCTGCACTAAGGTTTTTGAGATTGTGACCGCCAAGAATCCATTACATTCACTCACGTGAAATGTAGACCGGGTTCTATAACCTCGGATAGCAACTGATCTACCGCAGAAAGAAATGGCTACCTACTGCAGAAAAAAAAACTGCCTCGTCTGTCATTTATCGAAAGATAAATGAACGCCTAAGCGTGTATCACGCATGGCACATAACTGACAGACCGCCAATAATGCTTAAGATCTTTTTCTTTTTAGGACGTAGGCGATCATGGCTCTCCTCCTCCCTCTATCCCTTGCAGCTCTCAACAAATTCCTTCACTGTCAACCACTTGCTTAAGCCTGCTAGGTATCCCATGCGTTGTTTTCCCTTGTCTCTCTTTTCCTCTATTCTACTAGGGAGTATCTGATTCTCCGGGCCCTTCTTCCTCATTATGTGCCCCAGAAACTTCAGCTGCCTCTTCCTGATGTTAAGTATAAGCCCTCTCCTAGTTTGCATCTTAAGACCTCATTGTTGCTCACACGCTCAGTCCATGGTATCTTTCCCATCCTCCTGTAGAAACACATCTCCGTCGCCATGAGTTTCTTCATCTTTGAGGAAAACGTCCAACATTTTTTGCCGTAAAGAAGGACAGATGTCACGTAACAGCTCAGTACTCTTTTCTTTGTTATCAAAGAAATCTTCCTGTCTCACAATACTCTGCCCAGCTTTTGGAATGCGTCCTTGGCTAGCCCAATACTTCTACGGAACTCAGTGTCGCACTTACTGCTCTCTGTCAAAACGCTTCCCAGATATTTAAACTTCAGCGTCTGCTTGATTCTAGTGTTCCCGGCCTGCAAATCGCATTTCGGGCTCATCCACTTACTAATGACCATGCATTCTGTCTTCATGTAGCTTATGCTTAGTCCTTTCTTCTCACTGGACTGCTAATTCTCTCAGAATCACCTCACTGTAAAGTTTGAACAAGTCCGGTAAGAAGACACATCATTGTCTTACACACCTTATTTTGTATATTTGCTGAATTCATCTTCTATCCGTATGCCGCCAGTTTTCTCGAAGTATAAGTTCCCGGATTATTTTAATACCCTTCCCAAATATATCAGTAGTATTTAAAGAATACTGAGCTGTTACGTGACATCTGTTCTTCTTTACGGCAGCGAATGTTGAACGATTTGCTCAAAGATGAAGAAGAGACTTGAGGCGACGGAGATCCTAAGGATATCATAGACCGAGCATGTGAGCAACGATAAGGTCTTAGAGAGGTTGCAATCAGGGAGAAGGCTTATATTTAACATCAGAAAGAGGCAGCTGAAGTTTCTACGACAGACAATGACGCAGGAGGGCCGGGAGAATCTGATACTCAAGGGTCAAATAAGAGAAAGAGAGACAAGGAAAGGCAGTGCGTGAAATAGCTGACGCACCTGAGCAGGTGGATGATAGAACGTGGTCTGGGGGAGAAGCAGAGGGGAGGAACTTTCTGAGAGCTACAAGGGATAAAGGGAGGTGGAGAGCCATGATCGCTTACGTCATGAAAGAACATGGCACATAAAAAGAATAAATAGTGGCATATATAATAGTGTAATTTTACAAATAATTATGTGAGGAAATGCTGAAAATTCTCTGATAAAAGGCCCAAGAATCACTCAAGGTAGAAGGTTACTAAATGAATGTTTTGGATGGATATGTGAGGATGGGGCTAAGTACAGAGTATGTCTGATATGTAGGGAAAATAAGTTTCTCAAACCCGGTAGCTGTTATCGGTCTTTCCAGTATAGATGGAGGCTACCTTCCTAACATTTTCTGAGAAATAGGTTTCTCAAGTCCAGTAGCTGTTATCGCTCTTTCCAGTATAAATGGAGGCTACCTTCCTAACCTTTTCAGGAAAATAAGTTTCTCAAGTCAAGTAGCTGTTATCGCTCTTTCCAGTATAGAAGGACGCTACCTTCCTAACCTTTTCTGAAAAATAGATTTCTCAATTCCATTAGCTGTTATCTCCCTTTCCAGTAAAGATGGAGGCTACCTTCCTAACCTTTTCACGAAAATAAGTTTCTCAAGTCCAGTAGCGGTTTTCACTCATTCCAGTATTGATAAGAGTTTTCTTCTATTTGAAGTCGTGTGGAATGATATCATCTGGCTTATGTCCTTTTCTCTTCGATTTAAATGTGCTATCCATTTCAGTTGTTGCCGCTGTTGGATATCCTAGTATGAAGTGGTCTCCATTACTCGGTACAATTTTGTCTTTTATGTAAAAACAATCCACAATGTTCAAAGAATGCTGATCTTTGCCAAGATCCTCAGGCAGCAGTTGTATGCAGATGATAGTGTTGATATACCTGATCGGGACTATTTCATAACATGAGTCGAGGTTTCAGGTTGATGTTTTGGATTCGTCGCAATTTGCGCTATTGGGCGAAACTACCTCTGGCGCGGCCTATATTATGCTCAACTCCATTTCCTCCTATACTTACTTTGTTATAAACTGATCCATACGTTTAGGTGGCTGAAGCAGTTACTAATTCCACATCCTGGATTTTTAAGATAGATTCAGGTGCCACCACTGGTTTCATTCCAATTCCATATCATAGTTTTTCTGTTTTGGAAAGGTTTAACTCGAGTCCCATTTCTTGGAATACTTGGTATTGACCACAGGAAAGAAACCTGTTTCGTTGTTTTCTATTGGGAGACGCGTTTGGGATGCAGTATGGAATGTACAAATGGTCAGTGCCGATCTAAGCTCATCTATGTTTGTAAATACGCAGGGCATACTGTAGGAAGAGATTGGAACCATCATTTCGTCTCTGTCGTACTCATGATAAGGTTTGAAATGGTTCCATATTGGGTTCCTCACCAGACATATAAATCTATGTAGATCGATACATGCAATTTCTATTAATCGATACATTGGAAGGCGGTTTCTAACGAGTGAGATGAAGTCTCTATTGATGTGGCCATGTGCTACTGTGAGTTCGACAAAGCAGGTATACAGTTTCCTATTAGATTAGTAAGCCGTTTTTAGAGTTTTTTTTTAATGAAATAGTGATTTTCCAAACCTTAGTTGTGGCACAAGACTGAAAATAGGAGGCACCCAGTGACGATCGAACTCACTACGCAGTTGTAATTGTTCTATCGAGACAAGCTTGCTAACCATTACACCTCCTCGAGGTGGCCAAGTTGTTTGATAACATATATGTCATCATTATATCCTACGGGATATAATGATGACGTATATGTTATGAAACAGAACGAGGGCCAAACTTAGAAAACTTGAAAGTGATAATCAACAGACTCCGCCCAGAATTATTTAAGACAAAGGCCGCAATATCCCATCAATCTCTATCTATACTTAAAAGAGCGATAACAGCTACTGCAGTTGAGAAACCTATTTTCAGGATAAAGCTAGGAAGGTAAACTTCACCTATACTGGAAAGAGTGGTAATAGCTACTGGACATGAGAAAGCTGTTTTCGTAAAGGAAAGTGTTCTGCGAGAAGAATTCTATAAATTTCAACTGAAAACATTATTGGCTGCTCCGTTAATGAATGCCAAATGTTTCCTTGCAGGGTAACGGCTAATATTATCATTACTGACTAGCAGCAGGATTTTCCTGGGTAATTTCGTTCGTTAGAACTTAACCATTTAGATCGCGTCATTTTCTTTTTGATCTCTATCTGCCTTTATTATTCAAGTGTAAATCAGAAATATATCTACCTTTTTTTTATTCTCGTCTATATCACTTCATTTCATCAGCAGTTCCCTGCTTTTTACGTTGTTGTCAAACACTAACTTTGCGTTTGAAAAAAAACGGCACATTTGTACAATTTAAGTAGAGAAGTAGACACATTAGCCTCACATCAAAGCAGGTAAAATGGCCACGCTTGCATAAGTGATTTTCTATACTTAATTTGGTGATATTGAGTATGTTGTCTATTTCCGACTCCGTATATTTTCAAGACCAATCTCGACTTCTTCGCTTTCAATCTCTATTCGTCTCTCAAGAGGGAACATTCGCAAAAAAACATTTAATACATTTCATCGTTGAAGTGCCTTGTCTATACACCTGCCGTATTGGGGGCGACGAGAATACTCCAACTACATCCACTAAAGTGAGATAAACCCCACCTAAATAAACTAAGTTGACGCATTCAAACTCCGGTATAAATCAGACCAAAGTTTACATTTCGAAAAAAAAAAAAAGAAAAATGTTTTTAAACTCTAGTATAAATTCGAACATATACCGGAAAGAACAATAACAGCTACTGGATTTGAGAAACCTATCCTCCTGAAAAGGGTAGGAAGGTAGCCTCCATCTATAATGGAAAGAGTGATAACAGCTAATGGACTTGAGAAACCTATTCTCCTAAAAAGGGTAGGAAGGTAGCCTCCCTCTATACTGGAATGAGTGATAACAGCTACTGGACTTGAGAAACCTATTCTCCTGAAAAGTTTAGGAAGGTAGCCTCCATCTATAATGGAAAGAGTGATAACAGCTACTGGACTTGAGAAACCTATTTTCCTGAGAGGTTAGGAAAGTACCTTTCATCTCTATCTGTCCATTGTGATTTTGGTATTAATTTTGACATTAATTTACTCACCAATGTCAATATTTTTTTGAATTAACTGCCTTCACCAAACCATTTCCACACTTATTTCTCCTCGCGTAAACTAGAGCCATGTCTAACATGTAAAACCGGAGATATGAGTAGGATTTCGAGTTTGGTCTACACCGCAGACATGTCTAGTGTTTCGAGTCTTTTGGAAACCGAACTTTCCCCTCTTTTTATTAATTCTTTTTTTTGTCACAATACATAAGTTTCACATTAAGGGACCCAGATAGCGTTCATTCGTCATTATTTTAATCAAGTTCACTAAAACCTTCCACAGAATATGCACGAGTATTATATTTCAACTCCATTTCCTTTTCTTATAATAAAGAAAATTCGAGGCGTCTTTGTCCAGAAGAGGAGAAAGACACGGTTATCTGCTCTCAGACAAGCAGTATGGTTTCCGCTTTGCCCGATCTACGGCCGATGTGCTTACGGCCATCACTGAATTTGTCTACCAAGCTATTCATAATAACGGTGAAGCTCGTGCCTTGGCCCTAGACATCTCCAAAGCGTTTGATAGAGTTTGGCATGCCGGCCTTCTTCGCAAGCTCCAGGGTTATGGTATCACAGGTCGATTGTTTGACCTAATACAATCATTCCTGTCAAACCGGGAATTCAAGGTCGTTCTCAGTGGATTCATCTCCAGCTCCTATCCCACTAACGAAGGTGTTCCTCAAGGCTCCATCCTAGGCCCTACTTTGTTCCTCATATTTATAAACGACCTTCCTGACGCCATAGACTCCCAAGTCGGCATCTACGCTGACGACACCACTATTTACTCCTGCCTCAAACACAAATCTAGTGATGCTAACAAAGTTAACCTGGCAGTTCAAATGGAAAAGAACCTCCAATCTGTTGTGAACTGGGGCGAGAAATGGATGGTTAGCTTTAACGCCTCTAAAACAAAATTGCTCTCTATTAACCACCACAAGGATCCATCCCTGCATCCCATTAGAATGTCTGAAGACCAACTTCTCGAGAGCTCATCTCTGCGGCTGCTCGGTCTCACGCTGTCCGTTGATCTGAGATGGAACAAATACATCGAGTCAGTTGCATCATCCACGGCAAGGAAAGTTGGTTCCCTGTGCCGAGCCAGGAAATTTTTTTCCCCGGAATCGATCCTCCAAGTCTATAAATCGACCATTCGCCCTTGCATGGAGTATTGCTGCCATATATGGTCTGGGGCCCTTGCTGATTGCCTCAGGGTTCTTGATAAGATCCAGAGACGGATATGCAATGTGATTGGCCCTGATCTGTCATCTCGTCTGCAGTCGCTCTCTCACAGATGCGATGTTGCCTCGCTCTGTCTTTTTTACAAATACTTTCACTGTAATTGCTCCGAGGAGCTGCTTTCGCTTGTCCCTAGGCCTCATGTATTTAAACGTCCTACGAGGCTGGCATCCCGTTCCCACCCCTTCACCGTTGAAACTGTTAGATATAGACGTCTCTTCTACTCCAATAGCTTCATGTCTCGCACATCTCGCCTGTGGAACTCCCTTCCCTATTACTGTTTCCCTGACAAATACAATCTCCAACGGTTTAAGTGTAGCGTCAATCGACATCTCCAGTTGCCTTGATCTATCCACTTCCCTTCTCCACATCCTTTCACCTTTCATTTCTATCTGCTCTCGCTCCAAATCTTCTGTAACCCCCTTGCCTTGATCGACCCACTGTCTTTCTCTTTCTCCACATCCTCTCCTTTGCCACTCCTATCTGCTCTTCCTCCAACCCTTCTATAACCCCTTGCGTGATAGTGGCCTCCAGCCTTGCTTGTGGTGATACGCTTAAAAAAAAAAATATATATATATATATATTATTTCTGAGATGAGGTATTATGTACACTATTTACAACGGCCAAAACATTGTAGTAAATATGGCGACAAAAATGAAGACAATAGTCCGAATAATGTAAATAGTCTATAATATATCACTGATATCACGTCTCTGAGTTTCATGCACAACGAAATTTTCAGGTGGCATGTTGAGACTTATATGCCTTAATACCGATGAAGAATGTGCGTATTTTTTTATTAATATACAATTTATAGCTCTGGTGTTTTACATCGAACAGTATTTTATTAAAACTAGCACTCAATGTACGATATTATATATACATACATACATATATATATATATATATATATATATATATATATATATATGTATGTATAATTAGGAGGATTCGAAATAATCATAATTAAGTTTTATATATATATGTGTGTGTGTGTGTGTGTGTGTGTGTGTGTGTGTATAATATGAATTATGGCTTCCAAGTTGAATGATTTGACGTAAAAAAATTTATTTTTTGGGTGCACCGAATATCTACCATAGATAAACACACCGATTGAATATGACAGGAAAATAGTCATTTTACACAAAATTTGTGTTCATATTTATCCTGATTTTGTATAATCGATTTTTTATTACAAATCTATTTAATTCCAAGGAAGAAATATAAAAGTAAACCGATATTTAAGAATATATCAGGAGTGACCGTTTTCAAAATAATTCTATTTTTATTATTAAACTGTAAATGTTTATTTATTGTTACCCTCCTTCACCAAATAAAATATGCATTATTCTATCAGAATATGCATGTAGAAAATTGTAGTTTATATTCATCTACAGTTTGATGGTAACATTTTACTCTCAAAGTATTTAAGTGAGAAAAAAATAATAAAAAATGTCTTCAAGATCGTTTGATTTTATACTAATAAATGTCATGTCAGACTGCACCATTCGAACTAGACATATGTTAAATGCACTCAAATTATATTTCTTCCATGTAAGTACTTGTATCTTATACAGATAATCACCTTCAAATCGTGTAAAAACTGCACTTAGGTAAACATTTCTGTAGATGGAAACATGTTTATTTATAAATATCAATGCATATGCAGAACAGCCGAGGCAATCAGCAAAACATTCGTCTTTAATTTGTTATTACACACCGCTCCATTCTTGGGTTATATAGTCTCGAGGTGAAAAGAAAAAAGAATCATATTTAATGTTGGATTCTTATAAACCTCTAGTTAATGTTATATCTTTTTTTTATAAACCTCGAGTTAATACCTGATTCTTTTTTATAAACCGCCAGATAATAACGGATTCTTTTTTTTATAAACCACTAGATAATACAAGATTCTTTTTATGAAGCTCCAGTTAATGCCTGATTCTATTCGTAAGTCTATAATTAATACCGGATATTTATTCTATGTATCCTATGTTAAGATTTCCCACACCAAAAACAAATCCTGGTAGAGATTTCTAGCTCTGTTATAATCGTCTGCCTGTATAGTTAAAATATTACACTGTGTTAAGACGTATATTTGTCTTATAGTGGCGTAGGACTTCTGGGTTAAAATGAACAGTTGGTTTACCCACGTCAAAGATGGTTAATGGAGGCTGATAATGACGAGGAAATACAGGGGGTTATTTTTAACAAAACAAGATAAGGAATTTATTTACGAATTTACACGTTTGATGTTGTGTCAGTAGCTCATTTCAGTAAAATAAATCAGGAATTTTTAAAGTCTGTAGTTTCAATGAATTTTCATGAACTGGAAATGTTCTTCCAACAGATTAAATCATTTTACACAAAATAATATTCCAAAATGTTTAAAACAAAGGTAAGAGAATTAGTTGTTCATAGAAGGGATATACGGTTGTATGCATCCAGAAGTAGACGAAGTGGTGTAGTTTGAAATACTTAGCGTACTTCTATTGCTGAAATAAAGTTAATTGAAGTGCCAAGTGCATATAATTGGCGAGTAATTTCAAGCGGAACACCCGAATAAAAACGAAACCTTTCATATGATTCAAGCACTCTTGTCGATTTACCTTTTGTCTTATTTTATAGCAGAATGATTTCAAATAGGCTCGTTATTTTCTTTTCTTTATTTTTCTAGGCTCAACGGCTAATTTCTGTGAAAATAAGTTTTTTCATAGGTCCAAAGAAAATTCCACACAGACTCGCGAATGTCTTTGCGTGTTTTTCTTCAGCTCGCCTAAATTTAAACTGAATGGGTAAAAGAAGTTATTATTTCGTACTCAACACAGTCTTACCATTCTGTTTAGCGTACTTTCTCAATTTATTTTCGGGACTTTAATCCAAGTAAACTTTCCGGATTATCTTAAGGTTCCAGAATAGAAAGAATTTTCCTATAATTTCTGATCGATCTTTGAGTTATACCTTATTAGGAAAGCAGTGATGACGCATAACCTGAATCCGTTATAAAAAAATCAGTATGTGGATTTAGTAAATACTTCAGATATCTAGAGGTATGGGAAAAAGGTATATTGAATATAGAATAGGCTGCGCTAGAGATACTTTCGCCCAACACCGCAAATTACTAAGAAACCAAAACATCAACCTGAAAACTCGTGTTATGTTCTTAAATAGCCTCGTCAAATGACCGATAATAAAAGAAACGTGATCTTCAATTGTAATGTCCTGAATAAAAAAAAAGCATTGAATAAATTTATTTTATTATATCATGTCCATATAGGAAGTATGCGAGAATGTCTGTCCAGAGGCACCCAAACTCTTAGCTGTATACAACCACTTCCTAAGATCCATGGTTAAAAAATGCTTTGATTGAGTAAAGCTTTTGACGGTGTTTGAAAAGGTCATCATTCTTTGAATATTGTGGACTGGCGCAATAGAATCACAGACAACTGTACCAAGTAATAGAAATCGTATCACGTTAGGTCGTCTAACAGTAGCAACAACTAAAACGAACAGCAAATACTTGGAAAGAAAATGACATAATCCAGAGGTTATCATTCCACACCAGTGTAAATAGAAGGTTAGGAAAGAAACTCCATGAGTACTGGCAGAACGATATCAGCTACTGGTGTTGAGAAACTTGTTTTCCTAAAAAGTCTTTTAAGAGAAATAGTTCATAAATATCAAGCGAAAAACGTACGGGAATGAATGTGTGTTCGTAGGAAAACGGCTAATATTATCATTATTAAACGCTTCTGCGTAGTATATATGAAACAGGCCGTTCTACCTTTGCATTGAATGCTCTGTTACTATTCGGTTTTTATGAAGATCACATTTTTTGTTTTAGTGTCTTTAAGCTACATCGGTCTAAATCTGCAAGACACACCGTAATTCTATTACGATAGAACGTAAAGTTTCTCTGCGGCCAATCTGGAGACCAAAAGCCCTCTCACTTTGCAACAAGATCCGGATCTTCAACGTCAAGATGATCCTACATTATGGCTGAGAAATCTGGCAGATAACCAAGACCAACACCCGCAAACTTCAGACATTTACCAACCGATGTCTCAGGAACATCCTTAATATCAGTTGGTCGGAAGTCGTCTCCAACGACCAACTGTGGGACAGGACCAGATAAGCCTCAATCGAAATTGACATCAAAAAATAGAAATGGGCATGGATCGGCCACACACTCCGCAAGCCTGCTTCTAGTGGGTCGACCAAAACAGATTTGGTGCAGTAGTGTTGACAGAGAGGTGAAGTCAGCCGGAAGAGGCTCGCTCGGAACCGCGTCCTTTGGAGAGGTGTTGTTTCGGCCCTATGTGCCACAAGGAATCAAGAGACATAACACACACACACACACACACACATACACACACACACACATATATATATATATAACGAAAAGTTTAGGACCAATTTACTCGTATCTTTCCATTCATGTTTAGTTTTACGTTAACTGTACATTTTCATGTAGGTCCATATTGCTTATAATAACTGTCGTTTTAAATTAGCATAATTCTGCCTGCCTGTCTTGACATAAATCAATAAGCACGCTAATGTACGCACATATTTATTATATCCATTTAGTCGCAGATCAAGAAGGTTTTCGTATTAATATATAATAATCTTCCAAAAGCTTTCTTTTATCAAAATGACAGTCAAAGTATCAACTTACATTGGGAATACTTGGAACCAATAAATTATGAAAAGCATTTGATTTAATGGTATGCAGTTAATGAGGCGTAATATTCATGTCAACTATGAATAAAAGATGCAGAATAGGGGGAATGTAAAAAGTGAATGTCCCTTATATTCATTGTACTATCTTGGAAAACAACAAAAGGTAAAATGTAACACGTAAATATATAATAGAAACGGAATGGATTTGGAAATTATAATCAATTGTAGGTCAATTATATATGTTCAAACATTATTTACATTATTCGGACTATTGTTCTCATCTTTCTCGCTATATTTATTACAAGGTTCGGCCGTTGCACGCTCCGGCTTTCTTCAGGCTGACCACATATGGCGAGAGAAAAGGGAGATCACCGCCCTCTGTGGGATCAGGTTGAGATCATAGACAAAGAACACCACTGGAAAATTCGTAAACTTAAGGAATCAGCACATAAGTTAGGCCACAAAACTCTACTGAGCCGACCAAGCATAGAAATAAAAATAATATGGGAACCAATAATAAGGAATGCCAGAGAAAAGCGATAATAACAACAAAAATTACAATATGAGCTCTGGTAAAAAACATAATATTATAACAGCTAAATAGGTGCAATATGAGTACTGGTAAAAATGGTTGCTGAGATAGTAGGTTTATAATAGCCAGGAATTCATACACAGATGTTCTCAAGGACACATGGCATAGTGGATAAATGCGTTGGTTAGATCCAGTGACAGGACCCAATTAGTGTCAGTTCAATACCCGGTTAAGCCAGTGAAGAACTTGGAGAGGGCAATTAACAGGGCAATTGAGAACTGACATCCTTTAAAACATGGCACGTTTTAAATAGAACAGTCTACCCAGTGAGCGAAATAGTGTTCAGTTCGACATTCCAACCACCTAAAGAAGGCCAGAGAGTACAACGTTGTAATAGAGATGGCGACAAAGATGAGGACAATAGTCCGAATAATGTAAATAGTGTACATAATACCTCATCTCAGAAATATAGACAGATATTCAAACATGTATTGTTAATTATAACAGACAACGAATATATTTTGTTTGGTCATGAGCTGTTCGTAAAGTTGCTTTAATTTCGAGAGAAAATAAAGATAGCAATTGTCCAATATTTGGGTATTTTTTATTATGCTGTTCCTTAAGCTAAGATTTCGTCTTGCATGTGCCATCTTCAGAGTGGTTATATGAACATAAATGTTGGATAGTTCCTGTCTTTATTTTCACCCCAAATTAAAGCAACTATACGAAGCTTAGAACGGCTCATGATCAGACACAATACAAATTCGTTGTTTGTTCTATTTAAAAATATGTGTTTGAATAATTAGCTGCTTCCCCAATACACTTATACTTTTGATTATTTGAGTATTTCTGTATAGTGGAGGGGGTTTTATCTTCTCAAACACATACACACAGGTATATGTATTTTACTTTGTACAAGCACACTCATATAAATAATGTGAGGTTAGGTGCAGATACACATCCATGCGTTCGAGCATACATATATACACAATTGTCATTCTATTTTGGTGTCGATACCTTAGCATTACATATGTAGCGATGTTCTTTTAAAAAGGAACGGGTGGCGATGGTCTTGGCGTTTTTCAGATCGTCTGCGCCAGACGTCAGATAAATTCACATTTCCTGACATATACATACATATGTATAGACGCTTACCCACATACATTAGTTGCGTCCACAACCACCACCACCACGTTGGTTAAATTGGCTTATGTTCGTATCATACAAACATCCTCATCATCCTGTCCACGCATATAATTTTTAATGTTTTTCTTTCATGCATACAAGAGAACTCTTTCTTTGTACATAGTGTTTATGATCATTTTGGCAGATCTCACACACTGTCTAAAAAAGAAATCTGTTGTAAGCATACAAGAGAAATATAAAAAAAATGAATTACAGTGCCTTGTAAGTCGTCTTCAATGAAACCTTTATAAAATATGGACTGCTACCGAAATACATACATATATATATATATATATATATATATATATATATATATATATATATAGGAGAAAGATGTATGACAAAGCAGGAAAAAGGTTTTGTGCGATGAGCTTCGTCCTTTGGACTTCATCGGATTAAATTTATTTTATATATATATATACACACACACACACATACACACGTATAAACATAAAAGAATATTAAAATAATTGTCGAACTTTGTTCATTTCATAATATGTGACGTCATTTGTTTATATTTGGATACGCATCGAGCAGATATGAATGTACGAGAGAAAATCATGGAGAATTGTAGTTTAAAAACAGTAAAATCTAACTTGCTAACCGACATGCTCCTCTGTGGCTCAATCGGTAAAAGTACGTCACGCTATATGACGGTTCCGTATAAGATATAGGATCGATTCATGTCGGAGGACGCATATTTTCTATGAAAATGTGTCGGAAATTCAGACCGGTAAATGTCGTTAATACTGTTTATTATAAACAGAACATTTACTTAAACATTTGTATCTATAAAAAGAACGTATATACATAAAAAATGTCTTAATATATATAATCTCACTAAAGGATTAACAGAAGGTCTCAAAAAGAAATCCTATCAATTTAAAGCTTGTAAAAAGAGAACCAAGAACCTTATTTAACAAAAGCCAACAGTATCTACATTATAAAGAAAACCAACATGGGAAACCAAACTAAGAGAGACCTATAATACCAACAACGACCATCTAGTTAGTTATTCTTCTTCTATTGGCCGTGCTCCTCTTGAAATGTCATATATGTCATCAGATATTACATAACAGTTCAGCACTGCACTCTTTTCTTTTGTATCTAATGAAATTTTCCACTTCCTTAATACTTTCCTTAGCTTTTAGAAGGTATCTTTTGCTATTTTAACGTTCTTTCTGGTTTTGGTGTCACATTTTTCGTCCTCAAGAAGGTGTGCAAATTCGAAAACATGAATTTTAGACAGATTAAAATGCATTATTACAGTGAATCTGACCAATAGTTTTAAAACGAATCGAGTTTTGGTCTGTGAATGTTAAGAATGTAGATATGGTGTTTACTGCTGGAAATTAAATAGAACTACTGACAGCAAGAAGATTAAAGGTAAGTTGTTTGTTCATTTAAAATAAATTTATTAGAGAATATATTTAGTCTAAATACAGATAACATAAATTGACTTCAACTGGGTTTTTTGTGGACAGGAAGGAAATAGCTCCCGTGACACAGCTTCCCATTTTAATTTCATTCAAATTGTGTCTATATGCACGTTTGCGCGTTCGCAAGTATATTTTAATACAACGAAAACGTAAAAAACATTAAGAATTAAACACTTAAAAATAATTCTGTTCATTTCCGAAAATTACATATTTTTTATAATTATCTATTTCTTCTCGTCTGACTTCATGATTGTATTGTTCATCCTCGGATAGGGACTGTCCAGACTGCGTGGAATTGGAATGCATTATCCCAATGCCTTATTTTAATCTCAACCATGTATGTATTTGGGTGTGCTCGCTTGTGCTTAAATATACATTAATGTGCCCAGACATGTAAGTCAATCACGAGCATTTGCGTCAATGAATATTCACACGTCACACAAGTGCGTGGATATTCACACGTTACATTACGAGCCTGCATATTCACCTGTTCTATACGTACATGGATATCCACACGTTACACACATGCAAGAGTATCATCTCTTCTTCCATAGTATAGATTTCACTGAATATATTACCAATGTTAAGTAGGTAAATATTATAACGGTTCGTGTTTGGAGTTTGTGAATGAATTAAAATGTTGAGGCACTGGAGGAAGTCCATTCTATAACAACTATGATACAAATAGTGTTTGGAGGGATTTCCTCGGGCCATGGTTGTGCGGGGGAGTGATTTAATCGGATGAAGTGCAGAAATGAATTCACTCTTTGCCGGAGCGAAATCCCTCGATGATCACCTACGGCCTAAAGGCACATAAATTTTATAACTCTTCTATTAATTTCATAAGTTCCTGGTAAAGAGAAAAAGAGAATATTATTTTCAGCTAAAGTACAATATATTAAATTGGTTCATTCATTTTCTACAGATTGTATAGCTAGCCACTCATATTCGAGGATACCCATATTGCACACGCTTGCTTAGGCACACTTATGTTTTTTTCAACACCCTCAGAACCCACCTGCAAGTTATACTGCAACTATACTGAGAAGACCTTAGTTACAGAGCGTGTTATCTAGCGTGATTAACAATTTGAAAAAGACCAGCACGCTCAACCCCTCGGCTACGATGACTTGTGACTTCGTACAAGCACAGCTATCGACAGCTTAGGTTTAGGTCTACTGAATTTCACTCACAAGGGTTCTGTAAAACCGTGGTATGTTTTTCAAGCACTTTCCATAGGTGCCGCACGCTGGTATCGACCCCTCCAGTCCGATAACATCAGGAAGTCTCCTTCCTGACAGATCGAAGATGAGAATAGAACTCTGATCTCATGGTCAGAATTCGAACTTTCTAACCACTCAGCCACCCTTACCTACCATTTATGTTATTTAAAGCCAGAAAATATTTTTACATTGTAAGTTTTTTTTATTTTATTTTTTTATTATATTTATTTATTTATTTTTTTAGATAATAATGATTTAGTGACACAAGTCTTACGAATTAAACGATAGCTTGGGAGAAAGAATAGCTGGATTCATGCCTTTCCCAAGAGTGTCTGTGCGTAAGTAAATATAACGAACTTGGCTAGGATTTGAACTCAGCTCTCTGAATAACAATTCCAAGCCATTCTCTATTGCAACACCAACACATCAAAGCTTATAACTCCTGGTATTCCCAAACGGTCACATATCTTGGTACTGACCAGGACCGATATCTTTAACTTTGGTTATCGTACGGAAACTGGTGTTTTAACGTGATATGGCCGTAAGACTACCATACAATAAACACTTCTAAAATCATAATATTACTGCATATATTAGACAGAGAGAGGGGAAGTTATGAGCATGCTGAATTATAATTACGAAAAGGTTTCGCTAGATCTAATATGTATAGACTGAGATAGATGTACGCATTCTCATGTATGTGTTTACAGAGAATCAATAATAAAAGGTCGGTCTAAAACAATAAATCACGCAAAAAGACTTCTTTTTAATTGGCTGTTTTATTGTCTACGGTTATTATGGGATATCATTTTCCCATTAGCCAACTGCGACGCCTATCAGTATTATAAAGTCTGCATTTCATAGTTTTTCATCATTTTGTTTAATAAATTATTGATTTGCTCCAAATGACAATGTACTTAATAACGTTATACATATAATATTTTATTATACCATATTATATATATACATACCTATATATATACACACACACACACACACACACACACACACACATACATATATATATCCTGTCCTCTTCTATGCATGAGAGTCCATCAGCACAGTTGTTAGAACTGACCAACCAGACTCCATGCACATATGCTTTTGATAATTGTGATGAACGCTTTAGTAAAACCAACTGTGATTCGGGATAACGCAATGCGGAAATATATTAGATTGGTGCATAATTACCAGGCGTTTTTGTAGGGGAGTTATTTGTTAATAAAAATTGCTGTTTTGTTTACTTTTTTAATAAAAATACGATTTTATGCTCATGTTATAAAAATGCGTGTCGATAATCATACGCTCCGAAATAATCATTTTAAAATGTTATTGTTGAATTAGGTTTCTTTTTTCATAATAAATATTGTTTAAAAAATGCCTGATAATTATGCACCAACACAATAGTTAACATATTGTCATACAAAGTCATCAAAGGGGCCTCCTCAGATTTTGAATTAATTTCTCCTTGTCCACCCAATGGCAAACCGTCCAATCTACTATACTATTTAACCTGTAGCTTGCAGAAATGAATTCATATTTTTCCCAAGGATATTTGCGCATAATTAAATGAAAGGACCTCACCAATTTCCCGTTCGCTATTTGCTACGGTGCTCCTTATATCCTAGCATATGCGCTGATTCTTTCAGACGTTTAATTCTCCAGTGTTTTCCCTTGTTCAGTATTCTCACACCATTCCTAGTCCTGGGTATGACGATAAACTACATCCGGCAGCAAGGCCTCTGATCGAACGATCGAAGGTTTTGAAGAAAGTGAAACCATCTCTTAATTGATGTTGTTCCCAGATTCACCGCGACCCAGAGTAGTAGCACCTGTTAAGGTCCAAGCTATGGGCATATAGTGAACCCACAGACAAAATACTATGAAAGCATAAAAATACATTTTTATTGTAAAATTACCAACAATACGCACGAACAAACATATTGTAGTGACATCACCAAAATTCCAAATACTACGAAATAACAAATATGAAATCTCTCACCGATACTGGAAAATAAAGACAGGAATTATCCAGCATTTGGATATTTTTTATTATGCTGTTCCTTGACCCCAGATTTCGTCTTGCATGTGCCATCTTCAGAGAGGTTATATGAACATAAATGTTGGATAGTTTTTGTCGTTATTTTCACCCGAAATTAAAGCAACTTTACGAAACTTAGAACGGCTCATGATACAAATTCGTTGTCTGTTATATTTAACAATATGACTCTGAATAATTGTCTTCTTCCCCAATACACTTATATATATATATATATATATATATATATATATATATATATATATATATATATATATATATTCAGTTCTATGCATATGAGTTTGTAACCCCGGGTTTCAAGCTTTTGCGATCATCAGAGAAACTGTTTTTTGTTTTGTATTTTTAACAATGGATCTATTTATGCTCGTTAGTGTTTGATTATTTGTGTATGGTGGAGGGGAGATTTATCTTCTATGTTTGCTTGGGATGACACTCACTCTCACACATACAAACACATACAGGTATATGTATTTTAGTTTGTACAAACACACCCATATAAATAATCTGAGGCTAGGTGCAGATAGACATTCATGCGTTCGAGCATACATATATACGCAATTGTCATTCTATTTCGGTGTCGATACCTTAGCGTTACGATGTTCTTTTAAAAAGCAACGGGTGGCGATGGTCTTGATATTTTTCAGATAAGTTCAGATTTCTCCACATGCATGCACATATATAGATGCGTACCCACATATATTGGTTGCGTCCACCACCACATTGGTTAAATTGGGTTATGTACGTACAATAAAAACATCATCTTCATGTCCACATACCCACACACACATATATATATATATATATATATATATATATATATATATATATATATATATATATATAAAATGTCGTTTGTTCAAAGACTGTCGAATGCTTCCTATATGGAACGGCTAATTTAACATATTCCTAATCGACGACAAAATCTTGAAGAAATATCGAATGGTATGTATTTTTGCGGTATCATGTTGTTACATATATTCGTTCGCTTTATTCTGTTGGGTGAAAGACCTCGAGGAATAACCTCTAGAATATTTATATATATATATATTGCTTATAAGTACCTCTAGTCATCCAGTGAAGTGAAACTCTTAGCTAACGTTGTAAACTTTATTTCCGATTAGAAACCCCTTTGAGATGGAATGTCAAGGAGGCAAGAATGAGCGTGTTCGACATCTTTTTCTTTCTTTCAATCAAGTTCCCGAAACTGCCAAAGTTGCTCGAGACATTTGAGTTGTATAGAGATGACTTCATTACTGACAGAATACAACAGGATTTTTTTACCGTTTCGAGGAGGGGAAATACTAAATCGCAGATTCTTCGCTTTCTGGCTGACCTGTTCAATTTATTGAGAAATTAACCCCGCGCTGATCGAAGAAAAACCGCGCCAGACCACTAGGGAATTGGCTCATAAGATGGCAAACGCTCATGTTACAGTCGATCTTCATCTTCAATCAATATGTAAGGTCCAAAAACAGAACGCACGGGTGCCACACGTATTCACCAAGAAAAGCAAACTCCAGCGCTTCTCTACTGCTGTTAGTTTACTCGCTCAACACGAGGATAATGGGAGATATAGAGCCCGGTTGAGAATTTCTGCCACACCTACCATTTTCTCCTGATGTAGCCTCTTCGGCCTACAACACCTTCAGTTTTTCTAACAATTTGACGAGTTTTCTCGTTCAACGACGTGAAGCTTAAAACGTAACTTGATGAATTTTTCGAGTCAAAACCTCGTGGTTCTATTGTTGAGACAATGAACAATTATTAGATCGTTGGAAGGAGGCCGTAAACAATAAAGGGGAATACATTGTTGAATTATTCATCGGACCTATTAATAAGTATTACGATAAATGATTAAAAAAAACTAACGAATGTATTTAACAATCTAAAATTTAGAGATTTTTGAAATATTGAGGTCGTTCACGTTGCTTTTATTTGTAAAAATTGTTTTAATCTCGGAAGACGACAGGCGTGTTAAATTTCTTACCACCCGCCAATATGTCTACTATGAAAAGTTTTGCATATGTGGTGTTTTATTTATAAATTGAACTCGCCTCACGAGTGTGAACGAAAGCCAATGTCAAAAAAACAACACAAGCAAGCACTCACATTCTGATAACTTTTTTTTCCTCCTTTTCCGATTATATTTAAAATCTCAGTAATTTAAACATGATTATATTTTTATTCATCAGTTTTCTGTCCAATGTGCAGAATGCAGCGGCCTCTCTTTTTTGAGGGTTGGACGGGTCCTACTAACATCAGTTATATTTAGTTTACTTTGTGTTCATGTTTAGTTTATTGGGTTCATCTCTTTTCCCACTCATTATTTAATCTTAAGATTTTTATATATAATTTATGAGAGGGTGTGGTATTATGGTGTATGGAGGATTGGTTGGCGACGGACGAGTTTTTGTAGTGAATGTGCAAATTGTAATGAGTGAATGGGTCGTGAATCGAATTAGCTAAGTATAGGATAGTTAGTGAAGACCAGCCTCAACCCTCCCCTTTTTCGGCCTTGTGCCATAATTGTATGCTTATATACAATAAATATCATTTTATTTATAAGTATTTAAGATGCCCTTCTTGCTTCTGTTAACTTTACCTACCAATGGCCGGTAAATTGGATAACGCTGCTATTTTACCTGTCTAGAAATTACCTGGAATTTTACAAGACATAAAAACGTTTCAATTTATCAAGCAAATTTTAAGTATCGACCTTTTGATTGGAAATTCCAGGATCTGCGGAAGGAAAGGTAAGGCCATAATTAATTTCTCTTGCGATGTTGTACGACCTATCCTCATTGAGATTTCAATGTTCTGAGGCGAGCTAACACTGAGGTAGACGCTGTTCTTTTTTAAAATGATACTGACCTATTCCACGATTTTTTTCAGATGTTCAATTTAAAAAGACGTCTCCAAATAAGAAAAACAAAATAATTATGTTGTTCAAATTTTAGTGTTTATTGCATTTAAAATTCGTACACATTAAGATTTTACAATTATCTTCTCACTCCTCATAGATTTTAGGTGTACTCCACGGTTTCCCCCGTCCCAGGTAAGACTATAACCGCGTCCTGGGTAAGACGAAAAACAACATCCAACAGCAAGCCCTTGTCAGGAGGGTTTGAGGTGTGTGGAACGACCTTTTAATTTCTGGTATTCCGAGGTTCACCCTGACCCGGCGTGCTAGCACGTGTTATGGTCCCAGCTATGTTCAAATAGTTGGCCCCAAATTGGGGTCAAAACACTATGAAAGTGTAAAAATATATTTTTTTATAAAAGCTCATTACCAGCAATAAAAATCTTGGCATTAAATAACCTTTTGAGTTTGATATGCCGTAAAAGAAACCAATCTATTGTTTCCGTATAATTCTAATTGTTTTTTCCACTAAGATGTGATAGATTGCTTAACAATTAAAGAACATTGAAAATTAAACACTATTAATTTGTTTTACGTTGTTTCATGTCATCACATTCTAGTGGTCTATCGGCAATAATACCCCCAACGATACATCAAAAGGTTCAAATAACTAGAGAAATTTTTTCCTCGGGCTTCTTTTTACTTGGATTGTTTTCGGGTGCATAGCATGCATTCGTTCTTAGAGAGAGGGTGATAGAACGGTTGTCAGCAAGTTAGTCAATTTGCCAACTTCTTCCTGGTGAAACTAGTGTATGAAAAGGAATTTTGGAGAGGAAGACTCAAACACCAGATCTCTTGACTTATGTACTGCAGCAACAATACCGCTTGTTTCTTCTCGAATATTAAAATTTAAACCAAGACAACGTATCACTGACAGGATTTCACGGCTACGGGGGTTCAGACACGCCTCACTCTTTTCGATTCATTAAACTTTTGACTCGTATGGAAGGTCAAGAATCCCATTCACGACAAGAATCATTTTAGCATTTTTGTCTCCCTTAACTATTCTGGGATACTGAGAAAGTTTCCACGTTCCATCATTTTATTTTGCATTGGAAATTAAAAATTGTGCACGACCAGGAATTAATGTAAGCATCCCTAATAAAATGACAGATATTGAGCGATTTCCACTAAGTACTCGCATATAAAATTTTATTATATATATATATATATATATTTCTCAAAATGGATTTATTTATTATGTGAAATTTTTATTACTTCAAATTTAGGAATCAGGCTCGATTCTTGCTCGAGAGCACATATTCTTTGAGATATCTGAAATACGCAGTCCGACAGACAAGGCATGTTTTAAGGTAAAAACAAAAATAAAGCGTTTATTTCAAATACGAGTATTCACGATGACTTTTGAACTTGTGTGTGTGTGTTACACTATTGTTCTAAATTTTAAGATATTAAACAGTAACATTTCTTAAACGAAGATATAGCGGCATGTTCAAACATTTTTGAACAACTTTACAGCTGCTACTTGAATGTTACAATGTGAATATAATGCGAGCGCACGCTGAGAATCTGATTGAAAATTTCTATTTTTCTTATGTATTTTCTTGATTTTATTTTGCGATTATTGGTATATTTTAAATAAGATGGTCTTATCTTCATCCTTTTAATAACGATTTATTTTAAAGGAGGAAATGCAACTTGCATTAAATGCCATTAATTCTTGAACAATATGCTTTAGTTTATAAAATGGACATCAAAGAGCAGGAAGTTGGACCAGTCTATGCATCAGCATGATTCGTTTTTTTTTCTTCTTCTGGGATAGGGAGGGGACATGTATGGCAGTCAAAATACCTAAATGGCCTTACTTGTTTTATACACGCATACTAACTCATAGAGGTGGGGGTGATGAAAAAAGACAGGGCAACACGGCAAGAAAGAATTAAAAAAACAAATTATGGCATTTACCAATTTGGTCAGACATAGAGATATGGGTTAGGCCGTAATTGTCTTTCAAGATTTCGTCATGGTGTTATATAATATATATATATATATATATATATATATTAAATTCAGCAACAATAACATTTACTCACGTTCGTTTATCAAATTACGTCTTAGCATTCTCCATATTTTACTTTACTGATACAGCATTAAAAATATTTTTAGCGTTCTTAAATTTGAATTTTTTTTTTAAATTTAAAGATTTTTTTTTTTTTTACACTCCTATGTATGAATAGATGTTGCAAAATAAAATACTTACATTGATAAAGTCCCTCTGTGGATGTAACGCGGTGGTAAAGTTTTCCTTATATATAGTGTGTGTGTGATCTATAATGGTTAAACTCTATATTTTAGACTATCGGTCAGTAATTAAATGAAAAAATCTGTAACGCATTTCGTCCTTCCGAACGACCATAAACACCCGCTATGGGTGCCAAAATCTCTCTATGTTGCTTGTTTTGTTCCCCTACCAAGTAGGCTCTTACGGAATGAATTCTCTCGCTCTCTACCCAACCGGCTTTGAATTCAAAGTTGGCCTTACATTTCGACTGATTATCAGCCCAGTTTAAATAACTTGCTACACTTGTTTTAACCCATAGATGGAGGGAGAAGAGATATATTCTTACATTCTCAATGGTAGTTACTCGACGGGAATTCAGACTCGACTCTTTATCATCCCGATGAGCTAGTATACGTTACAGTAGCAGCGCATTTTCTCAAAAGGACGTTAGAAAACTAAAATAAATTTTCTCATTTAGGTATAGAATCTGTGGAAAATGCAATAATATGCGAGTTCTCCATGGTAAATTTGCGTCTAGTTTCCGTTTACATTTCACCTTTTCTGAACAAGACAACTGCTATCACAACATGGGATATTTAAAAACAGCGATAAAAGAGGTGCATAAAGTCGGCTTAACACGTTGACTGCCAAGGGTCAATTACGAAATCAGACTTCAAACGCCAATTTTGTAAAAAAAAAAAAAAAAAAAAAATCAGCCTAGGCAAAAAAAAAACATTTTTTAAGTTGATTTATAGCTTCAACTGAAGTCTTGACAAGGATTTCGCAGTAAAAGTATCACTGCAAATAAACTTGTTGTTGGCGCCTGCATATGAAAATCTATTAGAAAATACAAATCGTGTGTCGTTGGCCCAGAGAACTTGTTGGCGTCATAATAAAATCTGCCACCAACGGCAATGTGTTTCTCTGTACGTCTAAAACGGTCGCCCAAAATTACAAATTTAGTGTCCTTCAATTTCACTGTTTCCCTCGTTGTGTAATTAAAACCTACGTTTTTGTATATATTCCCCCCCACACACACACACCGTTATATATCATTCCATCAGTGATTGATTTAATATTTTTTTTCAAGCCAGAAAAACAAATTTAAGAATATTTTTTTCTGATACAAGTTCTACTAATTAGCCCCAAGCTGGAAGACAAGAAGAGATGGATCCATACCTTCCCCTAGATATGTGGGCTTAACCCCACCTGAAATGAACCTCGGCACACCAATCACCAATTCCGAGCCGTTATTCGTTACACCACCCGCACATCGAAGCCTCTAATATTCTCAGGTCGTCTCTCATCTAGGTACCGACTGAACTCTATATTGCTTAACTTCGGTAATCGTACGGAAACCGATTAAAAAATTACTTAGTTTGATGTAGTCATTCGAAGAAGTTTAATAAATATATCATTCCCAAGCCTATTATTCTCAGGTCGTCTCTCATCTAGGTACCAACTGAACCCTATATTGCTTAACTTCGGTAATCGTATGGAAACCGATGTTCATTCCATCAATTATAAATTTGCTTAGTTTGATGTAGTCCTTCGTAGAAGTTTAATAAATATATATATCATTCCGAAGCCCCATGAGAGAAGACTTATCCAGGCTGTACCTTTTCTTTAGGTGTGGTTGGGTTTATTGCTCGGCGCTTGAGACGTCCCCAAATTTGGAACTGCCAAGGGGGATTTAGGCAATTTTTCCGCGATATTGCCTTTACACCCATTTTAAATCTCTACCTTGTGTTACATTCAGTAGCGATGTAGGCGCGCTGAAAAAAATACACTTATGAAGAAAGAAATGCCTGACTTGTATATTTTTCCCATTTGTCATTCAATTACCCATCATCATATATGGGAGAGGTGGCTCATTGGTTATCTAAGGCAATGGCAGCGTTAAAAGTGTTAACAATCTAAGGAATGATTGAACAAGCGGATAATATAACGCTGCTTTGTCCAAACAATCATCTGTTAAATATCTCTCTATTGCTGTATGAATACCGATATAACAATATTGAGTTCCCTTACGCAGGGAAAGCAGTGTTTCAAACAGTGTTTCTCTCACCGAAAATGCACCATGTTTACTACAAGAAGATTTTTTTATGTCTCACAGTCTTGTGGCCTGCATTTGCCCAAATTTTAAAAATCGATGAAATACGAACTCACCTAAAAAAAAAGTGAAGTGTACTAAAATCTCCTGCGACGACTCCCGCATCTTAATTACCCACTACATTTTTTTTTTATTTCTGCTGAATGTTGATTGGTTTAAAAATTAGATTTCTTTTGACTGCTTCCCCAGAAGAACACATGTTGTTATCATCTGCTGTCGTCTTGAACTACGTATTTTTTCAATTTCTCGCTTCATTGGACAAACGCACTTTGCTGATGGCTCAGATCAATCTGAATGAGACATTGCGAGATCTTTCTTCAATGCGTTTTTTGCTCAGTCGCCGGGTTCACCATTGCAAGAGGAAATTTCAATTTCCATACGATTTCATATTAGTTTTTTTTTTCATTTTCATATTGACCAAAATCCACCCACTCAAGAAATGTTATTTATGTTTGTTGTTGCTGTAATGCAGCAAATACATTCAAGTAATCGCCAATGGGTAAAACTTTTATTACTTGCCAAAAATAAGTAAAATATTAGTCGTTGCTAACCCATTAACTGCGGATGACGAGAAATTCCTTCATTGCAGTTGTATGGCTAAACATCCCATAAAATAAATTCCAGTAATATTTAATAGGCTTATATCATGTTTCTGTATATTCATATGGTTACGGGGTGGTAGCACCTGTTAGGGTCCCAGCTATTGGCAAATAGTTAACACCCAGACTACATCCGTGTCCTGGGTATGACGATAAACTACGTCCAACAGCAAGGCCTCTGGTAATGTTTTTGAAAAATTAATGTTGCCAGTTGTACGTTTTTTTGTTTTTGTTTTTTGAAAGTATAGTGTTGCCGGCTATACGTTTTTTGAAAAAATAATATTACCAGCTATACATTTTTGAAAAAATATTACCAGCTATACATTTTTAGGAAAAAAATATTAACAGGAATAGATTTTTGACAAAACAAAAGTACAAGGTAACCAAAAAAGTTCTGTCCGTTTTTAAAGGAAAAAAGAAAACGCTTAACAGTATGTGTAACTTATATTTAGTCTTCGAAGTAATCGGCATCCAGCACCTTCTGCCAACATGTCTCTAGCTTCTCAGTGTCCTTGCGGTAGAACTCGGGGTGTTTTGACGCAAAGAAGTCCGTGAGGACTTTGCGCAAGTCTGCTTCATTGGTGAAGGATTTTCCACGAAGATGATTATCCAGGGAGTGGAAGAGGTGGTAATCGGATGGCGCAAGGTCATGTGAATAAGGTGGATGGCACAAAGTCTCCGACCAAAGTTGCTGTATGGTATCCCTGACCACTCGCACGACATGCGGCCTGGCGTTGTCATGGAGGAAAAGCACACCTTTGCGATTCACCAGTGCTGGCTCCTTCTGGCGCAATGTCTGTTGCACACGTTTCAATTGCTGCGAATATAGGCCTCCAGTGACCGTTTTGTCCGTTGGTAGCAGTTCATAATGAACCACTTGACGACCTAACCACCAGACACAAAGCATGATCTTGCGTGGGTGCATAGGCGGTCTTGCTGTGTGAGGGACAGCATCCTGAGGAGACAACCAATGTCTGGAACGCTTGGGAGTTTCGTACAGAACCCACTTTTCATCACTGGTAAGCACTCCATTGAATAAGGATGCGGTACGGTTGCGAGAAAGCAGCGATACGCAGGCTGCCACTCGTTGTCCCTTGTGGACCTCCAACAGCGTTTGCGGAACCCACTTGCTCAGTTTATACGTCTTACCTAGGCGGTGCAGGTGAACTCTAACTATTTCATCGGAAACGTTGAACTGTCTTGCAAGTTCACCACAAGTTAGACTACTGTCCTCTTCCATGGCTGCCTACAGGACTCCGTCATTCAAGGCCTGTGGTCATCCATTGCGAGGCTCATCATGGAGAGACAAATCTCCCGACTTGAATTTTAGAAACCAATTCCTTGCAGTACGTTCATCCATAGCACTATCCCCAAACGCTTGACATATGCGGCGACTTGATGCAGTTGCCCACTTTGAAGTCGTAAAGCAAACAGGCCCGAACGAGATCTCTAGACACTTCCATCCTTCTCACAGCTGTCCGGCTTATAACTGGTGGCCGGGCACGGTGCACGTGTTTTTCATAACGTCTGATGTTCCTACTTCCGACTGTCCGAATTTGAAAACAATTGCTACACGCATTTCGTATATATTACAACTTCATTCAATGACTAATCAAAAAACGGACAGAACTTTTTTGGTTACCTTGTATTACCAGGAAAAAATGAACTTATGGAATTTTATAATGCATGTCATAAAGGCAATTTATTATCTCAGAAATTCAAATAAAAACAGACAAACATAAAAGGGGGGGCGAAAGGTCTCGTTGATTGTACACTTATACAAAGCGCAAGATTCTTTCGGCGCGCTACTTTTATCAGCATTCCTTTTTTTAATATATTAAAATTAGAAAACAGACAACCTTTAAAGGTCCATTAATTATATTTTATTTACCCAGGAAGGTTGTTTTTTCCTGGTTCTTCAGATCACATTTCCAAGCATAAAAATATGGTGTTATATTTACGTTTTATTTTTATATACTTTTGAGGGATAGACTTAAGTTGATGTAAGGTGACTTAGAGAAGGGAGACAATTTTAAATCTATTTTTAATAAAATACTTATGAGTAAGATGGGGGTAGGTAAGGACCAGACATTGACCAATTTAATAAGTCATCTCACAGGAAACGAGACAAAAAGAGAAGAAAATCTATAAGGAATCAGGGGTGGATGGCGAAAGAAGAAAAGGAAGAATAAATTAACTTATATAGGCATATTGCAGTTAATTTCCAAAAATACAGATTGATATATTTTGCAGTTAACGTTTGACATTAATTTAAAATTTCTCAACAAAATAAAATAGGATAAAAGGAAAAATAATATAATATGAATATAAGATAAAGAAGAAAATATTAATATTATGAACAACTAAGGAGTAAAATAAATTAATAATTCAAATCTAAAATTTTAAATCTTAAATTCATAATTTAAAATTTAAAACAACCTAAAATATTTTAAATAGTATCAAAGAAAAAATACACAATCACTCACACACACTGGCGGTATAACCCGGAATCGACCGGGTGTTTTATTACTGGGACATTTTGTCGTTCTCATGCAGCAGTTTAAGATTAAAGTCAGCCCACCTGATAATCAATATTAGTAACAACAGTCGGGGGCAACTGAGGCACATCCTAAAATGGTGGGGTAATTTGAATGGGGGGCTGAAAAGGGCGGTTCTTGCGTTTTCCATTTTGCAAGGAAGCAAACTCTTCCATGGACAGTCATAATAATAATATACGGTAATATTTATTTATAATAATAATAATCTTTTGCGTTAGATTTCAACTCTCTAAATTGATATTATGCTGTTTTTTTTTCTTACAGACATTAAATTTTGCCTTTGATGTTTCCGCAAAGTGTAAAATATTAGTTATTTTCGATTTTTCACCTTCAAGGTTGTAATTTTTTCCATCCACTTTGGACTCAAACCGACACTAAAGAATTATCTGCCAAACAAAATATTTTTATCCTAATCAGATGAAAACCGTGGAAACGTATGATCAACATCCAAACTTACACACACATTTTGATAATTTATATAACTATATACATATATATATATAAATATATATATATATATATATATATATATATATATATATATATATATTTGAAGGTCAACCCCCAGAAGCGATAGCCTATTTCATGCTTAAACGCAATCGTCATGCCACTTCGGAATCTCCTGCAACACAAAAAAAATAAAATGTCGACAATTTACATACGGTACCCTATATATAAAGGGTGTTCTAATAACTGGGACCGATTTAAAATGTGAATTAAGTTTAAAATCGGTCCAAGTTATTGGAACACCCTTTATATATATATATATATATATATATATATATATATATATATATATGAGAGACAGACAGCCACCTTTCGCCTGTTTTCTTTTGGTGTTTCATTGAACTTTCGTACCACTTATCTCTCCTTCATTTTACGCAATAACTTTACACACCATATTTTGTAGTTGTCTCTGTCAGGGCTCGTAATTTCAGCTCCAAATGTCAGCAGATTACATATTCGGTATCGAGTTTTAAATAATCTTAACCATTATATAAATAAGTAACAATATAATTTATAATTTATTAATGTCATTTTCCAAGGAGAAGAAAGATTTATCAATTACATAACATTAAATGTCAAATTTTGCTTAGAAATTGATTCTGTCTTTACTTATGTCTCCTTGCTTTTGATTTCTGCTTAGATGCGGCGAGACATGGTGAGAATCCATTTTCTTATAGTAGTCAACCGAGATTTCTCTAGTCCAAACTTCTTTAATGTCCTGTCTTAGTCCTTCGGTAGCTGAACGTTATTTTTCTCCAACTTTGCTTTTAACAATTTCCCATAAACTTTCAATTGAGATCAAAACCGGGGTCTTCCCTAAACAAGTCTAGTATTGTTAGGTTAGATACCTCCGCAAGATCGCTAAAAAAAGAGCATAGCATGATAAAAAAGACGCCAAACTTGACGAAAACAAAATTTTATCGTCTAAATATTTATATTATTATTAAGATGAAAGATCAAGGTTTATTTTAATTATTTTTTGGAATGTTTCCTTCTTTTTAGAACTATCTGAATTTTTATTTAAAAATCCTTGTTTCTCTTTATATCACCGGAATTAGTAAAATAACATATACAATTTTTAGAACTTTTTTTTTTTGTATGACACACATTAATTTGGAAAATGTTGCAAAAATGAAAATAAATGTCAGATGTTAATGAATCTTTCAGAAAATATTCACAGATGATCGAAATTATTATAAATATATATATTTTTTTATTAAAGTTATGGCAGAAATATTTTTTTTATATTTATTATCCCCCTATAACTAATTTTATGAAAACGCTAGAAATTCGATCGCGTCAGGTTTAGTAATTACAAAAGTTAAAAGCACAAGGCTTTGAGGAATGCAAATCATGTTGTTTTTTTTTGTTTTTAATTGGACCCCCGTACCTAAAAATCAGCTCTGAATTGTAACATACAAAACTCAATAAAACCAATATATTATTTAATTTCAAATGCTTTTATTTGCTTTTAGTTGTTTTTTATGAATATGGACAATATTTTCTGTAAGCAAAATTTTTCGATGAAAAATGAATTTTTAATACAATTATTTATTTTTTAATTATAATATATTTTTACATTTAACTTGTTAAAATATTATAAAATTAGTTAAAAGCCGCATCAGGTTTGTAAGTGTCCTCATGAGATAGTGCGTTGTAAATTGTATCGTTTTGACTAATCAGAAGACCTGTAGTAATTAAGAAATGTAATTTTGTGTTTATAATCTGGCACTAATTATACTGAACGGAAGACCAACCAGAATGCAATCAAGTTGCTTATTTGAGTTAAGCATTGTTCTCCGCTCTTAAGGCCTTTACTTACACGTGTGGAGAAGTTTATTTGATTTTTCAGTTTCAACTGAGAAGGGGACCTAAAAGTATCAGTATCATCTTATGAAATTTATATGATCTTATTTTTATAATCTCACTTATGGCATTTTTTCCATGAATAAAATATCAAAATTAACAATAAAATGAATGGAAATACAAATAACACAGTAAAATGTAGTAATGTACATAAAATTATAGTATTTTATGTACACTTCTGATAACATTTCATAAGAAAGGTACCTATAAATTAATTAGATACCTTTCTTATGAAATTTAATCTCATTCGTAAGAGTCGTGTTTTCTTTATAATATATTTTCCATAAAGCATTGTAAACGTAAAGGTGAAAGCTAAGTACAAAAAACAAAAAAAATAGAGCGCTGAAAGTTTTCCTTAAAAATAACGAGGTAAATAATTTGTTCACTTAAATGTAAAATATTTCACTTTTCTCCTTCCGTAGAACAAATTATCCTCACGGAACCCGTCAATATGTCATTCAACACCTGTCAAGTGACGCGAAAGTTTATGACCTGCTTTGTTTTATTTCAAATTACATCTTTTCGGTGCAGAAGCTAAATTAAGCTTGGTTCAAAATATTTTAAATAAACATTATAATTTCTGATTTTCTTAAAATAAGTTTTGAAAAAATGATAATTGATATTTAAAAGAATTTCAAACTGAGATTTTCATTGATTCTATAAAATGGAAAATGTTGTCAATTTTGCTGACTCAAAAAAAACAAGATTTTTAACGAAATTTTCGGACGTGTTAGGAACGATTAAAAAATGTAAAAAAAATACCACAAAAATACTTTGATCTTTCCTCTTAATAACATAAACATTTAGACGATATAAGTTTGTTTTCTTCAAGTTTGGCGTCTTTTTCATCATGCTATGCTTTTTTTAGCGATCTCGTGGAGGTACCTATGTTAGGTTTATCCAGATCGAAAAGATTTGAACGATCTTTGACTGCTCACATAGTGTTGCATTCTCTCTCTCTCTCTATATATATATATATATATATATATATATATATATATATATATATATATACACGTCTCTCTCTATATATCTATCTCTCTCTGTTTCGGGCCCAGAGATGAAAGACTTCAACATAGAATGTTAACTTCTATTTTTATTAATGTGGACGTCGTTATCACTTTCTGGGGAGCCGTTTCAGACACGAAAGAGAACATTGCGTGATGATTAAGACTCGACTTGCTGAAACCTTTCTCACACTTGCTCAGCCAATCAAAATCGATTTCCGATATTATGGCTTGTATCTGATCCCATGGTCAACCACAGGAAGTCGGAGCAGAGATGCACTTCCTCTAAAAAAAATAAGACTGCTAAACTATTATTAAACAATAGACGACCACCATGAATAAATATTGTACACTGAGGATTGTTCATATGCGGTTTCCGTTTCTCCGATAGTAGTTATACATAACTTGTACCATTCATCGTTGTTCCTGGGCGTAAGAAGTCCCCGAGATCATCTGGTTTTTTAGGTGCGTCACAGTCTGAATTGTGTACTTTTCATCAAATCTTCTACCAGGTGGTCTTGCATTAGATTCATCTGAAAACAGCATTGAGTCTTCAGTTCTCATGCTGTCAGACGCTTTGATTTTATAGCTGCAGTTAGCTGTTTTTGATAAGCCGCTTCAATGATTTCACACCTAAAATGATTTCCCAGTCGATGCGAAACTGTCATAGAACTAACGTGTGTAGCAGAAACGTACATACCTTCTAAGATCATGTTGGTGATCGTGAATATTCCCATCAGCATGGTTGATGTTAACCCCCATGAGAGTGATTCGTGCCTTCTGAGGATTATATTCTCGGCTGCCATGAAGTAGAAATATTATACTGAATCCATTGCTAGGTCTGCTACTAAGAATCGCTTCACTCTGCCGTGCAAGACAATTTTCTCTGCTAAATGTATCTTGCCTATTTCTATTCTACCATTCATCCATGCCTTGAATATTGCTGCCACGTGTGGTTTGGAGCTCCTGCTGCATAAGTAGAGCTTCTTGATAAAATCCAAAGAATCAGCAATACTATTTGTCCTGACCTGGCATCTCGCCTCAACTCATTCTCTAACCGCCGTAATGTAGTTTCTCTGTGCATTTTCTGTAAATATTTTAATGGTAATTATTCGGGAGAACTCTTTGCCGTGATTCCTAGACTTTATGAATTTAAGCGCAGTACTAGATTGGCGGCAAGGTCTCATCTATTTAATTCTATTGGCTAGATGTAACCGTATCATCCATCCTAACAATTTCCTTTCTCGCACCTCTTTCTTGTGGCGCAAAGCCGAAAGTATAGAGAACCAGTGAGGATCGAACTCATGACTTAGTCGTAATTGATAACGCGATACAAGCTTGTACACCATTACACCAATCGAAGTTCTCTTAATTTATTATGCATACCTTAAATGTGGCAAAAGGCCGAAAGTATGGAGCACCCTTAAAGAATCGAACTCATTACGCAGTCGTAATTGAACTCGTGAGACAAGCTTCCTAAACCTTACACCACATCGAACTGTTCTAACATTGTGTTATAAATAGCCTCGTTTTGATGTGTGTATGCCTACCTCCAACACACAGATAATTGTTAGCTTTCGTAAAGAGCGTGCTTTATTTCTCTAATCGCCGTATATTTTAATTGATTTTATTTTACATTTCCCTTAGAAATATTCGATTTTGTTTTTTGTGTTCATTTTGAAAGGAGTATTCTCGTTTAAATGCAATATTTTACATCCTTTGTTTCATCAAGTCAATTTTATTATCGTTTTAAAACCGATTTTGAATTTTTTTTTTTTTTCGTTTAGTCCCTATGGCAGTTTTGAATAGATCTGGTGTCGATTAGAAGCTATTTTATAGCCAATAACATTGCAATAAAATACTTCCGACTTAACGTCTCCTCGCGATAGTTCATACGATATTTCTCCAGAGATAGAATTTATTTGATTCTTTGGCATAAAGAAAAGCTACACATGAAAATAAGGAACGATTGAAAGGCAAGGGTGTTTAGTAAAAATAATCTGGTTAATGTTGGCAGTTTATTATTTTCTCTTGAATACAAAACTCCAGAGTCTGCTTTAATACCACGGTAGTTGTTTATTGCGTTCAACTGTTCGGTCCTAGTAAAGAATAATTATTTCTGATGCTGATTGTTATAAGCATATATGTTTTTATGCCTATATAATTACCAGAAAGAGTAATAGCCCAAGATGCGAACTCTGAATAGAAAATAGCATAATCAAGCAAATACGAAAAGTTTTAACAGCACAGAAAATGTGATACAGAAATCAGAAGGCAGACTGGAATAGTGAAAGATGCTTTCAAAAACTAAGCAAGGTATTAAAAAACAGGATAATTTGGTTAGAAACAATGAATAGAAAGCTGAACTGTGATGTAATATCGGCCCTCCTATATGGCAGTGAATGCTAGACAATCTTCTTCTCGCAGATGAAGAAGACTTGAGTCAACAGAAACGTGGTTCTACACAAGATGGTCGAAACACGGAAGCAAATAGAAAATTTTGAAGAAAATGGAAACAAAAAAAACACTCATGCATACAGTGACAGGTTAATATTTTGGGCCATAGAATATCTTCTCTTTATCTGTGAGAAAATGGTTCACCGTTTACTGCCATATGAGAGGATTGATATTACAATACATTTCAGTTCTCTTTTTTTGTCGTCTAACGAAATTACTGGCAATTTGCAGCAATTTGTATTTTACCTGCTTTTACCGTTGTTCTACGAACTTATATGCTCATCATCCTAATGTAGAACCAGATCTATCCAAGCCAACTCGCCGAATCAGCAGAATACGTATCTTCGTCTTAAGCCTATTTTTTGCATTAACTCAAATTTTTTTTATCCGCATTCAGTCTGTATCTGTCTACATTTCTGATAACAACAAAAATTGCAGTATGAGCATTGGTAAAAAATGATTGCTGAAGACATTAGGTTTATAATACCCAGAAATTCATATACAGATGTCCTCAAGGACACATGGCACAGTGGATAAAGTGTGCGAGTTCAATACCTGATTAAGGCGGTAGAGAACTCGGAGAGGGGAATTAAGAGGAGATAACTGACATCCATTAGATATGGTACGTGGAACTAGAACAGTCTACCACAATGAGCTAAATAAAGGGTTCAGTTCTCCATTCCAACCACGTGGAGAAGGCCAGAGCGTACAACGGCCGAAACGTTGTATTAAATATGGCTACAAAGATGAGGACAATAGTCCGAATAATATAAATAGTGCGCATTCAATCTGTTAGGTCCGAATATAAGTTTTGGTTTAGTATAACATCTTTCGTGAATAAACCAGAGTTCCTAGCGGTTGAAAGACTTCTATGTGCCGTACATTTTCGAGTGATTTTATTTAGTGAAACATACTTATCATACTTTGTATCATCTTGATTAAAAATATCACTTTTTTGTTGAAATGCTTTAATTAAACTACACTGTTCTGGACTTACTTTTTGTCTAATTTTGTGACTCCTACAGTTCATCATAATTCGAATAATGATCTTGATTATGTGGCTTGTCAGTTAGATCTGGTATTCATTTTCACCTGGTTTCTTGAACAGGGCAATGAAAGTAATGTATATGCTTGTGTATAGACCGAATCTTTATGATCAGCTTTTCACACAAAAATAGAGGGTCGCGGATAATTTTTTTTTTTTTTTTTTTTGAAGAGTTAACACAGACATTTTCAGTGACTGGTTGCGGTATACACAGGTAATTTTTTTTCTTGATCTGTTAAAATTCATGCAAAATATTCTGGGGCCGTACGATACATGAAGTCGACGAATATATACAATATGTCTGCTAAAGTTTTCCGGAATGTTGTCATGGTCACATAGTTCGTTTATTATTTGTCATTGTTGAAACATGCTAAGGCTGGTCCCTTTTTACCAGTAGGTAAATTTATGGCAAGCGTATATTGTGCAAGTAGTTATCCATATCAAAACACAGCCGATATCTTCCAACTTGAAAGCCAACCTGGGTGTGATCGGTAGGTTTTGAAGGGAGTGGAACCACCTCTTAATTGCTGTTGTTCCCAGGTCCACCCTGAACTGGGAATGTAGCACATGTTAGTCTCAGTTATGGGCAAATATCTCCCCCCCCACACACACACAATCAAACTGGGGTCAAAATACTACCAAAGTATAAAAATAGATTTTTATAGTAAAAATACCAGCAATACATTTGACTCTCGACATAAACAGTAATACGTCAATTAAACCTGATCTACAAACTGATATTTTACATGAATAAATATTCTATTCATATGAACCTATTTTAAAAGTCTTGTCGGAATAAAAGAAACCATTCAGTTATGCCATAATACAAAATAAACGAATGAACCAAACCAACTTGAAGGCTCGCCTTGTGGCCATTGATTCCATCGGGAAAACCCTCTGGTCTGGCCGTTGTCTTCAGTCTCGGACACCTTCGGTCGAGCGATGGCGTGTCATCACCGCGCCGGTTTCACCTATGGGTATTCAGCCCAATCTACTCCACTGTGTTAGATGACCGATGACCACATAGAAATGTTCATGCACCCTTTCAGAGATCTTTCTATTTTCTTCTTTTTTTAAAATCTTTCTAGGTTTTAAATACTTTCATCACCAGAAAACCCTGATAAGTGAACCGGCTTAGTCACCGATAAGTGAAATAAATCTCACCGGTAACATTCATAGAGTAACATGGCATGGTTTGAGGTTAGCTTACTTGAAAGTAAGCCGTGATCATGTAATACGTGATTATAATGAACCGTGCCCATATGTTTAACGCTGTAGGGTCAATTTAACTGTTCTGCGTGCGTATTTATTAATAACTACGTGTTATTTAGATCCGGGTAATTTTACTTTGTGTAAAGGAAATTCCTTGAATTGTGTTTTAATTATAATTAAACATAGTGGGCCTTCTGTTTCCTAAAGCTTTTCTATGGATTTATTTCAGGCAGTTGTGATGATTTCAAACGCTTCATTTCTATGAGTTGATCTCTAAACAGATTCCTAGAACCGTCTGTTATGAATTTCGATCTAGTAATGTCAACGGAATCGGCCCTGAAACTTTGCACTTCAGACCTGAAGAAAGTTTTCGGCGGTCTTTATATTACTGGCCGTGGTACAAAAGGTCAGAAAAGTCAATGTAATCAATTATAGAATTCGCGAATTTCTATACACAAGAGAATAACTTTGGCAATAAGATTCCTCATATCCCGGATGAATGTTATTTTGTATTAAAATCAGTTGTCGTTACGGTAGATTACAAAGGAAATATAAAGTCAAACATTAATGATAGACGACATCTAAGTGAAAATAAATTCATCATCATTAGTCCAATGATCGGGTGAGGTCGAACACTCGCTGAATACCTGGCCAGTTCACTCGATACTTCTCGGTCGCGTGCCAATGTTACAGTCTCTGCGTACGATGCCTGAATCCCTTCAATGGTATTGCCAAACCATTTTCCACATCCTGCCTATTTTCTGGTACATTTTTATAGGACGGCAGTAGAAACAGTGTCGGCTCATAATTTCTCTGTTTGGCAGTATTAATGTGGTCTTCCAACAAGCCTTTTTCTTGCGTGATGATGTCTTGTGATGGCGGGAATGATTCTATAGAATTTCATTTCTGAAGCTTCATTCTTCTCTGTAATGCTTCTGTTAATGTACAAGGTTCGCAGAGAAAGAACGATTGAGAATTTCAGTGTTCTCGGCACTCGATTTCTGGCAGATATAGTTGCCTTTGCAGATGGTTCTTAACTTGTCTTTTCACCCTATTGATGGGTTCTAGCGTACCTACACACGCACACACACACACACACACTTGGCCTAATGATCGTTTTATTCCTGGTCATGGTTGATTTATTCGAAACGATCACAGCACGAATCACGTTTATGGAAAGTGCCTGAAAACCATACCACGTGTTAAGTAAATATTTAGACAGAAACATTCGGAAGCCGTAGATGTTTGTGCTAGCAAAAAGTCACAAATCATCGTGACCGGGGGTTTGAGAGTGCTGGACTTATTTTTTAAAAAAATGATCATGCCAGAATATGTACTAGTAGATGAGTGTGCTCTGAAACTAGTAGTGGCCATATATATATATATATATATATATATATCCGATGTGATGAGAACGAAAGTAATATATAAATTCTAGCGTTCGCAGCATTAATCCAAAAGGGGGTTCGATACAGATAGTCGAGCGATAATTATTTATTTATTATAATTTTATCATATTTATATTATTTATGTAATGTTATTATATGGACAAAACCATTTTGCTCACTACAAAGATGCAACTTGGTTTCAGTGCATTTCAACTGCACTTCGACGGGTGAGGGTCGAAAATGGTAGTGAACAATCCTGCTTGTAGGCAAGCTTTATGTGAAACGTCACTTACTTTTTTCATTTGTTTGAGAAGAAAAATATACATAAAAAAAGGTGATGGAGTGATAAAATTATAAAGAAGTGTGTGTGTGTGTGTGAGTATATTTTCAAAAATACTTTTACAAAATCGTGAGTAGGCAGATATGATTTTACATACCCCCGCGCAAATTTACACAACTAATATTTGCAGGCGGATCGAAATATCAATAGTACAAAAATAGGCTAGTCACTATCATCAGCCTACGATTAATGTGTGAGCTGGAATTCTAGTTGACTGTCTAGTAGGTCCATATGTTTTCCCACCACGTTTTAAGGTACTGTCTACAAGGACTTCATTTCAAACACTTTTTCAGGCCTACTAGAGGAGGTACCCATGCTAAAACGAAGATGCATGTGACTCATACACGAAGGGGCTCCAGCACATTTTAATCCCATTATTCGCCATGCACTGTCGGATATCTGTCATGAAAGATGGATAGGTAGGATAGGACCTTTTCCATGGCCTGCACGTTCCCCTGACATCAATCCTTTGGATTTATATGTGTGGGGCCACCTAAATTATTTGGTTTATGCAGCAAACATTAATAATGCAGAGACGCTTCATCAGCCTGTCATGGGGACCTGCGAAAGGATTCTACACCGTGCATGAGTATTTGAAAGGGTCCGGCAGTCGATGGTTGCATGCGTGTATAGAAGCAAGCGGAGGAAATTTTAAATATTTTGTGTTGAGGTGCAACGGTAGCTTTTTGGACATATGTCTATTTGGACATTTTAACGTTGTTTCGCTATTGGGAACCAACTTCTAAATTATTTTTGAATTGTACCTTGCATTGGACATTTAACAGCGTCTACTTTAAACTTAATAACACAAAAATGAAGGATTTGCGACATATTTTTATGTGGACATTATTCCTCGTTTTGGTGGGAGAAAGCGGCCTCCAAAATCTTTGAAAGAATTTGTGATACGCTAATATATATATATATATATATATATATATATATATAGCTTTGGGTAATCTCCCTAGAATTTCCCTCCTAGGTTTGGCGATGAACTACACCCGCGTCCTGAGTATGGCAATAAACTACATCCGACAGCAAGGCCTCTAATCAGGAGGTTTTGAGGAGCGTGGAACCACGTCTTAATTTCTAATGTTCCCAGGTCCACCCTTACCCGGAGTGGTATCACCTGTTAGGGTCCCAGGTATGGTCAAATAGTTAACCCTAAACTGGGGTCAGAACACTATGAAAATGTAAAAAATAAGCTTAAATAAAAGTCTTACCAGCAATAAAAATCTTGTCGGTATTAAATAACATCTTCAGGTTGATATACCGTAAAACAAACCAAACCATAGAAAGTATATATTTATATAAAATAACATTTGAATAATTTATATTAATAATAATAATGACTTAAAATATGCGACTGTTTTTACAGCATGTGTTTAAACTATATTTATGTATTCAAAGAATATCATGTAAAAACCTAATAATAACCAGGACTCAACAAAATCTGTTGCTGTTTCTAATTGTCTCCGTAAAGTATCATATCTACAAGACGCGAGGGGTAAATTGTCATTTTATTTACGTTGTTAAACTTCGAGCATGCGCGTACGTTGTTTCTGATTTTGTCGGCTGCCCAATATGGTAGGATCAGTTGTGGACCGCCTGTGACAAAACGAATACCATGACGCAATTTACACCACGAGAAACGCCATGCTGTACTACTTGGCATTCGCACAGGAAGCTCTAATATGGACAGTGTTTGAGTGTCAAACTGAGGATTGTGGAAAAGTTTTGGAAAGAGTTTGGCGTGATCACTAGTTATGGCGAGGTTATTCATCTTCTGACAGGGATTCAGACTCAACACGGAGACCTTCATCACTGTCTTGAGGAGATATTACTTCTATAGGTCAAGAGGGTGGCTGTTGGAAGAAAATATCTGAAAACAGGACTCTGCGCCATGATACACATCAAAATAACTCAGTGATGGCTGTGAGAGATTTTCTGTGACCTCATCACCCCTTACATCTGGTCACTTAAATCCCGAGAATGCAACCACCTGATTACTATGAGTGGGGTACAGTTGAGATCCACAAAAATCAACAGGTGGATTACTGCTTAAATAATTCTCTGTTTAAACAATTATGTCATATTAGTGAAGACATTTTTCGCAAAACAAGATGAGAAAGGGAGACTATGAATTCCTGTTTTGCCAAGGGAACTTAATGCAAAGTAAATATGAATAATTTTTCCTGAATTTTCTATTCGCCAATTCATTTCTATATATGGATAACTAATAAAGTATATCGTTGCGATATTACTGTTTATTTAACGTGGGCGTTTGTGTTAGGATATGAGCATTCTGATGTTGATAGGATGTAAGAAAATACGATACAAAAAATGAAGAATGAATTAAAACATATAATGATTGTCAATTCCGTTGTCCTCCTTAAAGAAGACCAAGAAAGGAAAGTGACCAATGTGAACAGCAATAAATTTATCTCCATTTTCTGCATTATCTTGAGAACAAAGGCGCCTAAATGCATGCAACTGACAACGACAGATATTTCATGAAAAGAAACGTTCACATTTTTATTTCTTTTAAATGATTGTTGGAGGAATTTGTCCAGAAGATATTACAATATAATTTCCTTTCGCAAAAGAATAATAAAGAAATATGCAACAGAAAGCATTCACAGATTTCGCGCCTTCTTCGCCAATGATTCCAAAGAATTCGACACTAGAATCGGTTTATGTTTTATCTTGGATCAATTAAGAATTTGCAAAGATGGTGCCAACATATGAGCGAGAGGGAAGAATAAAGAGAAAGATCATGAGAGAAAAGGCTGAAAATAGAGAAGAAAGGATAAAGTAGGCTGAAACGCTGACAAAGAGGAAGAACACGACAGAAGGCAAGAGAAGGAAAGAGGAAATAGTAAAGAAAAAATAAATGAGAAAAGAGGAAAGAAATTGAGAAAAGAAAGGAAGTTCCAAAAATGTAAGAGGGGGCAAAAATAAAGCGTCTGTTCATTGGTGGAACTTTGAATTACACATTGGCTCGTCACGTTTTAGAGCCTTCGTCCCAATAGACGTCACAAAAAAAGGGTCCGTTTCTTAAGCTCTTTTGAAATGCGTCTCTTACATGATCGGAATATATATATATATATATATATATATATATATATATATATATACATTAAACAGAAGAGAGAAATCGCAAACTTTTTTGGTTGTAATGTGGATTTTTTTTTAATATTACGCTTTATTTTCCATAATTTTGCTACACGCGTTTCCGGTCTCGCGACCTTCATCGGACAAAGCATAGCGATTTCCACATATTATTAAAAATAATCAATTTTTTTCTTTAGCAAAATTATGGAAAATAAAGCATATTTTTTTTAATTCCACATTACAACCAAAAATGTTTTCGGTTTCTCTCTTCCTTTTAATATACACACTTTTCTCTCATTGGAACTACTATAACCTCTTCCCATTATATATATGTCTTAAAATAATTGTCGGACGTTGTCCATTTCATAATGTGTGGCGTCATTTGTTTACATTTGGATGCGCCGTGACCAGATATGAATGTACGTGAGAGAATCATGGAAGATTGTAGTTTAAAGACAGTAAAATCGACCTTGCTAACCGGACACTCCTCTGCGACCCAATCGGTCAAAGGCACGTCAAGCTATATGATATTGGATACAGGTTCGATTCCTGTCGGAGGCCGAATATTTTCCATGAAATTTTCTCGGACATTCAGGCTAGTAAATGTTGTTTAATATTGTTTATAATAAACAGAGCATTTACTTAAATATTTGTATCTATAAAAAGAATGTATAAACATAAAAATGTCTTAAAATATATATAAACATAAAAATGTCTTAAAATAATTGTCAGACTTTGTCCATTTCATAATATATATATATATATTCCCATCAAAACATTGCAGGATATAATCTATTACGTTAGCATAGATGACGCTCTAATGAACAGGGTTATGATTGTTGTTAAACCTATTATCTTCGCTGCGGCATTCTTACTGGGCTATGCAGGCTCGTCTTGTAAAAAATAAAAATGACATTTTTATTTACGGAAAAGAAATTACTATAAACACTCGAAAGGTGATTTCTCCTGGTATCGCCGCTTTAGTTGGTTGTTTTGATTAGCGGCATATCAACACCTCCATGGGTTATTTAATGCCAGAATCTAAATATATTGTACGCAATTCTATGGTTTCCACTAGATATGTTATTATATAATTGTATACTTTGAGGCCAAACGCTTGTTTAGATATATAGTTTGGGGATAAATGTATTGCGAGTAATTTTACTATAAAAACGTATTCTTTTAGTTTACTGCTGTGTTGATTGCGATTTTGGTATAAAATTGTACGACTAACATTTTTTAACTAAATATATTGCTGGTATTTTTTCCATAATGTATTTTTTGCTCTCTGAACCACCAAATAAAAACCAAAATCCTATTTGCATATAGATGGGACCCTAACAAGTGTTACCACCTCAAGTCAGGGTCAAGATGGACCTGGGAACAAAAGCAATTAATAGATGATTCGACGCTCCCCAAAAGCTTCCGATCTTTTAATCAGAGGCCTTGCTGCTGGATCTGCCGTAATCTATTCATTACAGACTTAGCTAAACCACACCCTCAACACACAATATGCGATACGTTAAAAAAAATGACCATATTAACGCTACTATATGTTTGAAATTGTGTGAGATTGCTACTAAATGCTAGTCTTATTACAGGGTAAATGCGAGAAATACCAGCATTTCACGGTTTCTTTAAAACGTCTAAAATATATAATAGCAGTTTTTGTAAGACGTAAACTGCTGTGAATTTATGTCCAGAGCGGCGCGATTGTGCATAATGTTAATGAACATTAAATTGCTTGAAAAACAAACGTTTCCATACGACAAATAACAATAATATTGTTTTAGTAGATGAAGCATTGCCTCTTCCTTGACGTAGATTTTTGTAACCTGAAGCAAAGATTACGATAAGATTACGAGGAATGTAAATGAGACCAAATGAAAAATAATATAGGCACACTTACCCACTTGGGAACAAATGTCCTGCTTTTATCAATACATAAATCTTATATTTATAAAATACACCGGTTTAAAAGAAAAACGATAAACGAAGGTTACGGGTATAGAATTTAGTTAGAGGGTCAATATGAAATAATTCTACTTTTGTGCAACAACTAACCAGAAATATTAAACGAGATTACAAAATATGAAAAGTAACTTTGAAGTGTTTTGTAAGATTGTCTTGGAGTGCTGGAAGTTTGTCGAATCATCGAGAGGAAAAAAAGTCCTCATAAAATGTTGCCCTTTTTTTGGAGAGTATGGAAGAAAAAGTGGAGTTCTTCGAATACTGGTTTGAAAAGGGTATCACTTGTATTTCAGAATGTTGTGTCTTCTAGTGATTCTTAATTGAGATGAGTCGTATAGAAGAAGGAATTCACCGCGACACGTCTCAACGTGTAGAAGTTAAGAATCTAATTGGCATAGCGTTGTTGGTTCGCGATGCGCTTGTGAAATTTTCAGAGAAAGAACAGATGTTTGGCTGATGAAAATTAGACTTTTGATTGGTTATAAATTGCTGGTAGAATTTTTTTTTAAATTTGTTTTAAGAGGGATCTTCTTCTAGACGCCGCCAGATAATCTAGTTTTAGCCGTGCCAAAAATATCTACGATTATTGACATCACATCTGTTATTTTTTTTTGTTATCCTTTAAATATGCAGTATAACTGATTAATAATTAACACTAAAAAGCTACCTAGGAATCTCTGAAAGAAATTAAGTATATATTTAAAACACTTATACTCAAAGTGAAATAAAATAACATTACTGTCATACAAATCAACTGAAGGACGAATAGTGAAGTGTTTGTGAAAAAGACATACATGATTGCAGTAGGCATTTTGTTTGCAGTAGACATTTTGTTTGCAGTAGACATTGCAGTAGGCATTATAAGCTGTCAAGCATAAAACTTGTTCGAAAGAAGACAGTGAATCCGTTCAAAGATCTCAAAAATAGGTAGAGATGATGGCAAATATAGTTAAAACCGAATCAAGAATTTCTAAACAGATAAGCATTGTAAAACTTCATTTCAAAGGGCAGATGAGGCTTTTCATTGATTCATTATCTCATAAACTTACGATATCTACCGTTTCATCCGTTATTGTCTCTCTTCACCCCTCACTCCGTCCGTTTGTTCTTGTCTCACTTTCCACCCCGCTTTCTGTCTGTCCTTGTCTTCCTTCTTCAACTCTCTCTCTGTCCTTGTCTTTCTTCCTCATCTCCCTCTGTCTCTCTCTGTCCTTGTCTTTCTTCCTCATCTCCCTCTCTCTCTGTCCTTGTCTTTCTTCCTCATCTCCCTCTCTCTCTGTCCTTGTCTTTCTTCCTCATCTCCCTCTCTCTCTGTCCTTGTCTTTCTTCCTCATCTCCCTCTCTCTCTGTCCTTGTCTTTCTTCCTCATCTCCCTCTCTCTCTGTCTTTCTTCCTCATCTCTCTCTGTCTTTCTTCCTCATCTCTCTCTGTCTTTCTTCCTCATCTCTCTCTGTCCTTCTTCCTCATCTCTCTCTCTTTCTCGTGTTTCTTCCTCATCTCTCTGTCCTTGTCTTTCTTCCTCATCTCTCTGTCTGTCCTTATCTCTCTCTGTCCTTATCTCTCTTTGTCACTCTCCCTTTCTCTCTCCCTATTCGTCCTTTTCTCTCTCCCCTCCCTCGCTATATGTCCCCCTCTCCCTTGCCGTTCTTTCCTTTCTCCCCATTTTCTATATCCCCGTATATGTCAACGATTCCAAGCATTTCCCCCTCTATATTTTTAACTTTACCTCCTCATCTCTTCCCATTCTACTCTTAACACCATTCTCGCTTTCATTAATTCCCATATAAACACTCTTTTCATTACGTCTTAATTTCCTCTTTTATTCTTTCTCTCATTTCTCCTCGTATCCATCGGCGCGGATTTAAGGAATGCTTAATATTTCTTACCAGGCCGCAACGGTGAGATTTAAAAAAATGTTATGAAAGAAAATGACACGTAAAGTGGGGACAATAAATTGCCTGATTTGAAACGAAATGTATGAGCCAACGATTACCGTGAAGAATTGCAGACAGGAAGGATTTAGACAATTCTTCGTAGTATGAGTGGCATTACGGCTACGCGAAAGAAAAAAAAACAATGCTTTCTATTGACGCGATTTGGCCAGCAAAAAACATCCAACCATTAGCAGCAATTCTCACTAAGTAAAATAATCAACGGAACTCTGGCGACGACACCGACAACCTATAAGTAGAAAGCGGAAAAAGCAGAATGCAAAAGTTAAGAAAAAGAATCGATAAAATTCACATAAGTGTTGAGTAATTACTAGCAAACGCGGAAGCTCTGTAGGGAGATGTTATTTGGCTCACAGCTGAAACAGCCAATTAAACTTAAGATGAAATCAGGAACTTGTTAGTGCACTTTTCGCCCAATTACAACCATTTTTTTAACCAAGGGCTTCAATTAAGGGCGTCCGAAAATATGTGCCCGTAATGACTTCAGAGCTCGCATCTGCTTCGTCAGCTATCTACGGGTGGATCGCAACACTATCCAGATTTAGTCAACTTCAGCTAAAATAGAACAAACATTTTCACAACAATAAATAAACTCACAGACCGTCAAGTATCGTGTTTCTACTCTAACATAATTAATAGTTCATACCCATTTTTGTTAATTCCCTGTAAACAGAAGCGTTGGCTCTTCTATGTCCTATGTATCTCCAGGATCATGGCTCTCCACAATTTCCCGTCCTTTTTAGCTTTTATTAAATTGTCTTTTTGATATTTCCCCTAGACCTTGTTCTGTCAACCGTTTGCACAAGCTCATTAGGTATTTAATGCGCAGTTTTCCTCTGTCCCTCTTTCCCTACGGGCTCGGGAATACCCCACTTTAAACCCGGCATGGGGCCACATCTATCCCTCGTGGGGGGGGGCAGTAAATACTGTCCCTCTTTCCCTCAATGTCCTGCGAGTGTCGCATTTACGAATCCCTCATTTTCTCAAGTGTCCTAGAAATGTCAACACACTTTTTTTATGTTAAGTGTCCATTTTGTTTTATTTTTCTCATAAACGTCATCATTACTCACATGTCCATGATATTCTCAGCATCCTTCTGTAAAACCACCTTTCTGTTACCTCAAGCCATTTCTTCACCTGTGAAGAGATTGTCCGGTATTCACTGCCATGTAGAAGGACTAATATTGCATAACAGTTCAATAGTCTTCCCTTCGTTACTAACGAATTTTTCCTGTTTCTGAATACTTTGCTTAGCATTTGGAAGGCACCTTTCGTTATCTCAATGCACTTTGGGATTTCGGTGTCGCACTTTCTGTCCACTGTTAACAGTGTTAACAATTGATGTACTTGCTTGATTAGGTTATTTCGAGTTTGTAATTTGCACGCTATCTTCTTGCAATTGATGTTTAGTCCTTTCTTCTCGCTTTCCTTCACTTCCTTTTCTATGAATTTTTTTGGTATCCTTTCATCATCAGGCATGGAAATTTTAAAATATATATATATATATATATATATATATATATATATATATATATATATATATATATACAATTATTCTTACGTATTAACTTATATACACGCACACTTACTAGAATAATTCACTGTTAATAACTCATTCTTGAAATGCACCCCTCTCTTAAAAATCGAATTGCCGTCTGGTCTGGCCAATTTCATTCATTTATGTTACTTTGTTTTTGTCACAATCTGTTATTGAATATCCCGCACAGAAGATCCGCCTAGAAAGCTGAAAAGTAAGGATCTGGACGTCAATTTACTGTGGCTGATCTTGCGACGAAAGCACTTTCTATATACTTTCGTCTTGCGGTCTCTTTTTACTTTTTAATTTTTGTAAATTGACATTATGGTCAGACTCATTATGATGAGCAACTAATACATTGAGTGTGTTCTATAAAAGTTTATATATCATTCTCTCCCAAAGATAACATTAAAATTTTGTCGTCAGTCATTGATGGAGGATTTAAAATTTATTCACAGGCGGAAGAACTACGGTCTCTTAGACCTAGGGATGACACATGAATATAAAAAGGAAGTAGAATTTTTCTTTACAGAATCACAGACTTCTAAGGAAGGACAGCGGAAATGAGATTAGAATTACAACTGAATTTTGATCTCTGAAAATATGCAAATCTCACGGCGCATTTTAAAGTGATGTTTGCTGCAAAAATTGATAAATGCAACTTCGCGATGATAACATTGAAAGGTTTATAAAAACAAAGATTTTTCAGTGGAATATTTTTTTTAATAAATCAGCGATAGATGCAGACGTGACGAAAAATATTTGAAATAATCAATAGCTGAGACTAATCTGTGATTTCTTTCGTGTGTTTTAATTGATTTTGTTAAGTTTTGGAAAAATTCCTTTTGGCGGGAATATTCTGAGATGAATTTTTCTTTTAATGTTGACGATTGGGTGTTTTGTTACGTTTATGTCATATAGTTATATATATATATATATATATATATATATATATATATATAGTTATAAATGCAAAAGTGAATACGTGTATATAGATGCTTATATCTATATACATCTCCGTATATTTGCATGGATGTATATAGGTATATACATATGTGTATGATCATTTTTAGCACGTATATATTTAAAGGCTTACGCTTTACCACATTTCATAAGCAATAGTCAGAATATACACGTACATATATATAAATGTCCCTGAATCTCTATATATAAATTCATATGTATACATGTGTACGCCTTCTTTAAAAAATACAATATATATTTGTACCATTATGCGTTGGGCGATGCTTACATCTATATAGATATATTTGTGAACATGCTTATTGTCAAATATACGTTTATATTCCTATATTTACCATCATAAATTTATATTTTACCTATATTGTACATATATATTTTAGTAATCTGGATGAGTTTTCAAATTTTGGCAACATTTTCAGTCGAATTTTGACTATTTTCCAAATCTAGTGCAAAATTACGTTAGCACATTCGTATTGATTGTGATCTATATATAGAGAAACGTATGTATGAGTGTATTTATTTAATTTCATGCCCCCTTCAACATATATACGATGATGGCTCTCCTGAATACTTTGTGAATGGTCATGTAAACTTGGGAAAGATAGTGGTTTCTAGTTGATTGTTTTCTCAACGTATTGGAAATCAGTTTTTCTTTTCAATACTGCTCTCCTCCCAAATCGAGAAGATCCAGTTCAATTATTATTTATTTGTAGGAGTAAAAGATGTATTCTCTCCTTTCCCAAGAGCATTAGTGCGAATAAAATATATATTTTAAAACGCCAAGTTTAATCAAGCCGGTGTGCGAACCTCGTGCCCTCATCCGATATATGGACCTTACATTCTCTGCTGGAGATATGTGAGAGAGTATCCCAATTCGACTCTGGCGCTGTTGTCTATATATTCGTCTGTCCAACATTCTCCTGCCCGCTATTGCAATACAGGCTGCAGGTATGAAGTCACGTATTTCTGCATTTGCTGTCCAAGATGACCTCAGGTCAACTCCCGTCTACACCCGGATTCTTTGATGGTCTATGTGTGAATTGCGTGCAATGTCTATTTCAGCAACATGCTAAACTAGTCTACACTTAATTCATTGTTAGGGTGAGCAGAGAAGAGCCGAATTCCTATATTTTCAAAAGACTTAGCGCGAAAATGAACAGGCGTCGTCGGAATCTGAACTTGATACACCGATTCCACCTTTTATGTTGATATCCGCTACGCCACCTGCACATCGTTATGTGTATGTACAGATAAGTATGAACTTAAGCAATTATATAGATTTGCCAATAGTAAGACTCTGCACTATACCACACAAGCAAGAGAACCTAGTCATGAATGTCAGACAATTTCTAAGACCACATCACCCTTTACATCTGGCCGCCTTGATTATTATGTGTGGGGCGCAACTGAGCGGGAGGCCAACAATACTCCTTGTAACAGCAAAGATGGTTTGGAATCAAGGATTTTGGCAACATTCAACAAGTTAAACAAGAAGACCACCCAGAAGAGAAGCAGGAGATTCCGAAGTCGTCTGAAGGCTGTGGTTGAAACCAATGTCGATTTTATTGAATAAATTTACTCTTTATTATTTCAAAATATTTTTGTGTAGTTTTGGTACATGTATATTAAAATGAGATGTCAGTGTTATTTTCATTTTTGCGTAATTTCGACTACAATTTATCTATCGCACCGTGTGTGTATATATATATATATATATATATATATATATATATAATTACCTTATAAATATAAGTAGTTATACTTGTCCGGAAAAAAAACTTAGGTGCTTTGGCTTGTAAATGAACAAACCAAGGGAAAAAAGAAATAAAAAAGAAAGAACTAAGAACATGTAATTCAGGCGTAAACAATCTTCTAGAATCCAAGTTCAGTCCAAAGAAAAAAAAACCCACACGAGTAAAGTAAAAATAACTAAGCAAAGTGCTCAATACACTAAGTAGAGCAAATTTAATATAAACCTAAAGAGCCAGACAAACCTACCTAGGTTTCACCTACGCGGATCGTCAGGGTACGCTGTCATGAATGTGTTTTTAAATATACTATTTAACTCGTATTAAATCCCTAAATTATTTGTAAAAGAGTTAAAGATTTAAATTGCTAGCAAACATCAAATTAATTTCTTCGGTGATTTTAAAAAATTAAATTACTACCAAACATTAAAATCTGTTTTGTTTTTTTACGTAAATTGCTATAAATTAACACTCTACCTCTCCCTTGATAAAGCCTAATGACAGCTTCTTTCTCTTTACTTCCCCCTTCTTTCTTTCTTTCTTTATTCTTTTTCTTTTTTTTTTTTTTCTCTTCTCCCCCTTCCCTTTCAATATATCACTTCCGTTAAGTTAACCGATGAAATAAGTCAATGTCTGGTCCCACCTCCCCTAATATCAAGTATGATAGATAGAAATATTAAAATAAACCCTCTCTAAACTGGATCATGTCTCACACACCACTCCTCACTACACTCTCTGTTAAATGACATAAACTTAATACTACCAGTCAAAAGTTTAAATTTTCATTTCATTTTTCGTTTCACCTTTTGGAAGTGTAGTCTGATGATCCAGCGCCCTTTAAAAGGTCTATAGTGAAATAAATTATTACATGGAGCCTTAAAGTGGTCTGTTTTTCTTTAAAATATATATCTTTGTGTTATAATGCTTGTATTATCTCATAGTTTCTTGTTAATAACATTGTAAGGGAAACAGTAGATCAAAAGATTATTGAAAAAAAGGTTTAATCACATGAGGGACAGAGATTAATAATACAATAGCGAATAGGGGAGTTCATTGCGGCAATGCGTATAACACAACGCTACGCTCATTCTTGCGCCACCTGTTCCTATGAGCAGACGTCCTACTCAAAGTGAATAGACGAGTCAGTCCAACAATTACTGTAGGGAAGATCGGTGGTCTTTCTATACAACATATATATATGACCATGGAATATTAGTGTTTAAGCCTTTTTTATTATATCCTTACTCTTTCCATGACATTGAGTTCTACCTGCATTCTATCCTCTTGGAATTATTTTTTATACATATATATATGTATGTATGTATATATATTTTAGATATATGATTGCATATGTATGTGTATATTTACCACTAATATTATATATATATACTTTTAATCCCATCTGAAACCATCTTCAGGGTTTCTAATATCTGTGGAGATGTATACATTAACTCCATAAATCTCAAATATTTTGTCACAGTTCATTTACAGGGTTAATAATTCAATTTTGTTCTGTCATGCAAACGAATTAACCTTTGTAATTAAAAAAAAAGAATTGTTTGTTAATTATATTTTAATTTATTATTTTTATATAGAACTTTGCTGCTACAATCATTTAAGAACTTTGTTGCTATACTCAGAGTTGACTTTGTTTTAGGCTGAAATTCTCTTATATAAAGGGCTTCCAGAATTTTTTTTATTTTTGCTTATTATTTTGATGAGGGAATGATGTATTTTCGACTTATATCTGTCTAAACTGTGAATTTGGATATGAATGTTCCTTTTAAATGTTCTAAGATTGAACTATGCTCATTCAAGTAAAACATAAGCCTTCTCGTAAACGTCGTCGTTGTAAAATCAAAATATGTATTAATATTTTTATCAGATTTTCAATCTTCCAAAAGACATTTAAATTGATATTGGGCCACAGAGGATCGTTCGGTTAGCAAGGTCGATTTTACTACAACTACTTTAAACTACAATCTTCCATGATTCTCTCACGTACATTCATATCTGCTCATGGCCTATCCAAATGTAAACAAATGACGTCAACCATTATAAAATGGACAAAGTCCGACAATTATTTTAAGACATTTTTATGTTTGGCTCAATCGGTTAAAGGCACGTCAGGCTATATGACGGTTCCGTATAGGATACAGGTTCGATTCCTGTCGGAGGACGAATATTTTCTATGAAAATTTCTCTGACATTCAGGCCAGTAAATGTTGTTTAATACTGTTTAATATAAACAGAGCATTTACTTAAATATTTGTATCTATAAAAAGAATGTATAAACATACAAATGTCTTATAATAATTGTCAGACTTTCATTATTATTATTATTTATTTATTATTATTCACTTTATTCATTCGTATTTATTTACAATTTCAGAAAAAAACACGATCAATGTTTTATAAAATAAAAATGGAATCGGTTGCGATTTTAGGAAGAGTTCATAGTGTGACTTCAGTCATTAAGCGAAGTATGTCGTTAAACAGATAAATCGTTAAATGAGTAGCCCCTTATAAATTTTATGTCACTAAAATAAACGTAATCTAACATCACCGGTAATAGTATCTGTTGCTAGAGCCATACATGTCCGTTGTAAACATTTTCAGTGTCTTGAAGTCATTTTTTTTATTCATCTATTGTCATTTACATAAGGTAAATTGATTTTAAACTACGTTCGCAATCGGTGACTCTTTTTTTTTAACGGTCACAGGGAATTGAACCTCAGAAGTCACAATCACCGATCTTTTGTTCTGCCATTGGGCTCTTTCGTTATCAGCCAACATGATATAATTAATTAATTACCCACCGAATATCAGTGCTTTATCAGCCATAATTATCAACAGTAATTAATTAGCGCTATTCAGTTTCCGTACTGAATAAAGTTTCGCTTTCATATTACATCTTTGGATTTGTCGTAGAAATAAGCCCCAAGCACCAGATCAGTGTTTACGAAATGTTCATATTTGAAATATTTTAAATATATATTTTGGATTTTATTAGACTGAGAGGAATGATAATAATAATTTAATTAGTTTTCAAAGTGATGTCTTGGCGTATAAGAATATATAATTGATGCTTCCATCGTCTTACACAATATAATTGAAATTGTTTATATCAACCAACTGCTTTCTTGGAAAGAAAGTATTGTCGTTTTGATACGATACTTATAATTATTTTATCACAATTTCTGAGTTGAGGAATTTTTATGTGCCTTTTTCCTTCAGTACGTAGGCGACCATGGCTCTCCACTTCTTCCATCCCTTGTAACTCTAAATAAGTTTTGTCCCTTTGCTACTTCCCCCATGTCATTTTCTGTCATCCACTTGTTTAAGCCCGATAGGGATCTCATGCGTTGCTTTCTCTAGCCTCTCTTTCCCTTTCTTTTTATGTGCCGTGTCCCATCAGGACGTAGATGGCATGGCTCTCCACTTCTTCCATCCCTTGTAGCTCTCAATAAGTTTTGTCCCTTTACTACTTCCCATAGGCCCTGTCCTGTCATCCACTTGCTTAAGCCCGATAGGTATGTCATGCGTTGCTTTCTCCTGTCTCTCTTTCACTATATTCGACATGTGGATATCAGATTCTCTAAATCGTCCTTTCTCATTACGTGTCCCAGAAATTTCAGCTGCCTCTTCCTGATGTTAAGTGTAAGCTTCCTCCTTGTTTGCATCCTCTCCAAAACCTCGTCGTTGCTCACACGCTCGGTCCAGGATATCCTTAACATCCTTATGTAGAACCATACTTCCGTTGCTTCGAGTCTCTTCTTCATCTTTGAGGAGACCGTCCAACATTCGCAGCCGTAAAAGGAGGACAGATGTCAAGTAGCAGCTCAGTACTCTTTTCTTTGTTACCAATGCATCTTCGGATCTCAGCGTCGCACTTACGTCTTCTGTCAAAAGACTTCAGATATTTAAACTTCCGCGTCTGCTTGATTTTACTGTCCCCGACCTACAAATCGCATTTTGGTCTCATCTTTTTACTGATGATCATGCAATTGTGTCTTCTAGTTTATGCTTAATCCCTTCTACTCGCTCTCCTTCGCTACCTTATGTAGGAGGTTTTGTAATTTCTTTTCCGTGTCTGCTGTCAGTACTGTGTCATCTGCGTATCTTATGTTAACATTGTGGCCACCAATAACGAATCCCGATAGGACTTCCTATTCTTAATAGAAATTGCCATGCTGTACAGGTTATTGTCCTCATTTTTGCTGTTATAATAGCAGCTGATGCAACCATTACGGAAACAAATTATGCCTTTCAACGCTGGTGTCAAAAAACCAAGCTAGAATATTACGAAACTGCGTCTAGAATTAGTTTATCTCTTCTATCCAACAGATTGTTGTGTGTGGTGCATTTTCTTCCTTTAATCATGTGGAATATCTTGACTCTAAAATGCATCATATTCGCCATTCTTTCGTGTATGAATTACGAAATTTAGGTACAGTTGCATTTTTAAAAAGACATTTGTGCAGTGGATGTTCATGCACATCAAAAATATTAAAACGGTGGTTGTGACACTTCCGAAAAGACACATTATGAAATAAGACCTACTCAGAAGTTTGGAAAGAGATTACTGAATTGGATCCAGATCAAGGCACTGGAGATTTGGTGCAAACATTTAAAGTGTTAAGTTCAATGGACTACGAAAGTTTGAAGCGAATTAGGAAAAGTTGCAGAGGGATTTAGGCTTCCGTGTGGGAATCAAACGCTGCGTTTCACCATCTGAATCCGTCCTTTTATCAAGGAATGCCATCCTTTGCTTTTTGAAACGCATTATTACAGTTGGCGAAAGGTTTGTTTGTTTGTTTTTTTTTGTTTTTTTTTTCTGTGGTGGCGGGGTTAAGAAAACAAAACAGGCCGTAGTTATGACTCAATGAAAAAAATTAAATTCAAAAACCAGCATTCCTTTTAAATTATGGCTTTGCTTTATGCCTGGCGGAATATTTTTTTTTAAATCGTCCATTACGAGCTAATAGAACATGGAAGGATCATTACTGTAGCTATTTATAGCCAGGAGCTGGATTGTGTAAACTAAGTGCAGGGTTCGACAGAAATACCTCGCATAATGGTACAACATTAGTTGCAATGGTGTCGCCATCTCGCTAATGAATTACTGTTACTGAGTGCGATGGATAAATTGTCATCTAAATGACGCAAAAATGAAAATAACACTGACATCTCCTTTTAACATATACCAAAATTGCACAAAATTTATTAAATAAAATCGCAATTAGCTTCAATCAAGGACTGCAGAAGACTTCGCAATGAAAATCTTTGTAGAAAAGAATGGTGGAAGCCACATCACGTCGGTGAGAAAATGACTGAATTCGAGATGCCAGGTGAGGATCGATTACATTACAGATCCTTTTGGAATTTGTCAAGAAACTACAGATGTACAGCAGGTGATGCAGACCAGATATGGAAAAACTATTTAATGCACGGATGAATGGTAGCTTTGTAAATGTTGTCTCTCTCATTCTTAAATGTCACCCGTGATAAAATAGATTTTCCAACTTTTTGGCTCACCGATTTCTTTAAACATAGTCGAAAGTGTGCTTCCCTGTTGAACTGCTGCCATTATTATATCAATTTTGTCTTCTTTCTGTTAAAGCATATAATTATTTTTGGAACAACCTAATATAAAGCATAGTGATATATGACTTGGCTGGGGAACCTCGGCGTGATGTAATGGTTAGCAAGCTCGTCTTGCTAGAACAATTACGACTGAGTAGTGAGTTCGATCCTCATTAGGTGGCCCATACTTTCGGCTTTGTGCCACATCTAAGCTATGTTAGGAAAATTTCGATATATGACTTGGCTATGATCTTTTTAGAAATATTTAATGTCAAATGGAATAAAATCTGAGCGATTTTTAAAATTTCATACTCGTTTCTTTTGCATGCGCTTTTCCTTCAGGACGTTGGCAATCTATACATCATCAGGTGCCGTGTAGACTTTTGCTCTCAGTAATTATCTACACATTATCATTCCTATTTCTGCTGACATTCATTCATACGAATCCACTCGGTTACTCTCTTGACTTCCATGTTTTGTTTTTATTTCTTTGTATCATTTGTCTTCATTATATATCACATATATTTCAGTTGTCACCTTTTGATCACCATTTTAAACCAACAAAAAAGCATTATTTCAAAATATATTTATCCCGTGAATTTCCAATTGTTAAAATTCCATTGTTGTATTTATAATTATAATTTCACTATCCTATTAAATTTTCTAACAGAGTATAATTTCGAATCATCCACATTTGAATTCTTCACCTTTCAACAGAATCTTATTTAGGGGAAAATTCGAGGAATTTTCTATTTTTTCTTTTTCAGCGTATTGCAATTTGAACTCACAAATTAGATCCACTTTCACGTGACATCGCATTGTCTCTATATACACTCCTTTTCTTTTATGAAAAAGAATGAATTTCCCAACTTCAGGGAAGAGAATTTAAACCGCCCTCTTGGATGCTAAAGTAGATGACTAAAGATTTTGATTTTTTTTTTTTATAGCGGCATATCTACTTCCTCTATGGTTATTCAATGCTGAAATCTTAAATTTTTTGTAAACAATTTTATTTTATTGAGCGATAATAATGGTTAATCACACAAGAATTACTAATTAACCCATAGCAAGGGAATAGAGGAGGAGTCATACCTTTCTCAAGAGTATTTTCGGGTAAGTGAATATAATGAATCCGACCGGAATTGGAACTCGGCTCTGCGATTAACAATTCCGAGTCATTATCTATGACACCACACACACATCCAAGCTTACTGCACATAGTGTTCTCAAGCGGTCACCCATCTGGTTACTGACCAGGCTCGACTTTGCTTAAGTTAGGTAATCATACGGGAGTCGGTATTTCAATATGATGTTTCTGTAAGACCCCACTTCCTATTCTGTTTTTTTTTTAAAATTTTGTCATATCGAGGCATTTGATCACTTCCATTGAAAAACAGAAAACTAAGTATATCGTAATGTCTGCGTCGTTTCTATCTTCAATTAACATATTTACTTGTTCCAGGTAAGCAGTTACTTGAAAAAAATGCCCGGAAGGATTTATTCTATTTTATAATGTTAGTGATTATCATAGCCGTTTCATTATAAGGCAACATTCGGTATTTCTTGATGTAGCAGCCAATGGTAAACTCACTGCTCAGCGGTCTGAGATCAGAATGTCTTTAACTGTATACCTCGTCTATAATGATAATATTAACCGTTCCACAATAAGGTTCAAAGAAGGATACTCCCCACTAAGGCCAAAATGCTTGACTCCCTCGAAGCCATTTTAAATCTTAATCTGTGCAGGCTGTACATTTATATGTAAATCAATATTTTACGAGAAATAAAGACAAATGAAACCGTTTAAAAAGAACGGAATCCTGGGTAAGACGATGAACTACATCTTACAGCAAGGCCTCTGATCTAGAAGTTTTGTGGAGCGTGGAACCACCTCTTAATTGCTGGTGTGCCCAGGTACACCCTGACCCGGCGTGGTAACAACTGTTAGGGTCCAAACTGTGGTCAAAATACAATGAAAGTGAAAAAATAGTTATTAATACCAGCAATAAATTTTTTGAACGATAAAATATTACCAGCAATACATCTTTGGAAAAATATTACCAAAAATCTTATAGGCATTAAATAACCCATTGGTGTTTATATGCCGTAAAACATAAGAAACTAAAAAAAAATCCTTAAGTTATAATTTTGGAACTAGTCTTACCTTCAATTGTAAAAAAAATGCAGGCCATTCTAAAAAGAAAGATTACAATAAACCTAATTTGTTCTGCCGTCAAAAATGGCGGCATATTTTAAAGTTTTAACAGCCCCCCCCCCCCCCCACGAGGAATGTATGTGGCACAAGGCTGAGTTTACCGTGGGTTCATCGAGTCCGTAGGCTCGGCCGAAAATATTCCCTTAGAACCCGCATAAACGGGTTCAGGGCCTGTCTATCACCCCGGACGAAACTTTGCCCTGCGGCAAATCCTCGTCCGGGTTCCTCTCTGCCGAGACAGTTCGACAGTTACGAACAGTCTGGTCGACTGTTCCCCAAGGTTTTACTGTTATCAGAAGGCTAGTCCTTAGATCTATAAATATATTAGATTACCTGAACGATAAATAATTAAATATCTTAACTCCTTCAAATTGTTTTCACATCAGTATTGAATATGTAAATATAATAATTAACGAATGACAATATTTAATCCACTAAGCTAGGGTTAAGGCTTCAAGTTCTCTACAACAAATTGATCTATGGACAATAATAGATTAAACTTGTTCCTGAATTTGGTGGCATAGTAATTGTGAGTTCAATCCCTAGTTCGGGCAGTGTCTACTTGAATTCAGTGAAAACAAACGAGCAATAACAGACTTATACTAAAGATAAGAACTAGATGATATCAGAATAGAATGAAAACAGTCTGTCCTCATAGATTAAATAAATTGTTCAGTTCAGAATTCCCTCAAGTTATCCAGATCGATATAAGACTGAGGAAGACCGGAAAACACGACGGCTGAAACGTTGTGATGATAACAAGAAACATAAGGACTATAGTCCGAATATAAATAGTGTACATATTGGTAATCCCTCATCTCAGAAATTCAGACAGAAATTACTCCTAGCCTATTTCTTGTAGAGAGTTAAATGGTATCGGTTTTTAGCGATGCTATACAACTCTTAAAAGGTACTCCAAAATCCACATTCTCGAAGAGAGGATTTTTCATGATACTTTAGCATAATCTTTTTATACATCCTTAAGAAATGAATTCCTAGCATCCTTTTCCGTTTTTTCCCACTTTCAAAGAAGCTTCCTCCCTGTAGGCCGCATCTTCCCATGGCATTACGGTCAAGGTCAATGCCTGAGGCATACTAAAATGCAAATTCTCAGGGCACGAATATTTTTTTTATTGCTATGCACATGTATGGTTGTGGAGTGACGCGTAATATATAACCTGGAATCCAATTTGCCTTTTGCGGGAGGCAGTTAAATAGACCAACATGCTATTTGCTAAGCTTAGGTTAGTCTGACACAAGGCAACTATTATAAAATAGCTACGGAGAATCGAATCCATTACTCAGATGAGCTCCATTGTTTAGTTCAACCAGTTGAGACCTCTACAGCTACGAAGTCGAGTCACCCTCAATTCTTCCGAATACCAGTTGTAAGGAGGGATGACGATGACTGTACTACGGCGAACTATAGTACGCAATGGTGTGTGTTATTCCCAGGTTATAGCTTCAGAAACATGGAGTCGTATTATACTTAGGTTGTATTTTAAAGAAGACATTAAGTCTGTCTAATTTTCTGAGATGAGGTATTCTGATTACGTACATTACGTACATTATTCAGACTGTTATCCTCATCTTTACTGCCATATTCACAACGTTTCGGCCGTTGTAGGCTCCGGCCTTCTTAAAGTGATTGGAATTTCGAACCGAACACTTTATTTCGTCCACCTGGGTAGATTGTTCTAGTTCCACGTGCCATTCCTCTTCTAGATGCCTCGGTTATTTGCCTTTAACTCAACTCTCCAAGATTTTTGTATTCATTAATGCTGTAGCCTGATAGTGAACTCACAACTCTTTGGGTTTAGTCAATGTATCTAACCAACGTCTTTATCCAACGGGAATCATTTCCACAAAGTAGCAATTCTTGGGGAAAAGAAAGCTGTCTCCTTATAATTCGTATACGGGACAAATGAATGTTCTTGCATTATATTTTCAATGCAAATCTCAATACCGTACATATAATTCACTAAAATATTTATTTTTTCTCGATACTTACGAATATAAATAAACCGGATTTTTACCCATAAGGTTTTTCTTCTCCGAATTTCCGTTTCAAAATTTATTTTCTGGGAAAGGTACTTGTAACATTTAATGTTATTAAAAAAAATACCGTGTATTACCTTTATTAACTACTAGCCGAAATAACCGCGCCTTGCTCAGTCACACATTTTTGTAAGAAAATTATTAATTTTAAATTAGTGTTACAATTTGTGGAGAAAAATAAGTAATTTCAATATTACTCAATGATGTAATCTCCATCTTCTGGCTTTCTCCTTCTATATTTTGGAGAAGAGTCATTCCCTTGTTCAAATTTAAATTTAATTTATATCGAAGGGAAAAAAATTTCAATGACAATATTTAATCAACTAAAAATGTGTCGACCGTTATCGGGATAGTCAATATGAACGATGCTTTTCATAACTGCATAGTATGTGCTTCGCCAGGGCTGCATACAGTTTTGAATTTAGCGTTGTTCCTTCTTCTAGACCGGTTACCACCCAAGGCTATAGAACAGTGTGTCCTACTATTAAACACGGTAATCCCCTATGATCAAAATTAAATCTACTTATCCACGTACCCTGTAGTTTCCGAATATGTATAGTTATGGGGGGGGATCTATCTCCAAAAACCTAGGAGTTCGATAACAAACAAACGGATATATTTTATATATATATATATATATATATATATATATATGAGAGAGAGTTTTTTTGTTTTCTTTTTTAATCAATTTCAGTACCTCTCCCGTCTTTCAGACAAAAGCTGTTCAATTACGTTGATGCGCAAACGACAAGTTTGGCAGACATATCAAATACATTTTGTAAACAATTGTTTTCAAAACCTGTCTTTTTTGTGTTTTATCTATTTTTCTGGGTGTATTTGCAATCGTTGTTTCAAATTTCTGACAAGTGTACTTGTGTATAATACGACACTCTTTTGCCTTTAATTTTCGTTAGAAAATTCTGGTGTTATACACAAGAAAATACGGTAGAATATAATTAGAAAAATAAATAAGAATGAATGAACAATTAAACCAATAAGGGTTGTATCGTTTTTGCTAATGATAGCCATAATACTGGGTTCGCGTCGATTCACTCTTGGCATGATTTTTAGCGGTGATTTGATGGCTCTATACCAGTTTTACACACACACACACACATATATATATATATATATATATATATATATATATATATATATATCACCTTTTGCAGTGAACGATCACAAAAAATTTAATGTCCTGATTTTCTCCATTCATTATTCCTACAAACCGTAGAAAAGATTTAGCAATAATATTAGTTTTTATATACTGTGTATAAGCCTGAACATTTTTACATGAATTTTAACCTCTCCTGAAAGGATTTACCAGTGTACAGTGCCATCGGTTACCGAAAATATGATTTTTAACCGCTTCAAAAACATTACCTGTGTATAGTGAGACCCCCATTTTTTTTTTTTTACCTAAAAACAAATCATACAACTCTCATTCTATTTGAATATATACGGCACGTAATTTTTATTAGAATTTTATTAAATGTATAAAATTTCGGTTTATAGTGATTTTTCTAAGCGCAGCTTAGATGTGGCACAAGGCTGAAAGTATGGGTCACCCAGTGCGGATCGAACTCGCTACTCAGTCGTAATTGTTCTAGCGAGGCCAACTTTCTAACTATTACACCGCCTGGAGGTGCCCAAGAATGGTTATTTTCTAAGTGTAGCGTAGATGTGGCACAAGGCCGAATGTATAGGGTACCTAGTGAGGATCGAACTCGCTTTTCAGTCGTAACTTATCTAGCGAGACAAGCTTGCTAACCATTACACCACTTCGAGGCGCCAAATAAATGTCGGGATATATGTAAATTGCCTATATAACGCAACCGAATTTTTTTTTCCATCCAAATCAGCCTAATTATGCGGAATTTGAAAACCGTTTGTTGGTGCTCACGGGATTACTGCCTAAATCAGTGTAAAACAGCTGATACTTTAATTTTTTAATCAGCTTCAACTGAAGAGCTCAGAAAGTGATTCACAGAATATATATCGGATTCATAATATTTCAGTTAACATAATCTATCTTAGATACTAATAAAAGGTAATTGAATTATTTACGGATCTTCGGGGTTATGCGATCCGATAAATTAATCGAGGATTATTACTTCAAGCAACATAAAGCTAACCGAAGTACGGAGACAACGTACATCATCAGATTTCGTCTTCGCAATTATATTAGAACTGAATTGACCAAATTAGTCAACATATTTAATATATTAGGACATCAAATGTCGTCGTTATTATAAGCCTCTGTCCAGCACCAATCATAATCAAATATATAAGCGCAAAATAGGTACAGACCTCCATAAACATAGCAGGATATATGTCCGTTGTTTCTGCATTGATGTGTGGTGATAACGGAATATAAATGCGAGTTCGAATTCCGGCCTTGTCTGATTGGTTTACGTTCGCACTATTTTCCTTGGGTATGGATGAATTATTTTCTTCTCTCTACTATTAACTTTATGTAAAGTAGTAGCGTTTAATGAATACTTTCTGCCGGTGATTATATATGGAAGTGAAACATGGCCGCTCAACACTGTCACTGCAGAGACTCTTGTAGATGACCAACGTAAAATGAAACTAATTATGCTCGGCATCACCTTACATGACAGGAACAGCAACAACAGGAGTGAAAGACATAACCGAGTCACCTTACATGACAGGAACAGCAACAACAGGAGTGAAAGACATAACCGAGTCCATCAATAACGGCAAGCATAGAGAGATGGCTACGCCACTCAACAGATGGACTATCTGCAACTGAGTGGGCACCAAGGAAATGGAAAATAACGAGAGGGCGATCTAAAGCAAGATGGCGCACACAATCCAATATGGACAGATAGAGAAAATGGAAGAGGTCAACCAAGGTGGTATACTGGGTTTGGATTTTGAAGTACTAGAGCAATATTTTCCAGGTTGATAGAAGCAAATTCAAGTATAGAACCCATACATTTTTACCTATATACTAAAGTATAAAAAAGAAGACCAACGTTTACCTATAGACTCAACTAGTACAAAAATAGACAAAGGTTCATCTGTAAAGTCGAGCAGAATACAAAACCTACTTATGCAAACAAGGGTTGATATTAGCTAAAATCCGCCAAGCCAATCCATATATTTACAGTATGATCCTGTCTTTCTTTATCGTCTGAAGTTATTCTTTTTCTGTTGTCTGTTTTCTTTTTACTATATTCGTTTGACCCCAAACAAAGCGATAATGCCATTAAAACGCAGGAAGTGAAAAGAATAAGACTGAGAATGCGGAGGACTGAGGAAATGACAACAAAAGAACAGGGTACAAAAAACAAAAGATGGCGATTGACGCTGCGATTAAATTTTTGAAGATTGTAAATATCAGGGGATCAAGAAATAGAAGAGTTCCATAATGGGAACCGCTAGAAAAGAAACTGTTACATGTACTGGTTACATCAAGAGTATAACAGTGAAATCTGTTTACTTATCTAGGACACGCTTAAATGAATGTAGACGGGGCACCAAGAAAAAAAGGCTTCTCAGATCAGTTGTCTTGCAAATATTTGTATAAAAGGCAGAGGGAAGCCGCGTCATGCCGATGAGAAAATAACTGAAGTCGAAATGCTTCGTCATGATCGATTCTATAACAGACCCTTCTTTAGATTTTGTCAAGAATCGAGATATTCAACCGGAGCAGCAGACCAAATATGACAACAGTATTCAATGCACGAACGAATGGTAGATTTTATGTGCAAGATTGATTCTGATTAGAAAAACTTTTCAGGTATGGCATAGTGAACCACATTTCATTGCAGTAGACGTAGCAGTTGATTCGATATAGTCACCATACATCATGTCAGTGGGAAATGTGTGGTCAAGAAGATATAGGTTTTTGATCTCCTGGGGTTTAGCTTCAGTCATGCTGATGGCAAGCAGAAAAGAGTCTGTGATGATTAAATGAAAGCAGTTTTGTTTTCGTTTCGTTTCTGATCCGTTGATTACCATCCAGCTCCATATAGTATTTTCTTTCTTTCTTTTTTCTTTTTCTTTCTTTCTTTTTTCTTTTCTTTCTTTTTTCTTTTCTTTTCTTTCTTCTTTTCTTTTCTTTCTTTTCTTTCTTCTTTTCTTTTCTTTCTTTTCTTTCTTCTTTTCTTTTCTTTCTTTTCTTTCTTCTTTTCTTTTCTTTCTTTTCTTTCTTCTTTTCTTTTCTTTCTTTTCTTTCTTCTTTTCTTATCTTTCTTTTCTTTCTTCTTTTCTTTTCTTTCACCCCAAGCTAGGCCGGATGCCACTAGCATGCAAGGGGTTACAGAGAGTGGAAGCAAGAGTAAAGAGGCGTGATAACGAAAAGGATGTATAGAATAGATCAAGGTACCTGGAGTTATCGATTGTCATTACGTTTGACTAGTTGGAGACTCTAGCTGTCAGGGAAACAACTAATGGAAGGGCGTTCTACAGACGGGAGGTGTAAGACATGAAGCTATTGGAATAGAAGAGACTGCTACATTTAACCGTTTCGACAGTGAAAGGGTGGCGCCGTGATGCCAGCCTAGTAACACGTTTAAATTCATTCAGTCTGGGAACTAGTCAAAGTAGCTCCTCAGAGCAGTTACGGTGAAAATATTTGTAGAAAAGACAGAGGGAGACGACGGCAGGTCTTTCAGAGATCGCCTGCAGACGAGCCTTTTCATCTGGTCTGTTAACATCTTTCATCTGGTCTATGTTAACATCTTTCAGACTCTTTTCTCTCGCATTTCTCTTTACATTGATCTTTGTGTGAATGTATTAAGCGTTTTGTTAATGTCCATATTTCGCCTTGCTACAATGTATTTGCTATGATATATTCTTTATAAACTTGATGCTTTAAGCATATTGGCAACGTGCCTCGTAATGATTTTTTTAAATTTTTATTAAATACATGTTCCCAATCGTTAATCGGTGTTTTATTACATTTTCATAGTCTTTCTTGAATTGTATCACCAACCCTAGTAAATGCATACTTTGAATGTTTCCAGTTATTCAATGACTATTTGTCTGCTGCACGGATAGTTCAGCTGTTATCGACCCGAAAAGCAAAATCGGCGAGGCGAGTTCAAATCTCTGTTCAGACTGTTACAATAACTTTCGCATACCCCTGGGGCAGGGTTGTATCCATCTCTTCTCCAAACCCCAGCTATATGTTAAATGATCGATTAAACTTGCCTCTCTGTCAGCCAATCTAAATTCAGATACATTTCCTGTCCCAAACTGGTGTGAAGGCAAAAGGAAACCACTTAATCGTACACAAAATGCCATGGCTACTCACAGATAATAATTAAAAAGTTATAAATTCCGTTTCCTTACAAGAAAACATTTGACATTAATTAACCGTGCAGCCAGTATTATTCTCCGTAGAAATTTATAATATCTTTCTAAGACACGACTTTTGGAAAAACGGTTTCTCAAGTCCGGAAGTTGTTATCGCACTTTGTAAAGAATTTCCTTCCTGACCTTCTATTTGAAGTGGTGTGGAATGTCAACAAGATGCAACTGATATAACAGAAATGGCGTAATGATCAATAGATACTCCATATAAGCCCAATAAGGGAAACCTGAGGATAGCCATACGGTAAGAGGTCGAAACGTTGTGTCTATATATTAACTGTTATAATAATGATAAAAATGTGTCGACCGTTATCGGGATAGTCAATATGAACGATGCTTTTCATAACTGCATAGTATGTGCTTCGCCAGGGCTGCATAGAGTTTTGAATTTAGCGTTGTTCCTTCTTCTAGACAGGTTACCACCCAAGGCTATAGAACAGTCTGTCCTACTATTAAACACGGGTGGGGAATAGATATCATACCTTTCCCAAGGGTATTAGCACGTAAATGAATGTAATGGAATCGACTGGAATTCGAACTCGGCTCCTCCGATTCGTAAATCTGAGCCAGAATAAATTATCTTATCGTGCCTCTCCAGAGATAATAATCAAGATGCAAACAAGTATTCGAATAAATTAAAGCATTTGGTTAGCATAAAAGTTCGCTCGCTTATTTATTAGAATATTTATTTAATAAAACGAAGGGAAATTTTGGTCAACGCAATATATCAACAATTCAGTCTACGCAGTATGCTACAAACGACATGGGTTGGGGGAATGGGGCAAATTTACAGATTAAGATACCTTAACTCAAAACGTCTGCTTGCTAAACGACACCAAAGTGAAGCCTACCATCTGAAAGTCTTTATATTAAAGAAATTAAAATATTAACGTGGAAACAGTAGAATTTAGTATCCAATCGATTCTTTGTTGAGATGCACAAAATAGTAATTAGTTAAAAATATTCGTTTCAATTTTGTGGACAGAATTTCCGAATAAATCCCACTGTGAGCGTTTGTTTAACCAACACGTTTTCTTGGAATTAATCTGAGAGTTATGCTTTAAAGAATAGAACAGTTAATATGATCATCTCAATACCAATCATGTCATTTACATTTTTTTCTCCAACGGTGTCATTTTCCTCTCTGTAACTTCTGATTGTTTACCAATGTGTGATATCAATTTTTGTTTCTTTTTGCAGGTAAGTCTTTGATGATGATGTTTGCCGACTTTTTATAAAGTAATTATTCAAAAGGTAAGCCGAATTTTAAAAAAAAAACTTTAATAATAATCCAATGAAATGTCTTAAAATTGTGCTTCCTTTTAAAACGACGTATGCCTCAATATCGCCATCTTTTATTATTGAAGGATTTGGAAAAAATATTCTAAAGAAAGCAAGTAAATAAAATATCTATCAGTAAGTCACGATTTTAACTAATACAGTATCACGAAGACGACAAATATATAGCCATTAAAAATCGTTATTCCGTATTCGTTGTTAACAAAGATATGAGAGCGCTTTATCAATTTGACTTTTTAAACAATTTCTACAGATCATTTAGCAAATATTAACATTCAAATACAGATGTAACTGATAATCATTAATTTCTTTGTGATGTTGCTAGGAAATTTAGGGATCTTTCTTCTATATATTTTTTATAACGCTGTCTAGATTTTCATTGTAACACTTTTGATAAAAGCCCCCCCCGTAAAAAAACACAGCTGGAAAAGCCAACGCCCCCAAAGGACAAATTCTGGTATGTTAAATGTATTTCGAGAAAAAAGGTTTTTCCACAGAAAGATTTCTAGCGTTAAAAACGATTTTTATCGGAACATAATTCCAAACAGGATCGGAACTTTAATCTGGAACCCATATAATATGTTCGTAAATACACACACACACACACACACACATATATATATATATATATATATATATATATATATATATATATATATATATATATATAATATTAGTGGTAAATATACACATATATATGCAATCATATATCTAAAATATATAAATATATATACATACATACACATGCATATATATATGTATAAAAAATAATTCCAAGAGAATAGACTGCAGGTAGAACTCAATGTCATGGACAGAGTAAGGATATAATAAAAAGGCTTAAACACTAATATTCCATGGTCATATATATATATATATATATATATATATATATATATATATATATATATATATATATATATATAATGTTGTGTAGAAAGACCACCGATCTTCCCTACAGTAATTGTTGGACTGACTCGTCTATTCACTTTGAGTAAGACGTCTGCCCATAGGAACAAGTGGCGCAAGAAGGAGCGTAGCGTTGTGTTATACGCATTGCCGCACTGAACTCCCCTATTCGCTATTGTATTATTAATCTCTGTCCCTCATGTGATTAAACCTTTTTTTCAATAATCTTTTGATCCACTGTTTCCCTTACAATATTATTAACAAGAAACTATGAGATAATACGAGCATTATAACACAAAGATATATATATGTGTGTGTGTGTGTGTTAAAGAAAAACAGACCACTTTAAGGCTCCATGTAATAATTTATTTCACCATAGCCCTTTTAAAGGGTGCTGGATCATAAGACTACACTTCCAAAAGGTGAAACGAAAAATGAAATGAACATTTAAACTTTTGGCTAGTTGTATTAAGTTTGTCATTTAACAGAGAGTGTAGTGAGGAGTGGTGTGAGACATGATCGAGTTTAGAGAGGGTTTATTTTAATATTTCTGTCTATCATACTTAGTATTAGGGGAGGAGGGACCAGACATTGGCCTATTTAATCGGTTAACTTAACGGAAGTGATATATTGAAAGGGAAGGGGGAGAAGAGAACAATCAAGGGAGAAGAGGAGTGGTAATTTATAGCAATTTATGTATAAAAAAACAGATTTTAATGTTTGATAGTAATTTATTTTTTTAAATCACTAAAGAAATTAATTTGATGTTTGCTAGCAATTTAAATCTTGCATATGCGCCTACAATACATATTTACATATATATGCATACATACACCTCTACACAAATACATATACACATAAATCCACATATCAGTGTTCAAGTTCATCTACATATTTGTATACATACAATTGTGTCCGCATATAATCATTTCCAAAACCAAAATTACTATAATATTTTCCCTTTCTATATAGTTATATCTTAATATATTTAGTTAGATTGAGGTGGTTTTTAGGTCTACTTTTTATACACACACAATTTATTTGTGTGTATGTTATTTATTTTATTCATTTATTCTATTTATATATTTTGTATATTTACATTCCTTTGGTTCTAAATTTTCGAATTTGGAATAGAGGGCGTCCAAAAGAAATTGAGATCATTTCGCAGGACAATCATTTTGCCAATTCTTGTTTAAATAACCTCAAATTTTCAAAGAATGCGTAAACTCATTACAAGGTTTTATATTTAATGTAAGAGGACAGTATGTGCTTATCTCATTGAAAATCCACCAGAGAGATAGATCGGGCGTGGTGGATATGAAGACAGTTTTGTAATGAAATGGCCGCCGCGGTCACTGGACCTCTCCCCGTGTGACTTCTTTTTATGGTAATATGTGAACGGACTGGTCTGTGTTCCCCCTCTTGCTGGCAAACTCAAGCAGAGAATTACTTCCTCACTAGATAATGTTACGGGAGACATGCTACAGCGTGTTTGGCAAGTGCTTAACTACCGACTTGACGTGTGCTGTGTCACAGGCGGTGTACATATTGAACACTTCTGAAAACGGTCCCATAATAAACTAATGATGTTCAACACCTAAACTGTTCGATTTCATTGAGCTAGACTTAATAGTTTTCAGGATAATTGCTTTTTAAATTATGTCAATTTGGGGGGGGGGGGAAACCCTGTAGATTAGATTTAACTTACCTAGTTTTATTTAGTCTTTATGGTCATTTATAGGATTTAGGTAGCGTATTAAAAATTTCTTTTCCTATCCGCATTATTTTTGACTTCTCTAAACGTGTTAGATGTCCTTCATGACATCCGTATGAGAATCTCGATCAGGTTATTTTAGGACATGAGGTGATAAAGTTATTACACGGAAAAGGCGATAAATTGAGAAAAATAACGTTAAAAATATTTATTCATTATAGATGTTCAAACTGTCTTTTAAAAGTCGGTAATCTGGATTTACATTTCACATTACCGATTCTGTTGTCTTTTTTATCTAGCGCAAAACTGACGAAAAGGAATCTGGTCCAGTACTACTATAAGAATATTTTATAACCTCAAACGTACACTTGTTACTTTCGTAATGCTCATTGTGGTAGAGACTTTGTAATCGCAGATAAGAGTATAATGATGCCATAGAACAATACTGGTGTCAGACGCCTTCAAATAACACTCACTAATAGTACTTGCACGATATTATTGCTTGTACTAATAGTACTTCATATAGTGAATAGAGTAGAGAATAGCGGTTTCAATAATAAGAGGTAATGGTGATCTGTATAGTATAGAGGATAGACTAGAGATAGCGAACAACTCGGACGTCACGAGGCTTCCTCTATATGCGTTTCCTCTATGGTCACGTGGTCTACTTAATTCAGTCATGAGATCGCCTGTGTTTGCTCAATAGCGGTGTATGTTTAAACACAAGTGTCGGCAGCGACACTTCATTCCTATATAATAGAATGTAAAAATATTTCCCCTTTATTCTCATCAAAGAACTCTTTCAGAAACCTGACAACCTTTCCTAAATTCCCTTTCATCTTTCCTAAACTTCTCTTTCAGTATTGTCATGCAGCTGCTTCGTTAAGTTTTGATTAACATCGCCCACAGCATTACAACGGAGATTCTAGCTTCAGGAAAGGTCAGAAGATGTAGGGAGACAAAACTAGTCGGAAGCTAAAGAGGATTTCCATGCAAGCGCATTCATATTTTTCAAAGTTGACTATTGCCCACATTCAAAGTTTCAAAGACACTACTATAATGGAATGAACACCAGCCTCTTCAGTTATTAAGTAATAAAAACTAGTTCAAATAATATTCTTTTATTATTTCACCCAAGGAAAGCAATAAAGCCACCGAGGATCTATCGTTTATCTTTTGATACAGAAACAGTGCCTTCCACTTCAGGTTTCATGTAAAAGTTACGAACAGATCTGGCCTACCATAGTGGCGTACATAGGTTATGACACCCTGCGTCTTTTCCTGCATGTGTCGATGTCCTTAATGTTAGCATGCAGAGATGCCTACGATTGGCTGGTGCGACATCATAGTTTATAGCATCTCGCAAATGAATATAACTCTCCGGTCGCAGTTTCTTTTGATTGCTTTTAACGAAACACGGCCTCTCAGACTACATCGCTTTCAAGATCTCTTTCATTATATGCAGTTGATATGGCTGCTAAAAAAGATGATTGAATGAGATTCCATACGTCATAGAACGGTGCGCATAGAATTCCTTACACGATACTTATTTTGTTTAACATACTCTTCGAATTGCTTGGATTACGATGGTAACCATCTTCCCCATTAACAAATAGAAAAGGATACCGAAGAGCATCCTGAGATCTATGTGTCTCATTCCACCGCTTTAGAACAATGTCCCGTCTTGGGTATGACCATCAAGTACTTCCGGTAGCAAGACCTGATCAGGAGGTTTTGAGGAGCGTGGAACCGCCTCTTAATTGCTGATGTTCACAGATCTACCCGGGGTGGTAGCACCTGTTAAGGTCCCAGCTATGGGCAAATAGTTAACATCCAAACTTGTGTAAAAATAGGTTTTAATACCAGAAATAATTTGTAATAATAATTTTAAAAAAATATTACCAGCAAGCGATACAAACAGTTATACATTTTTTGAAAAAGATATTGCCAGCTATAGATTTCTTCAAGGAAAAATATTCCCAGAAATAGATTTTTGAAGAAAAACATATTACCAGCAATAAAAAAATTTGTCTGCATTAAATAACCCATTGAGGCTGATTATGCTGTAAAACAAAACAAACAAAACAAATTTAGAACAATGTCCCTCTTGTTATGTCGGTCACCATGGAGAAACGCTGCTATTTCATTGAAAAAGGGTTTATTAAACTTTCTCGGATGTTGTCCAGTGGGTAGCTTGTCTGTTTCAATGACCACATTAAAGTTGTGAGTAGGGGCACTTTCCGGAGTCCATTTAAACTTTTTGACATTCCATTTCAACAATGTATCATCTATTGCAGTCTCAGTGTCAGATGAAATAGAATGAAGCCTGGCCACTTGTTCTTGGAAGTTGCCAAAAAATATAACTAATGAAATTGTGGTCGTGGTAATCCAATCCTATGGTACACGTGACCCTGCACTTTAAAAGTGGGCGCAAAACTACCTTCTCTAATAATGTTAGCCCCGAATTAAATCATTTTAAAAGCACAATTAAACATCCTAATGTTTTTCAAAAAGTGTATTGATTCTTGAATGGTGCCTGAAAGAAGCAGCTTCAAAGGCTGTGGCTGATTTTCCAATAATTTGTCACTCGATCAACAAATTCTAAGAATTTCTCCTTCAAGCTTCTTGGCTTCAGATTTACCTCAGACTTTAGACTTTCTTTTCAAAAGCTTAGTCATCCCCCGGGTGCCACTGCACCCAAGTAAGAGCGTCTCTTCTTCGTTCTCTAGTTCTGCCAACCTGCTGCATTTTTTGCCTTTGTTCAGGAGTTTGAGCTGATCTGTGAGTAGCCGATTAAATATCATCTCTTTGCTCAGGAGTCTCTCCTATCCTGTTAGCAGCAGACCCAGCTCTGTTAGTTGTAGTCTTTCGTTTCTTTGATCATGACAAGACCTACAGAAAATGGACATACATATAGAAAGTCGATTTTTGTAGTTTTACCAAGACAAGCGAGTAATAGAATTCGTTTAGTAATACAGGGTACTAGCACAGGAGTACATATGTACATTATACAAGAAACGATAAAATGATTTAGTATTTTGTTGGGTAACCTTTCGCTTTAATAACGGCCTTAATTCTTCGTGGCATGCTATAGACTAATTCTTTTAGTAGGTAAACGTTCTTCTCTAGATTTTCCCATCATTCCTTTAATTCGCGAAAGAGCTCATCTTCTGTGTTGACTTTCCTATTACGAGCACGCTTGTTTTCATTTTTCCTCTCTAGATAACGTTTATTCTTTAAGACAGTATGCTTAGGATCATTATGGCTACTATATAATTTTTTGACTTGTATAATGTACACCTGTATGAATACCCTGTATTAAGAAGCGAATTCTCTTATTCACTTGTCTTGGTAAAAATACAAAAATAGACTTCCTATGGGTGCGTCCATTTTTGCCTCATACTGTAGATCTATTAGCCTACAGTCTTTCATATCTTTGTTCATGAGTCTCAACTGCCCTGCTAGCAGGCTTCTTAGCTCTAGCAGCCTGAAGTCTTTGCTCTGGGAGCATGGGACCTCGCTCTGGCTACTCCAAGCGTTTATTGTCTTTACTCAAACCTACCTTTTTCCTTCCAAAGCTGTCTCTGGTCTTCTGCAGCCATCCTAGTTGTTTAACCTTGCAGCATTTCTTCCCTTTGTTCTGACATGTCAACTGCCCGATATATAGAATTTCGGTCTCTTTCGGGCTGCAAATGTTTCTCTCCCTGTTCTGGTATCCTCCATGGCTTTTCTTGGAGTACCTTTAACATTTTTCTTTCTCTTGAGTTGCTAAAATTCTTGTTTGATGTTTTATAGTGGCGTGGGAATTCAGGGTTAATATGAACAGTTGGTTTACGCACTGCAAGAAGATTAACGATGAATAGTAATGACGAGAAATACTTAACTTTCTTGGAGAGTTGAAAGGAAGTTCTCTGAAATGCCAAGCGCTTCCTTAAGGACGATAATTAAATCAGCGAATAATTTGACACTGGCGAAAATCTGAACGCTGTTTGGGTGAACAAAACTGAAACTTCTACATGACTTTAGACGCTTTTCTCTTGTTGATTTAATCATCTCCTTATTTTATATCAAAAGTGATTTCGCATAGGATCGCTATTTTCTTTTCTTTTTTCTTCTAGGATCCTCGGCTAATTCCTGTAAAAAAACGATTTCAAGAAAATTTCACTTAATCTCGCGAATTTGCTCTCTTTTCATCAGTTCGTCGGTCAAACTCTTTGAACTGTTTTTTTTTTAAATTAAGGCCAGTTATTTTATTTTGTATTTTTCTCAGCACGTTCGAATTTGAAACATAAATACAGGCAATCTTTCATTCATATATACATATATATATATATATATATATATATATATATATATATATATAATGACCCTTTTTTTCACAAATTTTCAAACCAACACTTCATTGTCTATCCCTTACAAATAAATCCCACAACGTGCGTCCTCGTTATGACACTAAGCTACATTCGACAAGAGCTCTGACCGGAAGGTTTTCAGGAGCGTGAAACCAGCTCTTAAATGCTGTTATTTCCAGGTCCACCTTGTTCCGGGGGTGGTAGCACTTGCTACAGGCCCAGCCATGAAAAAATACTGAAGACCCAAACTGGGGTCAAGTACAGACCGTTAAAGTATAAAAATATTTTGTTATAAATGCCAGTAATATATTTTCAACAAAAAATATTACCAGCAATACATTTTTTAAAAGAAAATTATTTCGACTTAAAAAGAAACTGAGTCGTTGATATGTCGCTAAACAAAGAACAAACAAATAATGCCAAATTGTAATTTCGTTGCAGCGAAGTGATGCTTATAAATGGTCATTTTTTTTTTAAATTACGTCTCCTAATGATGAGCAGATAAAATATGTAACTTGTCTTTAGATGTGACTCAGTGCGTCTGCTGGCTAAAAAGAATCCCGTGTCTTGCAATAGCATCTACGGGCGGGTGGGGATGAAGTCATCTAATTACCATATAGATAGGGTTTTAATGCCGCTCTGCTATGATCTACCGTTTTAATGGCGGTCATGGTTTGTACATTACTGTCATTTACTGTACCGTGCGATGGACAGTTTGGAAGACATGAGGAAAGGCCGAATAGAAAACATATTATGCAGGGTCACTTTGTAACAGCAGGTTGAATCGTGACACTTAACTATGAAATTAAAGAGCATGTTTTGTTGTTAAAGTGGAGTTGTTGACGGTATTTTTTTTTTTTTTCTTAAAAAGAAAAGCAAATTAAAAAGTTTTCTTTTCTCGATTTTAAAATCAGCGTGCAAAGTAGGTATCATTAGGCTTGGATTGATATATCTATCAACAAACCAAGGTAAATATATAGAAATGGACAGGATTGAAAATATATTTATACCCGTGGCATTTTTACAAAATAACGACCTGACTGTTAAGCTTGAGACAAGCAGTATCGCTCTAATCTTTAATTATGCAAGTATCTATTCGACCAACAAGAATTGATACTACAAAATCTGGCACATGGTCAAAATAATGGAGCGATGAATTAGGATGTAGTTTAAATACATATTCGGAAACTATTTTGCTAGACCAGATTCTTCAACTGTTATATGTAACTAGACAGAAAGGGACAACTGAACACCGTTAACACAGCATCGGGACAACGCGACAACAGGACATTTTTGTAACAGAATAAAAGTAACTTTGGATTAAAATCTTAATGAATATTTTTTAGTTATTTCAATAAAGTAAAGTAATAGAGAAAGAAGCCGCTAATAAAGAAAGACAAATGACAGCATGTCCTCAATCCCAGCTGCA
>OZ038486.1:101919529-101939529 GCA_964036315.1 Acanthosepion esculentum
CATAGGCGAGATGTGCGAGACATGAAGCTATTGGAGTAGAAGAGACGTCTACATCTAACAGTTTCAACGGTGTAGGGGTGGGAACGGGATGCCAGCCTCGTAGGACGTTTAAATTCACAAGGCCTAGGGAAAAGCGAAAGCAGCTCCTCGGAGCAATTACCGTGAAAGTACTAAAAGTAAAAAAGGCAGAGCGAGGCAACATCGCGTCCGTGAGAGATGCACGAAATTAAGAATATAAATGGCGACAATATACTCATCACACACACACACACACACACACACATATATATATATATATATATATATATATATATATATATATATGGTATAAGATGACAATTGGAAAAACGCGCGCTTAGTTTTTTCATCTTACACCAATTTGTCTTGTCCACAGAACTGATCTGGGAATTTAACTATATTGTCGACATGAAAAGAAAAAAAAACTCTTAGCATAAAGGAAATTTACATTGACCAGAAAAAGGCTTACGCAGAAGCATCTTTCTCTTTTAAAATTTGGATTTTGTAATGTAACTATAACAACAAAAACATTTCTAATTGATTTTTGCCTTGAAAAAGTCGGAAGGTGAAACGCGTCGGTGAAAAATTAAGATTCTTTTTCCCATTCTCATCGTATATCAATTTGTCTTGTCAGAGAATTGATCTGGGAATTTAACTTGTATATATAAACATTTTCTTTCATTTCAAGTATTTGAAATCAAAGTTTATTAAGCATCCAAACACGTCTTATCTGGACATCGCACCAAAACAAAACTGGACATTCGATGCGATTTTACACCTTGTATTTTATATGAAATAATGTTGTCTATTTGTATTGATTTATTACTAATATGGACAACCAGGAAAAAAGAATTTCTTTTTTGTCCGCTCATCTATGATGATCTCTATTGCTTCTATATCCCTTTCCGTCTTACTTTTATCCAGTCCCATAGTCGACTTCACTCTGCTAAACTTTTTCCAGTCTAGACCTAATCTCAATGACGTAATTACGGAGCAGCCAATCATTCGTCGCCTTTACGTGACGTTTCCCACCAAGATCATTAGGACACAAAGCCATCTCACCGCACCCAACGATGTCGTTCACATGACTGAGACAGGCCAATTAAGGACAATAACATTGAGCGAGTTGATTACTGATTGTCATTTTGTACATTTTCAATATCAAGCCCACCTTGAGAAATGCATTGATTACCACTGATTTTGATTGCATCCGGTTGAAGTCGTCAGGCCAGCGAAAGCCTGTTGCATTAGACGTTGTCTTGGAGAAATAAGTCAATGTTGTCTGTATCTGTTCCACTATTGATCTTTTCTTTCTAAACTAAACGAGCTGCCTTGTAAATCATGTGTGTTTCAAACAGGTCTTTCACGTCCCTTCTGTTGAAAGAATTTATTCCCAGTTTAAATGAAACAAATTTATCATGTTTTCGGGTATCTTGAAGATATTAAGTTTCTTCGACAACACGGAACAAACAATCGCATTTTTTACCATAGTTCTGTGATAGGCTGCGGTCGAGGTTATTGGTATTCTGCATACTCGGTTATTCTACCATCGGGTTTGTTATGCATACTCGTTTTCAATCATGATGAGGGGTTATGTCACGTCGACATGAAACGCGTCGATGGGCGAGTGTCTCTGCACGGCGCGTCGATGGGAGAGTGTCTCTGCACGGCGCGTCTATGAGTTTAAATGTCTTGTAGGTGATGAGTTTTTTCCTAAAACACCTTTCCGACAGATGAAACGCCGCGAGCCCCTCGCTAATCTGTCGCTATTTTCATGACATGTGTTGTGACAAGGTACATTCCTTAGTCCAACGACCCATGACCTTTACAACTGGCACCCGCTATATCATGTACACAACGGTGAATCATCCCCACTCACTTCATGTTCCCCTAGTAAGGTGTAAGTTACACTCTGGGAGATTTTCCCCAAGAACAGCTGCTTTCTAGAAAAAATATCCCGGTAGAATATTTACCTCAAGACTAGGATTAGCCTTTATTTTTCCTGCATAGACTCGTGAACTTCAAATATTGCCTTTTCTTACGCTCATACAACATCAGACAGTAACCTTGAGTGTCTCTCGGCCCTTGTATTCGGTGAACATTAGTATAAAAACTACATAAAACATTGAAACAATTGACAGTGTTTTTGGGTTATTCGACAATTGAACTATATTAGTCAAATATAAATACACACAAATGGATATGCTGTATTCTTTTCTTTACGTATGTACATTTCGGAAAACAGTTTAGCTAAACGATTAAACCCACCAGGACAGCTTATTATCAAAATCCGGTCCATTTTATTCTACAATACACTCATTTTTATGTCTAATTTTCTTAGAAAATAATCAACTCTGGCTCCCTGTTTTCGGTCAAATTGAGCCAGTCAAAAGTGAACTGTATAACTTGCAAATGGAAAATTCCAACATTCAAATTACAAATTGGAGATTAGAAAATCAAACGAGTTCAATAATTTAAATATCGGGGAATTGTTTCAACAGAGGACGGAAAGTGCGTCAGGGGTTCTTCTTCCGGATTCTTCTGGAAGGAAGTGGCAAAGGAAAAAAAGTTTTTTTTTTTTTTTTTTTCCAGTTTGAGTAGATTCTGCGGTTGTAGTATGTGTTTGGTGCCGGAGATCTTCTCTTCTCCCTCGCGTTCTCCTCGCCCCCGTTGTGTAACATCTATTCCATAGCCGTGGTATGACCGGCTACGTTTAGCTTAGACAAGCTTGGACCAACTTAGACCAGCGGCCCGAGTGGAGACACTCTGGTCTCCACGTTAAAAACCGACCTTGTGTCACAACCTGACTCAGTGGGGAGTCAAGATAAATAGCGGGTGGAAAGTGCGGTACTGAAGATCAAGGACGCATTGAAATAGCGAAATATGTCTTTTAAATGTTAAGAAATGTAATAAGAACAAACTTTCGTTAGAAACAAAGAAAAGAGTAGTAAACTGTTATTTAATATCAGCCTTCCTGCGTAGCAAGGTATACTGTATAATCAGTGCAAAAGTAAAGAGACTCTAAGCAGTAGACACTTGGTTCCTACAGATGGATGTTGAGAATACCACACACGGAACATATGAATAACGATGAAATTTTATAGAAAATGGAGAAAAAAATGTAACTTATACATAACATCAGAAAGACTATTGAACTTTCAAGGTTATTTAATGTGGAAAGAGGGTTTGGAAAAATTGATACTCCCAAGACATTGAAATCAAAACGGAGAGAAGAAAACGCATAACCTACTTGGTGAGTTTCAGTATACAGATCGCAGCACAAGTTTTATGAGCAGTAATTTGAATTTAAGAATTGCAAATGACAGGAAATTGTGGAGAGACATGATCGCCAACGTCCGGAAGGGACACAGCACATAGAAGAGGAACAAATATTCTCAAAGAAAAAAATATTCTCTCAGTTTGATTTATTTGTTTTGTAGAAGTATATTTTTCCAAACGGTGTCTAAATAAAAACGTGCCAATCGATAACGACATTATGCCGCGAGAATTTGTGAAGGTGCGATGGAAAATTACATCATGTCTCGCATTGAGTTGGGTGTAATTTATTTTCTAAGAAAAATATCCCATAAATGAGACTTTCGTCTTGTTTGTTTGTCGATGCGTTAAAAGAAGAAATTGTACTTTTCAGCAACGTCCTAATCACGAGCAATTTTGCTTCTCCATTTATTTGAAAAAGAAAAATTCTGATGAATTACATTTTGGCGTGATTTAAAAATATGACCCCTTTTCTTTTCTAGTAGATTTTTCTATGCCTGCCCAATGCACAGAGACAGTATATTTTCTGTTTAAAATTATTTTTTGTTCTCTTTTAGTCATAAATTTTGGCAGAAAATCTCTATAATCGCGTCAGCGGTTGAATTATTTTGTAGATGTTATTATAGTTCTTTAGTATTTTCTTATAAAATAGCATTTCCATGATTCATTTCAAAATCGTCTATTTTCGAACATCGTATTTCATGTAACAATTCACTTATATTTTATTTTTCATATTTTACTCGGATTTTAGTTTGAAATATTTTACATGACATGAATTCAGTTCAGCGTTTTATTAGAATGAGTGGCTCTAAACGGCGTGCCTATGAGTGAAGGATTCTCATTTCTAAAAGAGTATTAGAGTATTATCTGGGTTGGAGCTGCCGACTCTTCATTTGCCTATCATGATGGTCAGAAGGGGCCTACGTGGCCGTGTCCGTGTTGAGTGATTTCCCACCATACAACCATTTTCCCCACAGACGAAATGATGCGATACCCTCACTGCTCTTATCTCTCTCTCTCATACATATAATATATATATATATATATATATATATATATATATATATATATAGCATAATTAGAAGCCACGTATACTTTGTAAATATGTATATATAGAAAAAACAAGTTGCAAATTAAGAAAAATTGAATGTTTTTTTGTGAAAGTATTTGTTTATATTATATATATATATATATATATATATATTTGATATTTTAGATCGACCCCGATTTTTCACTGAAAATAACTGTCTGATGAAGATCGGGGTCGATCTGAAATATCATATATATATATATAAATACTTTCACAAAAAAAACATTCAATTTTTTTTAATTTGCAACTTTTCAATTGTTTTATATATATATATATATATATATATATATATATATATATATATGGCACTGGAAGTAACCTTTTTTTTACCTCCCCCTGAGAATGTTTGTCGATTAGTGAGAAGCTTATTTTACACCAACTCCAACTTAAATATACAAACACGACATTCTACACAGGCGCAATGAAAAAATCAACCTAACAACAATAGGAAGTGCATAAGTTATTTCTTTACTTAATATGAAAATAAGCAGTCAGTTGCTGATATCTCCTGAAGAGTGGATGGACAGAGCGATTGGTAAAAGAAATGTATACAAATCTTGGGAATCCGGGTGCTGACAAATTTCATAAATATATACATATATATATTGTGTGTGTAGACACTAGATAAACTTGTTGATAGTGACTTTAACTGTTTCTCACAATACTTTCTATATCATGTTGTTAAAATGCTTTATTGTTTCTTTTCATTAAATTGGAATTCATTTGAAATCATGAAGTCTACGTAAGTCATTTGGGTTTCAGACCGTTAAAACTCATTTCTGAGTTAAATTGCTAATGCACAGTCAGCCATAAATTAAATTATCTTTCATTTCGACAGCATTGTCTTTATTAAAACTTTAGATTAATTTATTCTGCATTAAAGGTCTGCCCTTCTGCTCCGGCTTGGCAATTCGTTTTATCCGAGAGAAATTCTGCTCATTGGTGGAGGCACAATTGAATTCTGTAACATTAATCTTAATTGTTCTTTGTGTCTGCTTATCGATTTTCGCATTCTGTTATAAAATCTATTCGTTGTTCATTCTTTCAGTTGCTTGAATTGTGTGAAAGTTTGATTTCGGATAAAAGTGGATTAAAACAGGAAAAATTACTTTTTCATTGAATTTTTGACGGAAAATGCACATTATCAGTTTATAGTGTTTAAGCACGGATTAAGCAAAGATTGCAATCTTAAAATAAACTTTAGGAATAATCAAAAGAACACAGCTAATAAATGTTACATTATAAAACTGCATCCCAAGTTCTAAATGAAAACATTGTTGAATACAAATTGTCTGACGGGAAAATGACATTAAAATGAATCATCTGAAAACCGAATGGAAACGATTTGCCTCTAGGTTTGGGGCAACATGAAGATCTCGTTTAAATGATTATGTATTTGCCTCAGGTTTAAAAGTTGACGCTAATCTTTCATCTTTTGAACAAAAGATATTATCGACTATTGTTAGTATTTACGGACAAAGCTAATGCCAAATATTCTTTGCTAACTCTGCGTCGGTGATGCAACGGTTAACGGATCGGTATGATAAATTGGAGAGCCGTGTTCAAATTGCAGTCATGTTTAATATGTTCACTTCCTCACAGATAACATTGGGAAAGTTTTGAATATATCACTTCTCCCCCCAACTATGGATTAAATTCTGTCTTTATCTGGAAAACATCATTGTTATTCTCAAAAGTAAAATATTATTAATGCAATATTCACTCACAAAATACAGATATCTATACAAAGAAAAATGTTTTGACTTTAAATAAAACACAAAGGGTTAAGTCGTAAAAATAACCGACTAATATTGCATGAATGTTTTCCGAAACATTTTAACACTAATCAGTTTTCCCATCCCCCAGAACAACCTGTGTTTTCTTATAAAACAAACACACACACACAAACACACACACACACACACATATATATATATATATATATATATATATATATATATATATATATATATATATATATGACCTAGCGCTTTCGAACATCATTGTTCATCTTCAGGGTCAATATTTTTAGTCAACATTTTTTTTTAAACAAACATTTGCCAATTATCTTGTAGCGTAATCATGTTGCTAATTTTTTACAAACTAAATAAACGTTAAAATCCTTTTAAATTCAAAAGACACGATGATGTTATCACCTGCAGGGCGAAGATTTTTATCATGTGACAGCGTGAAATATATATATATATAATATATATATATGAGCACCTTGAGACGGTGTAATGGTTAGCAAGTTTGTCTCGTTAGAACGATTGCGACTGATTAGTCCTAATCTGGGTACCCCCATACTATCGGGATTGGAAAAATATATATATATATATATATATATATATATATATATATATATATATATATATATATATAAATGTGAAACTTAAGTAGCGATCCGAACTTTGTGTCTTTTCAGGTGGGATGCTGTGAAGCGATTTTGATCTTTTAATAACCTTGGCACATAGCAACGTTGGTTACTGTCTACTTTTTCGTCATTTATTTTCTTAGTTTATGTATTTCCCGTTTGGGTCTTCGTTTTTCCTTTTGGTGTTTTCCTTTGGTCACATGGCAGGCTTTCTGTTGGTTGTATCAACACAGTTATATATATATATACATATATATATATATATATATATATATATATATATATATATATATGGTCGAGCTCGTATCATTCGGGTAATAATGACTGACATATTGGGTTCATTGCCTCCCCTCTGATTCTTCATCTTTAGATTTTTTATATATAATAATTTATTATCATTAAATTTTTATTGGATGGGGCGCTTTTTATAGGACCCTCTTTATAGGATGCGATATTGTGGCGTATGGAGGATTGACTGGTGATGGACGAGTTTTTGTGATGTATGTGGAAATTGTAATGAATGAATGGGTCGTGAATCAGATTAGCTAGGTATAAGATAGTGTCGAACAGCCTCAATCCCTCCCCCTTTTGGCCTTGTGCCCTAATTGTATTTTAAGATACAATAAATACCAAAAATGACCGATATATGTGTCTTTCATTCAGAGTACGCGAATCGTATGCAGCGCAATCATGTTCCAATTATCTCGACTTGTTCTTGTCATTGGAACAATGCAGTCTGCTGCTCAGTGTCCACATGATGTTGTGCATGCGATTTAAGACTATAAGCAGACACCATCGGGCTCTGGGTTCTATCGTTCTAGTGGAAACCACTTCCACGGTCTGTTTGGTAACTGTCGTCGAACAGTGAGTGAACAATGATAAGCAAATATAGTTTAAGTCAACCACTGATAGGTAATACAGTAAGGATCGAACTCACTACTTGGTCGTAATGAATAACCAGGCTAGCCTCGATAAACATGTCAACATTCATTTTTTTTACTCTCTCACATTTATCATATATATATATATATATATATATATATATATATATATGTGTGTGTGTGTGTGCAGGTATGCAGAAAAATAGGAAAGAACACGTTAGGTAAATAATCTGGAGTTCCTTAATATTTTTGTTTTTATTTTTAAAAAGACAGTGCTCCATACAGAAGTAGAGCTTATATTATAATATTTTTTTAAATATGATTCCTTCGCTACATAAGAGTTTTAATGTTTCAAAAGTGAGAACTGATCTCGGCTTTCGCTTTTGAAACATGAGAACTCTTATGTAGCGAATGAATCATTTTTTAAAATATATATATATATATATATATATATATATATATATCTATATATATATAAACTTTGCTATTCCCACCAACTTGACCATATTAGTTGCAATGCTCAATTTTTTTTTACTGTATTACTCTCCAATGTTTGTTGTTGTACTCGTTAAATGATTGGGAATTTCGAACTTGGCCATATATTTAATTCACAGGATAGATTATTCGGACGCCACGTTCCATGCTTAGTCGAGTTTTCATAGCAGTTAAAACGCATCAGTCGAATTGAACTTGGTACCGTTTATCGTATTCTTCTACAAATCCAGAGTGCGTCTTGTTTCAGTGCAAGCCAACTCAGATTTGAACTCAAAACTCCAGAAACAAGATATATTTTATCCAACGCTTTACTTCACTAGGCTCTGGGCCGAAAACTAGTCCGGGGTCTGGTGTTGCTCATCTTGAATACCAGGATTCTGAATCCTGACACTTTTGTATGGGGTCTAACGCTAAAGGCGAAATAATTTTAGCTGCTTATCGATTGGAACAATTATTTGATAGTTATTGGAAGACAAGTAGCTCTTCCGGGGTTATTGGCAGAGAAAGAGATGGGAAGCACTCTGGTCCCCACGTTAAAAACCGACCTTGTGTTACAACCTGATTCAGTATAGGGTTAAGATAAATCTCGTGTATAGGAAGACAAATATTAATCAGTTCTGCTTGAAACATTTTTAAATTGTTCGCTTTTGAATCGGTTACGGAGAATAAATTGAAGAATGATGAAGAGTGCAATTGTAAATTCAATTAAGAGATATGAAGCGGATGTGATTGAACCGGACGTTTAAATGGAGCGCCTCTTTGGTACAGAGATAGATAGGTTTTTTATTATCCTCGGTTAACCTCTAGACTGTATTGGGGGTTAGTTTGTCACCTGGAACATTTTTCTGTCATATGAAATGTATTGCTTTTTACTTTTTGTTTTTATAAAAGCTTTTGAACTGTTTGTAATGAAATTTATCGTTTTTCACACCAAATCGGCGTCAGTAAACCGATTCTACACAACTTCGTAATGGATTTGCAATAAATACCCTGCCTTCAAAACAGTCGACGGATTTATAGCCAACCACGACCGTTCACAACAACAGGAAGTAAAACTCGCAGGAAAAAAAGGTTATTTCGCTTGCTTTCCATGCTGAATATTTCCTATGTGAGATTCTCATTGCTGACGCAAAGAGAAAAGTTGCTCTTAATTTCAACAAAATATAAGCAAAAATGCGACATGTCCAAAATTGGGCCATATTCCAAGCAACGGTGACTGACCTCGGAATCCACAGTGAGGTCTTGTATGTGCTTTTATTTTCAGATTTTCCTATAATAGACATTTTAAGCTTAAATAATCAAGAGTTCAATTTATGAACATGAAGAAACATGCAGTTGAGATATAGTAAAAGTCTTATTATGCACAGTTTAAAACTTTTACTTATGCCATTTTGTAATTGCATTTTAAATATATATATATATATATATATATACACAAACACACACGTATATATTAATATACATACATAGTAATATACGTACATATATATGCATACGCATATATACACACCTATAAATTAATATGCATACACACGCACCTATATATATATATATATATATATATATATATATATATATATATGTGTGTGTGTGTGCGCACACACACATATATATATATATCAGAGAGACAGAATTATTGTCTGTTTAAAAAAGACTTCTCATGTCCACTATTATATCGCTCTTCCTGGTATATTGATAAAACCTAGTCTGGAAATTCACCACGTGACAATATCATTATTTCCCCCCACCCCTGTAATTACATGCGCTGTCCATTTAGTTTGCCTTGCGATTGGAAGTCCTCAAGTGCTGTGGTTTTTGCTATTTGGTAAAGGTCTTTGCAAATTTGTAGCGCTAGTCTATAAGGTCTGGTAAATGATTGTCTTTAACTTCTATTTTTTAATCATTGATCTGCAAGAATGTTTATATAGAGAGGATAGTTTACATATTTCTGAATGAATTGGTCGCCATGCATGGCATTGATATTAGTGTCTAGATCAGATTGGGGGAATAGTTTTTTTACGGCTTATCTACCTTTGCATGTTATTTAAAGCCAGGGAATAGTTTTATATTTTCATGATTTTCTTTTAGAAAATAATAGTTTTTAATGCCAAAAATGGCTGGGAACTCGTATCCGAGGATGCCCGTCTACCATGACGGCTAACCAGTCCTTGTCTCGGGCACATTTGTGTTTGTTCAACACCAAAAGAGCCCACTTCAACTATGCAGAGTAGACCTCATTTACAGTTCTGGGAGAAAGCGCGTTATCTAACGTCTTAACAAGGCTAGCACGCTCAAAATCTCGATCACTTATGACTTCGTGCTAGCGCAATCAAAGGCGGCTTCCAAAGATTTCCGTCTACTCAATTTCACACTTGGTTCAACCCGTGGTATGGTTTTCAAGAACTTTCCAAGTATTCCACAGACTGGGATCACACTTTGAAATCGACAATGGTTAGATACGAATCCAGGTCTCATAGACAAATCGCGAATGTTCTAACCACACGGCTACCCCCACACACACACTTTTTTCTTTCTTTTTTTTGAGTTTGGTGATACAAGTCTTAATAATAAACCCATAACTTCGGGTAGGAGAAGATGTGGATTCATACTTTCCCCAGGGAATCTCCGTTGGGTTCGTTATATTCAGTTGCGCATAACGAACCCAACGGAGATTGGAACTCGTCTCTCCGGTTAACAATTCCGAAACGTCATATATTACACCACCCGCACGTTCAAGCTGGTATTCCCTTTACATCAGAAAGAGGCATCTAATAACCTAACTCTGAGTTTTTACGGCTTCCATATTTTGTAGAATCTTTTAGTGTTGGACAAAACTGTGCCTAGCTCAGCCTATGCTTTATTCAGTTTCCTTATTTCTTCTGCTAAATTTATTATAATTGTTTCATACACCGACGAATTTGAAGTGTTTAGAATGTGCCATTTTCACGTTATGCATTTCTGTAATATATTCCCGGTATGTGCTACCATACTATTGTAGTGACACATTAGCACAGCTTGATATTCAGAAAACTCACAGAAGAAATAAATGGAAGGCTTTCATGTGAACATGTTAAAAACAGACTTAAAAGCAGACAGATTATAATGGAGCAATGAAAAACATTAAAATATCACGTGCTTCAACACATTTTATACGTTAAATTCTTACCGCTGCTTGTTTTTTATGATAAAGTCAGATGCGGTAAGCTTGGATGTGCAGGTGGTGTAATAGATAATGACTCGTAAATGGAATATCAGAGAACCGAGTTCCAATTTCAGTCGGATTTGTGGTATTCATTTACGTACAAATGCTTCTGGGAGATTTATGAAACAACCTCTCCTGCCAACAGATAACGTTTCGTTAGTATGAATTCTATCAGCGAATGACTTTTATCGCTAATAGAATCTTATAATATGAAATTAATTCCTGGCTTTAAATAACCTGCAAAAGGTTGATAAGTTGTAAAAAAAACATAAATTGCTGAATTAAATGGAATAATTAGCAAAAGTTTCATATCTTCCCATTGGAAGCCGGGTTACGACAAGTGACCCTAATATTTTGAAATGACACCAAAACACATAATAAATTACGCATTGAAAACTTAGGAACGAGAATCGGGCTTAAAATTTCGATTAAATTTCTACAGAACCTTGAGACATTACTTATATATATATATATATATATATATATATATATATTATTTTTAAAAAAAGGAAATTATGCCTTGCTGAACATTCTGGATAATATAAATAAAAGTTATCGATTTTCGATCAAATAAACATATTTTTCTAATCCTACGCGTGGGCCATACAACCATAATCGGAAGAAAGAAACGAAGTAAATCTTGTGCAGAGCGAAGGTAAAAAAAAAAGATAGAAAAATTCTGTTCTATTAGCTGTCCGGCAATTGACTATTCATTTGCATCAAAGTTCGTGTTCGACTACTCCTTAAGACACACATTCAAAGGTAGTGATAATATTAGCCGTTTCTTTTATAAAGAAACATTCAGTATTTGACCAAGTAGAATGTAACTGACTATTGAAATTTATAAAATCTTTCTCTTCAATTTTTCAGGAAAATAGTTTTCTCAATTCCAGTAGCTATTATCGCTCCTTTCAGTAGGGATGAGTGTTTCCTTTCTAATGTTTTGTTTCAAGTAGTATGGAAAGTCAACATTGTTATTATGTCATTATTTCCTCTTCGAGTTATATATATATATATATATATTTTAATTGTTGCAAGTTCTCAAGTGATGTCATTTCCGTTATCTGGTACAGTTTTTGTTTGATTCTGTAGCGCCTGTCCACAAGGTTCAAAGATGATCTTTGCCAAAATCCAGTCTTCACTTTCTATAGTAAAGATAGAATGTCTATATTTCTGAGACGAGGTATTATGTACACTATTTACATTTTTCGGACTATTGTCCTCATCTTTTTCGCCATATTTATTGCAACGTTTTTGCCGTTGTATGCTCCGGCTTTCTTCCGGTGGTTGGAATGTCGAACTGAACCTTTTATTTCACTCACTGGGGTAGACTGTTCTACTTTCACGTGCCATGTTTAATGAATGTCAGTTATCAGTTATCTCCTCTTAATTCCTTAACCGGGTATTGAACTCACACTCTTTGAGTTCTGTCACTGTATTTAACCAATGCCTTTACCCACTGTGCCATGTGTCCTCAAGATCCAGTGACAGGACCCAAAGAGTGTGAGTTCAATACCTGGTTAAGGCAGTGGAAAACTTGGATAGTGGAATTAATAGGAGATAACTGTAGCTGACATCCATTAAACATGGCACGTCGAACTAGAACAGTCTACCCCAGTGAGCGAAATAAAGCGTCCAGTTAGACATTCCAACCACCTGAAGAAGGCCGGAGCGTACAACGGTCGAAACGTTGTGATTAATATGGCGAAAAAGATGAGGACAATAGTCCGAATATTGTAAATAGTGTAAAGATAGAATATATATAAAAAATATTTTAGAACGTAGAATAAATGTTTCGATCTGACTAATGTACATGACTCGAGTTTTCAAATGTGTTTTGGTTTTGTAGTAACTGGCGGTGTTGGTCGAAACTATCCTAAATTTGTCATAACTCATCCATAATATCCTGCTGTGAGCTCGACATAACGTGAATACAATTTCTTATTAAAGAGGTGTGTAATTTCCTAGAGATTTTAATCATGTAAATGCCTTACAAGAAAGAAGACCAAACTGTGTTGTGAGATGACTTTCATAAAACGATGAGCGTCTAGATAATTTAATGTTCATTAATACTTTCTCGATAATGGATCCAATATCTTCATGCGTGATAAACCCGGCTTTTATTGGATGTATTTCTGATTCAGGACGTCCTTCATAAAATTGACAAACTTAGTGAATTCAGGAAGAAAGTAAACTATTACTAAAGTTTACCGCCAATATCAAGTGAAGATTTATTTAGTTTTTTAAAATTTTCTTAATTTCACATTATGAAATGGACGAAGTCCGACAATTATTTTAAGACATTTTTTAATGTTTATACGTTCTTTTTTATAGATACAAATATTTAAGTAAATGCTCTGTTTATAATAAACAATATTAACGACATTTACCGGCCTGAATGTCCGAGAAATTGTCATACAAAATATGCGTCCTCCGACAGGAATCGAACCTGTATCCTATACGAAAACGTCATATAGCCTGACGTGCTTTTACGATTTCACCACAGAGGAGCGTTTGGTTAGCAAGGTTGACTTTACTGTTTTTGAACTACAATTTTCCATGATTTTCTCACATAGATTCATATCTGCTCGATGCGTATGCAAATGTAAACAAATGACGTCACACACTATGAAATAGACAAGTTCAACAATTATTTTAAGACATTTTTATGTTTTAAGTAAATGCTCTGTTTATAATAAACAGTATTAACGAGATTTACCGGTCTGAATGTCCGAGAAATTTTCATAGAAAATATGCGTCTTAATTTCGTAACCAGTATGTTGATTATTGTTTGTTTGAAGACATTGTGATGATTAAACGTGCATTAGTATCTGTTCTGCTTGTGCTAGCACGGGTGATATTTGAGCCTTTTTTTCCGAACTGGACATGTTTTTTCTGTTGGTTTTGATCGTATTATGTTATTGTGAATTTTGGCTTTTCTCGACATGTTAACACGTTGTCTGTGCTACTTGGCTTCATTAATTTCGTTTCCAATTTTCCGGAAGTACCAGTTCTTGAAAGAGTTAACCGTTTGTTTTTTTTTATATTCTTTGTTAATTTTTTAGTATTTTCCCTTCCATTTTTCTTCATCTGTTTATCTCTTACATCAGGTTTTCAACTCTGGATTGTCTTCCCACGTGTATCTTTTTCCATTTAGTTATTCTTGGAATGAAGATATGATAACATTATTTGATTCGTGTCGTTTTGATCAAAGATCAGTTGGTATCAATTTTACAGAATTCTAAATTTATCAAATCAATTTTTAAGGGCTTGAATATTTTTGTGGTTTATGTGAGCAGAAGCGACCTTTTTTCTTGACTGTTGTCAGTTTTATTACATGACGTCTGTGATCAGATTCAAGAATATTCGAACCTCTGATAATATGTAAGTCAAGAGCTTGAGATGCTAACGTCAGCAAAACGTTTGGTTACGTTATCTGTACTCCGAAATGTTATGTGGTCTTTCATGGAAGTGTCTAACCATTTGTTAAGGATGGAATATAACAAAAATTTCAAAATAACCTCTAATATTGTTATATACGGCGCCTATGAACACTAATGGGTATGTGCCAATCTTCATAAATACGTTAGACACTATTGTAAGTGGGGGTAACATGCTGTCTACATTGCCCCCCTTTCATCTCGACTGGGTCAGCTTTCTTTATACTCTTTGTCCGTATTTATTTTCTCCTTACCCCCTCCTTTAGCGAGAAAGCTTCTTGATTTTGTCTAAGGGCAGAATACAGCGGCCTCTCTTTTTTGAGAGTTGGACGGGCCCTACTAAATTCAGTTATGTTTAGTTTGCTTTGTGTTAATATTTAGTTTGTTACTGGGTTCATCTCCCTCCCCTCTCATTCTTCTTCATTAGATTTTTATATATAATAATGTACTATCATTAAATTTTTATGGCATGGGGCGCGTTTTGTAGGTCCCCCTTGAGAGGATGCGGTATAATGGTGTATGGAGGATTCATTGTTGACGGACGAGTTTTTATGGTGAATGCGGAAATTGTAATGAGTGAATGGGTTGTGAATTGGATTAGCTAGGTATAAGATAGTGATGACCAGCCTCAACCCTCCCCATTTTTCGGCCTTGTGCCATAATTTTGTATTTTGTACAATACAAATATACTGTTTACATTTTGTTACCCCCTTTTCATCTCGACTGGGTCAGCTTTCTTTACACCCTTTGTCCGTATTTATTTTCTCCTTTCCCTCTCCTTTAACAAGAAAGCCTCTTGATTTTGTCTAAGGGCAGAATACAGCGGCCTCTCTCTTTTGGAGGTTTTGGACGAGTCCTACTAACATCAGTTATTTTTATTTGGTTTGTTTTGACATTTACTTTGTTTTGGTGTTCATCCCCTCGCCTCTCATTGTAAATCATCCATAGATATTTTATGTATAAATTTTTTATGATCATGAATTTTTTGTGTCATGGTGTGCGTTTTTTTTAGGTTCCCTGAGATTATGCGGCATTATGGTATATGGAGGGTTGATTGGTGACGGATGCGTTCTTGTGGCCAATGCGCAAATTGTAATGAGTGAATGGGTCGTGAATCGGATTACCTAGGTATAAGATAGTGAAAACCAGCCTTTTCCCCCTTTTCGGCATCGTGCCACAATTGTATTTATTCACAATAAATCTCAATATTCTGTTTTAGTAGCAGTAGTTTACCTACTTCACGCCGCTGGCGAGTATTGCATTTTGTTGATGTTATAAAGATTACCATTTCATTTCCAACCTCCATTTTGGGTATTCCTCATTCAGTACCCTTTTCTAGGTTACAACAAATATATATATCAAGTGGGTCGAATTCCTAACAATTAATATCATTTGTTTCGAAAACAGCTTCACCAAAAGTGTTATAAAATCGAATGTTCACTTCATCGAATGGTTTAATTCACCGGAAAATCAAAACGTAGGGACATAACCGCTATATCTGAATTGTGCTTTTCTTAAAATATGTATTGATGTACTCGTTAATTTGTTTGTTACTTGTTTCGGATGAGGAATGACTGAAAAATTATTTCGTTTGTTTAAGAGGATTATTTAATGTTGAAATCGGTTAAAAGTGAAAATTGTTTCAGGTAACAAAAATAAAACACGATTAAAATATAGTTATTAAATAAAATTAAGAGTTGATAAATATAAAAGATAAATCATTTTCTAACAAATAAATATAACACAAAATAACTCTTATTTAAGACTTACTTTTCTAAAGGATAAATATTTTAATGGATTTGTTTTCGTCTTTCTTTCTCGTTTTGAAATATTCCCGCAATTAAACGAAAATCTTAAAAACCTTATGTGAATTGAAGACTTTAGTGATTAATTTCTTTTGAAGAATGTATTTATTATCGTCAAAAACATTTTTAAATGGTGCATAATTTAAGAAAACGAAAGTTATCAACATTTTAATTATACATCTTTGCCGGCTATTCGCTTCATAGCACACGCGTCTGTTCGGGTAACCAGACAATTCCAGTTTCAGACTCATGCCTAGCGACGTTTGTGTTCGTTCAACATCCACGGAGCTAATAAACTTGGAATAAGGCCAGTAGGCTTAAACTCTCGGTCACGATCACTTGCTACTTCGTATTTGAACAGTCATCGCCGGCTTCTAATTGTTCTGTCTACTTAATTTCACTTTCAAAGATTGGAATAACACGTGGTATGGTTTTCAAACCCTTTCCAATGAGGCCGCCGGGATCGCCTCTTTAGGCCGATAATCTCGAGCAGTCACCTCCCCGACTAATTAGCCATGGTAAAAAAAACAAACAAACGAAGATTCTAACCACACGGCGACGCTCATATATACAGGGTGATTGGAAAGTAATTCTCCATTTTAAAATACTTACAATTTATTAACTGTAATTTTTACAACAAAGGAAAAGCGTTTAGCATGAGGTTTTATTTAAAATTCGATGTCGGCACCAGATTTCGCTAACAGCCTCTCGAGCCGCCCAAGAATCGCGTCAACTGATTTCACCTTATTGAAGTCATAACTTCTTGTATTCGCCCTTCAAGTTCTTCCAAAGTCTTGGTTTGGTATAGTAGATTTGCTCCTTAGTGTTAAGACAGGACTCTTACCTAAAAATAGGGTGTTCAATTACCCAATATATATGTATATATATATATATTAACCCTCTCGTCGGTTTCAATGAATCTGTCCAACAGTTCATTTGTAGAATCAGCCACACTTTTTTGCAAATAGTGAAAAAATACTGCACAGTGTGACACAAAGTTTCCAAATATAATTCAATAAGTTTGAATTCAGTTTTTTCTTTCTTTTTAACCTGGCTTCCACTCGAAGCAACAGAGTCAAGTTCGTTCCGCTATTTAAGCAAGAGCTTCAGAAAAATTGATTCTTCGTGCCTTTTCTAAAAGCACTTAAGAAAAATGAACAGAACGTATCTATGCGTTGCATATGCATAAATATTTCTTCATAAATATTTCTTCTGTCTATACACGCACAACATTCTTTTTCTTTGAACTTTAAAAGGAATGTCCCTTCAAGAAATGGACAGCAATGACTCTCTACAACTTTCTATCCTCTTTAAATCTAAGTAATGTGTGTCTTCTTAATAGCTATGCTGTTACGATTATGCCCAACAATAATGCATCCTGGTAAAATATTTGAGTTTTATTTTCATTATCTTATTTAGATATTTAGCTTCTGTTTTTGTCTGGGTTTGTTTCAACACTGCTGCTGTCAATACAGCGTCGGATGGTGCGCATCAATAATCTAGTTGTCGTAGAGTTGTTTCACATTAAAACTTAAGCAAATATAAGTATAACTGTTTGATTGATTTTCTTTCACTGTTATCAACCCTTTGCAGTTTATTTAAAGCAAGAAAATATTTTTAGATTGTAAGAATTGTTGGGAGGTAATAATGATTTACTGATACAAGTCCTAATAATTAATCCATAGCTGGGGGAGGATAGGTAGGGTTGTACATTTCACAAGAGTATTTGCGCGTAAGTGAATATAACGAGCCCGGCTCTGATTTCTAATTCCGACATGTTACATCCATTCAATAACCCGTTCATTTAAGCTTACAGCACATTATATTTCCGAGCGATCACCCATCTAGGTACTGATCAAGCTAAATACGACTGGGTTTCCGGTTCCTTCTAAAGTCTTTTTCTTCTCTTTCACTTCTGGTGTCCCCTTGCGTCTATTGCTGTATTATAACATAGCATGAGGTGGTATTTCTTATTCTTTAACCTTCTACTTCGAGTGACTCTTGCGCCTTTGTACAGCGTGAATATCATTATATATACCATCTTTGTCTTGCATCTCTTTCTATTTTTGTGCACATGCTCAGTTCCTGTGCTGAAGGGCAATGTCCTGTTTTGGCTTTTTATTGACATCGTCGCATTAGTAAATCTACATGCATACAGCAAGTCCTCTGGTCGGGAGATTGATGGTGTTGTGGCGACGGGGGACCACCCCTCAATTGCTATTGTTCCCAGGTCCATTCTGAGGCGCCGTGATAACACCTGTAAGGGTCCTGGTTATGGGTAAATATTGAACTCCCAAATAAAAACAAAACATAATGAAAGTATAAAACTACCAGCAATACATTTTTATATAAAGTTGCCAACAATACCAATCTAGTGAAGTTACCAACAATGCAATTTATCTTCAGTTAAAAGTACACAACTGCGCTCGAACTTTTAGTTTTCAGCATTAAATGACCCATAAAAATTGATATGCCGCTAAACAAAATCAGCCAACCAACAAACTTTGCATGACATGCGGCCTACATAACCATTGTCCATCCAATAGACAGTGCAAGGTTTGATTTGGGTTAATTTTCTTCAGCATCTCCTTATATTTTTTTACCTGGAATGATTGCAATTCCGCTGCTAGTAGAAATGGTAAACTAAATAAGCAACGTCGAACCTGCTCAGTATCTTGATGGGGACCGTTTGGGAATATCGGGTGGTGTAAAATTGGATGTGCGGGTGGTGTAATGGATAATGGTTCGGAATTGTTAATCGGAGAGCCGAGCTCCGATTCCCGTTCGGTTCGTTATATTTACTTATGCGCAAATACCCTTGGGAAAGGCATGAATCTACATTTTCTCGGAACCGGCTATGTTTTAATTCTTTATGTCTTGTGTTATGAAGCCATTATTATCTCAAAATAAAAAAATAAATCTTACTATCTAATATATCCTTTCATACTTTAAATAAGCCATTAAAAACAAATCGATCAAAAACCTGATTCTCATTCCAAACTCACATCGTTTTAGGAAAGAGAAGGAGCTAAATTGTTGTCTGTTGACTGACGAGCTATAAAATCCCGTTGATATACCATAGTTTTTCTGCTGTATCTCCAAACGCGTAGAACCTTTGCATGGAAATAATGTGAAATCCGCGAAACATCTATATTTTTTGGATAAAATGCAGGTAGCCAACGACAGAAAGGATTAAGATAATACGGACAAATACAATCAAGGAACCTTCATTCGAACATGGAAATGTATTGAGGATTTAATAAAAGCAATAAAATGTATTATTCATGATTCTTTTGACTTATCGAAAACTGATGAAACAAACGGAATCGAGGCTGGAAATCTATCCTCATGCAGAATAGTTCTAAGATAATATTGTGACATGATGTAGATGCCATGAGTTCGTTATTTATCATTTTTAC
>OZ038486.1:101947029-102004529 GCA_964036315.1 Acanthosepion esculentum
ACGTTTAAGAATTATCATTTCCAACAGTTGGTTAGTTAATCGGTGCAGAATTCTACAGTTAATTCTTCACTACGACTGCATGACGCTTGTCTGCGATCTTCAACGAAGATTTTTGATTTAACTGAGTGTTGGTCCGATTAACAAATCGAGAAACGTCGACATGATTATCTGCCGGTCAGGAGAAAAGAGCGAAAGATGGCCTCCTCAAATGTCACTGAATCACATCAACCGTAGTATTAGCGAACGTTAAGTAAAATGAATCTAACTCGGTAATGTCTGGCGACTATCAAGAAAATTAGTATTCCATTTATTGTTGTTCACAGATTTACTTTTTAAAATCATTTCACCCCCAAGCAAGGCAGTAATGCCGTGAAGACTCAAGGAGCTAATGTGTTTGAGGTAATACGAAAATAAAAAAATATTACAAAGAAAATGAATAATAAAGAAACATGCATTGAGCAGGGAGACATTGCGTTTAAATGTTTGAAGATCGAATGGTCTGAAAAGCTAGAAGAGTTCCACAAACGAGAAGTGAGATAGAAGAAACTATTAGCATAGAACTTACGGTTGCATCTAGCAATTTTAACTGTAAATTTAAAACTGTTTAAATTCATAAAGTCTATGTACCAAAGAGCTAAGCAGATTGGAACCATTGCCATGAAAATATTTATAGGGAAAGGCTACACGGATGTCCACGAAGGGACAAAAAACTTAACTGAAATATGTTCAGTCAATTATTGCCAAAAATTTACTCCATGGCCACTTTGAAAAGTGTGCAAGGTGTTGCTCTAAAGCAACGCTTCTCAACTGGGGTTCCCCGGAACACAAAAGGTCCCTAAGCGTTCTGCGAGAGCAGGTGAGATAAGCTAATGCACTTTTGACTTTTTATTTAATTTCATATACGTAATATTACTAAACACATACACTATATTCTTGGTTATTGTAATATTATATTTACATTTATATTATAGGTATATGATATTGGTTACTTATATTTAGTTTTTATGTTTGAGCTTAGAATTTTTTGTGTGAATGAAAACTGCCTGATGGAGTATCATAAACGAAAAATATGAATTTTATTGAGCATCACCGAAAACATTGACAAAGAAGTATTAATTTTTCCTAAAAACCAGTTATTCTAAAATATATACTATGATATTTACCACGTGAACTACGATGAAAATAAAATGTGAAAGATATGGTATATCATTTTGTTTTTGCGCAGGGGTTTCTTGAGACATGTAATTTATTTTAAGGGTTACACAAGGAAAAAAAAAGGTTGAGAAACGCTGCTCTAAGGAATGGCGATCTCACAACGATGCAGGAAATAGATCACGGAAAATTAATGACAATATGATGGGGGGGGGAATTTTTTTTTGTGCGACGCGTTTCGTCTTTTAGGACTTCATCGAACGAAAGTTATGGTCACGCTGACGCAACTATGCATGCGCATGAAGTGGAGAGGACGTTCAAAAGTGAAATTTTTGTATTTAATTTTTTTAATGTCTGTCTATAGTGTCTAGTTAAGGTCATCTAGTTCCAAACACATTAAAATCGTCCTGTCCATAAGTAAATAAATAATTTTAATTATAGTGTCAAAAATAATTATAATAGATAATCATAACAATAATAATTATGATTACTTTCTCTCCCTCTAAACCAATTAGAATCGAACTCGCTTTTAACCTCTACACACACAAATATGTGATAATCTCACCCTCGAACAAACCCTCCACACGAACGCATCGTTAACAAGTGCGTCTCCTTTTCTTTTTCCAGGTCCTAATATTAACATTTATCTCTTAATACTCAACAAAAATTCGGGACAAAAAAAACTCGGACACTTATTGTATTTTCTAATTCAATTATCTGGACACTCATTACACACATCTATATAAAGAAAGAACATACAAGAAAGACTCTATACATTTTATTTATTCTTTATCGAACCATTCTGTCGGATTCCGATCCATATTTGATCTACATTTCACCTCAAACTCAGAATTTTACTCAGTATTACTATTTGTCGTTTCCTCAACACCACATAACAAGCAGATAATAAATAATACTAGTTTCGTTGTTTCCACGTCTTGCTGTTTCCCGTTTTTACGAGTATTTTGTATATATAAACCTAAGGGATTTAATAATGAACTCCCCGACAAAATAAATTTAAAATTTCAGCATCATTTAGACTTGAAGTCCTAAAGGACTAGACATGTCACACGAAAAATTATTTACCTCTTTATTAATTTTCGTAACAATGTTCTGGTACGTAAAATTGTATATATCATTTTTCCCATACTGAGCAAAAATTATACTCCATTTTCTTAAATGGAGTATAATTTTTGCTCAAGGCGAATAAGAACTGAACGTCTAACGCGAAAAAATCTTTTTCGCAATGACACACGGTGATTGCTAGCTGACTTTGAATCTCGTAATAAAAGTAATGAATTTGTGTTTGTTTTAAACTTCTATACCCTTGCTTTTGTTACGAGGCAGAATATTTGTGTAGAAGCCAACATAAATTATTATATTATGGCTTGACCTTATGAATATTTCGTTGTAAGGGAACGAGACGTTATAGTCGAGAGTAGACGGGAAAATGAGAAAATACACAACACGAAATTATGAAGAATTGCTTTAAGAGTGACTGGTTTAAACAAAACATTTTATTGAATATTTGGTCTGTGAAAAAAACCGTAGAGTAAAAATGGCGGAAAAACATTGACTTTTGAAGCAAGTAAATTATTATTTATTTCGTTTTTGCCACCCTGATCAAATTATTTTATATTAAAATATATTTTATAATTTGTTTTTGTGTTTTGGGGTTGTTCTTTTGGTCTCTTCCGATCTGTTGTCACTACTTGACTTCTGGCAATGTTTTTTCTTTCGTTGTTAATCTTTATTCGTTCACCCGAGGCTTGAGAAAAGGTCAAGAATGGAAAGAAAACAATAAGGAACGGTAACTTGGTCACCTGCCTGAAATATTTTTGATAAATAGCATCTTAAAAGAAGACTAGAATTAGTAAATAGAAGTACAAAATAGTCTATCCGAGAACTTCAGTAATACACCACTAAGTGTTATTGTTTTGTAGAAAATAGGAGCGAAATAGTCCTTGTTAGAACCTCACTATGTTAATACACCGCTTAACGTGGAAATTGAGTAAGAAAATACAAGTGAAGTAGTCCATCCTGTAACCTTAGTAATACAACCTTTACCGCTGATATTTAAAAACATAAGAACGAAATAGTCTATCCCAATAATACTGTAATCCACTGATTAGCGCCTATTCGTAAAATACTCTTGAATGATTTACATGTAAGCGTAAGTTCGATTCTAACATTTTATCTTCTCGCCTGTGGAACTCTCTTCAGATTTCTAGATTCCCAGACACCTACCATTTGTTTTAAATTTAAATACAGCGTCAATCGCAATCTTCTGTCTTCCTAAATTCTATTCCTTCATTGTCCTTTCGCCTCATTAACATCTTCTCATTCTCTTTCACTCCCTTTCGCCTTATTAGCATTATCACCTTGATTGGGGCGAAATTATTTTTTTTTTTTTTTTAAAAAAACTCTATATAATAGTAATGTTAAATTACCAAAAACAAAGAATCACAAAAGACGATGATTTAGGCAGTCTCTCACGCATCGCAGACAGAATGTAAGGTCAACGTACTGGTTCACCGATGACGGGGACGCCTCTCACACACACTGGCCAAGAGTAACTGACAAAGACCGGAGCTGAATAAAACGTAATGTTATGGGATATAGAATCAAGTCTTGTGTTATCAATTTGCCGACACACAAGCGTCATTATACATAATTTGAGATAATTATTGTACGTCTTTTCTTTGTTGATATTCGCCACCTTTTATATGGGTTCGTATCAGTGTTAGAAATTGTTTATCTAGCCAGTGTCTCTATTTCTGTTACGTTGTAATTACCTCATATAAAGCTGTTTCGTTTATCACATCTTTTAAGGCCTTATTTTGACGTGTTCTTTGTTCTTTTTGCTTATCTCGACTCTTTTCTATGTTTCTTCTGCAATAAAACTTTGCTTTACACCAAGCCATTTAGCACTGATAATTCTTGGTAATTAATTCAGAAAGCAGAGATGTAAAATAGTACGTAAGAGAAGGATATGTCTTCATACCAGACTTATTGAACCTTTACATTGAAGCGATCCTGCGAGAATTAGGACTCGAAAAGGACCTGCAATCGGTTGTAGACTGGGGCAGGAATTGGTAGGTTAACTTTAATGCCCCTAAAACAAAACTGCTCTCTATTACTCACCACAGGGAACCATCCCTGCCACCCATTAGAATGTCTGATGCTCAACTCCACGAGATCACCTCTTTGCGACTGCTTGATCTCACACTGTCCGCTGACCTGAGATAGAACAATTACATTGAATCAATTGCTTCATCCACCGCAAGGAAAGTTGGTTCCCTGTGTCGCGCCAAAAACTTTATTCTCGCCCAACTTCATCCTTCAAATCTATAAATCAACCATCCGCCCTTGCATGGAATTCTGCTGCCATATATGGCCTGGTGCCCCCACTGTTCGCCTTAAGGCCCTCGACAAGATATAAAGACGGATATGCAATATGACTGGTCCTGTTCTGGCATCTCGTCTACAGTCGCTCTCTCACAGACGTGCCGTCGCCTCCCTCTGTCTTTTCTACAAACACTTTCAGGGCAACTGCTCAGACGAGATACTTTCGCTAGTTCCCAGACTGCATGAATGTAAGCGTGATACTAGTCTGGCATCATGGTCCCACCCTTTCACTGCTGAAACAGTTAAATGTGACCGTCTCTTCTACTCCGTTAGCTTCACGTCTCGCACCTCCCGTCTGTAGAATTCCTTTTCTATTACTTGTTTTACTGATAGCTATAATCTCCAACTATTCAAATGTGATGTCAATCGACATCGCCAGATGCCCTGACCTATTCCCTGTCCTTCTTTTCATCCTTTCCTCCGTCACGAATCTTTACACTTGCTCTCACTCTCTGTTACCCCTTGCGTACTAGTGGTACTCTCGCCTTGCTTGAGGTGAAATGATTAAAAAAAAATTACTTGTTAAATTTGTTTCTCTTCTTTTAATTCATAGAATTTCTTTTATTTGTCGCATTTTTGTTTACTTCATTTTTCTTTAATGCTTTCTGAACAATAATAAGATATATGGCTTTCAAAACGTTTTCTCATATATGGTCTGAGAGCAGAACAAAATAGATTTGTCCATGAACACGTGATGTTTTTTTTTTTTTTTTGACCACACAAAAATATTACTCATCAATGACACAAGAGTTTTCAAGAAATCGTTATTAGAATAACATTAATTATTCTGTTAGGAAATAAACTGCTTCCAATGTCTATATATAATAATAAAAAAAACTCTAATGCAATGAAGTCTCAATATTATGGCAACCAAGATAATAAATTCTTCGTCGCCCATATGTCAACAAAACATCTCTAGGCAAGCACGCCCTCTAAAAGATGATGTCAGAATATTAACAGCAGGTCAAAGTTAGGTAGATCGGCATCTACTGGAAGAATTTGTATATCCGACTCCTCGTAAAGGTGGTCCGTGAGACTGACATCTGTGGAGGGTCTTGTCCGTGTTCCAGAAGCAGTTTCAGTGCCACTCGGGCAGGAACTTCGAAACAAGGTCGCAAGGAGAAGCGAGAAGAAAATATTAACTGTCAATGTTACCAAGGTAGAATATACGGTTGTTATCAAGATAAATAATCCAAATTTCACGCTATGACTTGAAGACGTCAAAATCTGGCAAGTATATGAATGTAACTATATGGCTAGTATTATAAAAGACGGTGGAAAAGTCTTCATTCGCATTCACACAAATACCTATGGAAAAACTATGAATACATCTATTCTATCCTAGCCTCGTAGCTATAGTCGAAATAGCAAGATCTACTGTAATATCTAGGCTTGGTTAGTAACCAGTCTAGAATGATAACTTAAAACCTGTGACAGTGTTGGAACAGGAGCAATAGTATACTCGCCCAGCGAACATTTAGCAAGAATGGAAACAGAAGTTTAGCTTATCGAAAGACGACTATCCGTAAATTAAGCCAAAAACTGTTGTTTCCTTGACCAAGGCGTTGCTTAGATCCAGTGACAAGACCTAAAGAGTTGTGAGTTCAATTCGTGGTTAAGGCAGTGGAGAACTTTGAGAGGTGAATTAACAGGAGATAACTGACATCCATTCGACATGGCACGTGGAACTACAACAGTCTACCCCAGCGAGCGAAATAAAGGGTTCAGTTCGACATTCCAAACACCTGAAGAAGGCCGAAACGTTGTGATAAATATGGCGACAAAGATGAGGACAATAGTGTACATAATACATCATCTCAGAAATATAGACAGATACTCAAATCAAAATTATCATGTAAATAGCAAACTTCTTGCAGGCTTAATTGATAATGTAGAAAATGTCAAAATGGTAGCTTTAATTACATTTAATCTGGTACTAACTGGGGCAAGATATGGGTTGTTTAATTTTAATGCCTCCAAAACGAAACTACTTCCTTTTATTCCTCTAACAATTTTTTTCCTTAGCATGGCTGATGCTAACCTTCACGAGAATAACTCAAATCGCCTTCTCTGCTTAACATGAATCGAACGATTCAATCGAATATTCGTCCGTGCATCGAATATTGCTGCCATATCTATATGGTGCTTCTGCTACGTATCCGTAGATGCTTCACAGAATCCAACGGAAAATGTTACCAATTGTAACCTGGCATCTCGGATTTGGTCATTTTCCCATCACCGAATCGTAGCCGCCTTCTCGGTAATCGTTGTTGAGCTTTCCCATTCGATACCTTGATTTCATTAATTTAAACTGTTTCATTATTTTACTGTTGAAATTTATAGATGTAACCGTAAGTTTTATGCTAATAGTTTCTTCTTTCGCTTTTTCTTCTTTCTGTCCAGTCAACCAAGATCTTCAAACATTTAAAGGCAACGCCAATCACCACTTTCTGGCTGCTTGAATCCTATTCTTTTTATTACCCTTTCTTCTAATAATGATTTTCTCAACTTCTTCTCAGTAGTCCCCTTGCGTCATAGTAGCTTTATCGCCTTCCATTTGGGCGAAATGGTGAAAATAAAAGGCCGGCGGAAGGATTTCACGCATAGATGAATTCGAAATTGTGCAAAGAAGAATTGGTTTTTGATCTTGATCTGTCTCAAACAATTGATAATAATAAAATTTTAGCATGTAGCGAGGATAATAGATACTGCCTTACGATGCAGCACTAAAGGCATTAGTAAATACCCTATTATGGCTTTGTTGTGAAGCACCCCATGACGGCTGAAAATATATATAGCGAATATGACAAGTTGTGAAAAAATGCTGGATTGGAGAAACGCTTACAAATCAACGGAGGCCAGCGAGTCTATGATTTTCGAGCAGAGGATATAAGTCCTTGCCTGGGCTCAAAACTTGTGTGTGTTTTCTGCACTTTTGAATCTGACCTGATTTGATATCAACGTTGGTACTCGGGAATAAGAAAATGTTATTTGACACTTATATATGTATGTAAAATAGCGCAGGTGTGCTGCCAAGGAAAAATTAAGTTATCAGCCGATTCAGTACTGCAATCTTCGATTTTATCCTCTATCACGACCACATTTCTTATACCTCACATTTTTTTTCCATTTACAGAGTATTGGATTAAAGTTCCTGCCATTTTTATTTAATTTATCATTTTACTTCTTTTGTATTGCCTGTTGCCTTTTACTTCCGTTATCAAGTAGCCATTTTCTTTATTCTTTTTAGCGTTCTGTTTCAAACCAATCGTTTTTAGTAATTTTACCTCTCGCTTCTGTCCACCTGCTACTTGCAGGGACATTTCCTCTCTAAATTATGGTTCTCATTCTAAAATAACAAAAGCTACATTCATCTATAGGTTGGTGAATCATATTCAATAAGCCTTTCTGAACAATTCTTTACCAGACTCTTCATTTTGACTAGGTCAGCTATGTGCCATGCATAATACTCGCTTAGACGATCATGTATCTTTCGATATATGGCTGACGAGGCAGATCTTTTCCCGCATTAGGTTGCCATTTCTTTCTGTAGTAGACCAGGTTATAGAACCCAGTCTGTCCTACTATTTTACCCGCCGCCGTATGTTAATGTAATGGTTTCGACTGGAATTCGAACTCGACTCTCCGATTCCTCAATCCGAGCAACTATCCATTACTACACTGTAAATCAGATATCTCAATCGACTTCCTTCTGACTTACAATAATCTTACCTTTTTTATATATCTAATACGTTATTTACACTATTTATATTCGGACGATTGCCCTCAATCTTGTTATCACAACGTTTCGGCCGGAACTTCCTCAGGTGTATATTGTTCTGTACAACCTACAGAGAATTCTTAACTGAACCCTTTAATTAATCTAAGGAGGTAGACGCAACTCATTCCCTTCTCTATATTTAGGGTCACCGTCTAGTTCTTATTTATAACACTTCTCAGTTATTGCTGCCCGTTTTTACCGAGTACACTTTACCCGACCCAGGGATTGAAATCACAATCACGAAATTCATGAATCAACGTTCAAATCCACTTAAGTAAATTAAAATCAAGAACCACGCTTTAATCCCGTTAATTAAATTAAACTAATTAATCTGTAAACATAAACATATAAATCACCTTCATTTTGACCAATTACACTGTCCACTGCTGATTCGTCTCCGTGGGTCACATCCAGAACCTGTATCTCTCAATGTATACCACAAATATACCTCTGACACGTTGATAAAGAACCTCCAAATGTCTCCGATGTCTTCTATACTCCATCCAGCTTTCATGAATCCTAGCTATTGTCGTCTACACACACCAGGTGTAAACCATAAAGATGTCTTTTTATCCTATACATGAATGAAGATTGTGATATGAATGAGATAGAAACCGGAAGTTATTGAAGATTACGAGGAAAATATAAATAGATGACGATTGACTCTTAAATAAGTGAAGATCGTAGAGCTCATCCAAGCACCCACCTGGAAGTTTGTACCGCAAAGTTGCTATTCCTGAGAAAAAAAGCTCTCTGAGTGGAACATTCTTTATACACCTGGAACACGAGAGAAAGGAGGACGATTTGACTCCGTGAAAGCAGCAAGGCGTGTCCTAACTGCAAAAACTTTTTTTTTATTTGCACACACTTTGAAGTCTTCTTTTTTTCTTTTTAATATAATGTCCTTTTTTTGTGTAGCTGATAATGGATCTCTACATCTTCCTTTTTATCTGTGAATTGCCAAGACTTCTTGGGGAAATAAGACGGAGTCGACCGAAATCGGGATCATCGAGTCAGTGCGAACGATTCTTTCCTTAACTGCATAGAATGTGCTTCGCCAGGGCTACATACAGTTTTGAACTCTGAGTTTTCCTTCCCTTAGACCGGTTGCCATCCAAGGCTATAGAACTCAGTCTGTTAAGGAATCGACTGTTGTCGGGATCATCAAATCAATGCAAACAATCTTTTCCTTAGTTGCATATTATGTGATTCACCAGGGCTACATACAGGTTTAAATTCAGAGTTTTCCTTCTTTTAGTCCGGTTGACACCCAATGCTATATGACCCAGTCTGTCCTGCTATTCAACTATAGCTGGGGGTGAGAGGAAATTGATTCATACCATTCCCGGGGGTATTAGTGCGTAAATGAATGTAACGAACTCGACTGGAATTCGAACTCGGCTCTCCGATTCTTCAATACGAGCCGCAATCGATTACCCTGGCGTGCCTCCTACTTGGGAAATAGTAGAGGGATTTTACATTGCTTTCCCCGTGGTTTCGAATTCAGATGGCCAATTTCTAGGCTTGCTGCCACCCAACTTGAGACTAGCTCGCTTACCCTGATATTTAACCCGTAGTTAAAGTGGGAAATATACGCATTGATGCAATTACCAAAAGACCCGGTTGGAGTTTGAACTTGGCTCTTCGATTCCACTTCCATCGACGATAACCGTTGCACCACCCACACCGTCTAAATGTTAATCTGCCGACATTTATAAAAGACAAAATACTGGTTGTTTTGCATTTTCCTTTAACGCTGATTAAGCCAATTACGTAAAATCATCCAACTAACCCAACTTAATCTAATTTGTATCGCATTTATATTATCTAACCTCTAAGTATGATAATTAGAAATGTGCTCTGACGTTTCCCACGCTCCGCCCAGCAGTGAAATCTGGTGACCTTAGTGGAAAATAGAATGTTATGTGTCATTAAACTTGAGAAATAATACATTGACTTAATTTGGCCACTAGAAGAGGGAACTGTAAAAACGATGACGAAACACATTAGTAAATGTCTTTACATTTAAATATTCAAAACTGTATAATTACAAAGTAGCGATAAATAACTGAAGTATCATCAGTTCGTAGATGATCCACATGGCGAACATAAATTTGATTTTATTCACGTGTCTATGTTGAAGAAGATTCCCTTCTTTTGCGTATGTGAATTTTGATATGTTGAAAGCATATGTGTGTAGATCAACAGTACATAATATCCCTAATGTCACGAAAGATAAATTTGGCTGATGATATTTCATGTTCTGTTGTTATTTTTATCAATGCTGCTTATTGTTAAATAAAGATAAAAGGGACTGAAATATAAGAAATGCATTGATACCCATCAGAATTAGGTAAAGATTTATAGAAATTTATAGAGAATAACCGACTCAAAATGGCACCTAGTAACTGAGGATTATTTATCTAAGATAAAATATATTTTCACTATTTACATTATTCGGAATATTGTCCTCATCTTTGTCGCCATGTTTATTACAACGTTTCAGCCGTTTGTACGCTCCGGCCTTCTTCAGATGGTTGGAATGTCGAACTGAACACTTTATTTCGCTCACTGGGGTAGACTGTTCTAGTTGCTACGTGCCATGTTTAATGGATGTCAGTTATCTCCTGTTAATTCTCCTCTCAAAGTTCTCCACTGCCTTAACCAGGTATTGAACTCACACACTTTGGGTCCTGTCACTGGATCAAGGAAACATGGCCCAGTGGATAAAGTCGTTGGTTAGATCCAGTGACAGGACCTAAAGTTCCACGTGCCATGTCTAATGGATGTCAGTTATCTCCTGTTAATTTCCCTCTGAAAGTTCTCCACTGCCTTAACCGGGTATTGAACTCACAATCTTTGGGTCGTGTCACTGGCTCTAACTAACGCCTTTATCCACGTACACATGGCACAGTGAATAATGGCATATAGAAAGATATAGACAGATACCAAAATAAAATTTTAAACTAATTATATTTTTTTATTTAATAATTTATAAAAACATATTAAGATTTACAGCAATTTGAGCTTTCACGTAATTTTTTAAGAAAACAAAAGGTTTCATTTATGAAAAATATGTAAATATGACAAATGTCGATATGTCTGAAGCTGATATTTTTATTAAAAATGACGACTTCATTCTGATTGACCATTGCGAAATTTTAGCTCCATCACTTGAAACCAACATCGAATATTCGATTTCGGAATTGGTGCATGTCCATTATTACTTAGCACAACTTGTTGTAGTCGTGGCTATGAAGATTTAACTAAAACCGGTAGCAAACCATCTTATGGTATGATTGGAGGTCTTCAGGGACATGGAACCACCTCTTAACTACTGTTTTTCCCAGACCCAGAGAAGTAACACCTGTTAGGGTCCCAGCTATGGGCAAATAGGGAGCCTCAAAGAAAAAAAGAAAAAAGTATAAAAATACAAGTTGTACATTATTATATAAAAAAATTACCAATATCTATTTATAGTAAAAGGACCAACATAACTACGCTCAAAATATATTTAATTGAAGCCATAAAATTGTGTTCAAAATATTGATATTTCGGCATTAAATAAACCATAGACGTTGATAGGCTTTTAATCAAGATCAACCAAACTAAACCAATAATTTGCTGTAAAGCAGTTGTAGACAATCTGCGGTCTTCAGGCCACATGCGGCCTGATTGTCATTCTGAATAGTCCGACTAATTCCATGAGAAAAAACCGTCATTAAAATGTTGTTTACTTTTTTTTTTCTCTTGTTCACTCACATTTTCTCATAGATAACCACATACATAAACAATGATTAAGTACAACGTGTTTTGTATTTTATAACATTTCCTTGAAGGTAACGTTGCATTTAATCCATTGGCGATTTTCAGTATGGAAGATCATAAGTGTAAACACCTTTTGCTTCAGAAACCGGAAACATTAATGACAATTATTATTCTCTAGAGAATAACTATACTTCTTTTAAAAAAATGTTTTGGCGTCGTCAAATGAATGAATTAGAAATACATCACACACAGATGCAGGAGTTAATCACTGTTATCAGTGATAATATTATACCAAAACTTTACTTTTTTTAATTATAAAAGAAATTTTTTTCTCTGATGAAAAAAAAGTTTTTTCCCATTTTAAGGGAGATTCTTATGCGCATGCTCTCTTGTAAAAATATCTGCAGTATCTTTAAAGAAATATTACCTTGATAATTTTAGTCGTTCGGCCTACCTTATAACGAACTATGCCTTATCCGGCCCACTGTTCGAAAAAGGTTGTCCATACCTGTTGTAAATCGTACTGTAATCCAAAATGTCGTAGAGATGCTACGATTGGAAATCGCATAGTTTCCGTTTTCCAGACCGGTCGTATCTCCTCTAAAATTTAAAAACTCCAGCAGGCTGAGGAAATCAATGTTTCTCTATCAACTAATTAGAGAAAAGTTCAGCGTTTCGAAACATTAGGTCATGTCTTCATAAAATATAGGAATGGATAAATCGCCACTATTTGGGCATGAACTCTTCCATGAGTCATGTCTTTTCAGACCGTGGAAGATCATAGAACTCCACAATCTTCTGTTCTTTGGAGGTCTGAGTAAATTTTGTCTTTTCTCTCTCTGTTCTGCCATCTATGTACACAAGCATGTTATGTAGTTTATGAACGGTTTTCCTCTGTTCCTCATTGTTTTCGATATGTCTTGTGAGTGTCAAATTTAATAAGCCCCCTGTCCTCATTAAGAACCCTGGAAATTCCAGCTGTTTTATACTATGTATAAGTGTCCTTTTTGGTTCCATTTTCCCTAAAACTTCGCTGTTATTCAGTCCATGGTATGCTCAGCATCCCTGTCACGTATGAACCCTTGCTAAAATTTTCAGAAACAGATAAAAGGCTTACAAAACTGTTAGAAATGAAGTTGTCTGAAAACCTCTTTCGAAAATAACATTAAATAATAACAGGTGTTTGTGCCTAAAACGGTTAGAAGTCCATTGTAGTTACAGGTTCAATATCAAAGACTGAATGAATTTCGTGACAGCGTATAGAAATGTCGATTCAACGGGGAGCCACAGAGAGCTGAATAAAGATTTAGATTGCATTGTGAGCTTCCAGAAAGCCATCTTCAAAGATATGAAACGCAATAGTGAATGAACTTCTACCATTGTGAAGTAGGGATGAATATATGACATGGTGTGAGTAGCCTTTTCAAGTGTTAGGTCTGATGAGCACATCATTGTATAAAGTAAATTAAGGCTTTGAAAAACAGGAGGCCGTTGCAAAAATGTTTGTTTCCGACTGAATAGTTGTTTTCTAAAGGAATAATCGTATACACAGACGTTATTTATTTCAATAACTCCGAGCTTCTACGGACAGCGCAAAGGGCGATAAAAGGTAGATCGTAAACAAGTTCATAATGTTCAACGTCTGGTCAACTTACACTTTTGAACGGTGTAGTCAATATTTATCAAATTTTATATATGAACTTACCAGAGAAATATTCTCCAAATGGTCATTGGCTTACGGCTATATCAGGTTGAAACACCGGTTCTCGTACGAGCCTGATCAATACCAAGATGGATGACGGCTTTTGAATACCAAGCGCAGTAAGCTTGGAGATGCGGGTGGTGTAATGGATAGGCGTTCGAAATTAGAAATTGGAGAGCTGAGTTCCAATTCTAGGCGTGTCCTTCATATTTAATTACGCGCAAATAGCCCCGTGAAAGGCATGGATCCACCTTTCCCCACTCCCGGCTATGGGGTAATTAGTAGGACTTGTATCAGTAACTCATCATCTTCTCAAAATTCTTACAATCTAAAAATATTTTCTGCCTTTAAATAACATGTAAAAGGTTGATAAACCGTAAAAATCAAACCAATAATAAAATCAATCCATAATAGAATCAATTCAATTACCCATTCAATGGTGTATTATTCTCACAACGGCTTCCTAAATACTTGCAGACGAAACTATGAACGTCTATGGTTTACCTATAATTTTAAATATCATAAAAATCAAATTTCGACATTAAATAACATTCTCTCTCACATACACACACACTTATCTCTCTATCTATCTATCTATATATATATATATATATATATATATATATATATATATATATATATATATACACACACTTATAAGAGACCATGCTTACAAACACGCGCAAACCACAAGATAGCTTATTCCCAAATACTCGCTTGACGATGAAGCGAGACCAGACACCTTAATTTTCAAAAAATATATTGAGGGTCTCGGCTCTCACTTTTGAAACATGAAAACTGTTACGTAGCGAAGGAATCATATTTTAAAAAAATATTATATATATATATATATATATATATATATATATATATATATATATATAGGTAATAATTGCTTGATAACCTAACTGTCAGGGTTTCAATTCTCGGTAGTGGATGCGCACTGCTGATGAGTCCCAAATATAGGACGAAACGGCCGTCCAGTGCTTTCTGCATTCTGTTGAGGTTTCAGACTCGATGAATTACTTAATTATATAATGTGCTTTTCATAGCGTGTATCACACCGAATCAAACGTTTTTTTCGCCCCCTACAAAGGAAGACAGAAGTTCAATTCGATTCCTGACGATGGCGTATAGGCATGAAACAGACTTAATGTCCACTTGGATATTTACATGCGCTCTCTCCTTTACATTGAGCACCCATAAACATAGTATACGATAAAACTAAATTTTTACCCTATGTACACGTACACACACACACACACACACACACACATATATATATATATATATATATATATATATATATATATATATATATATATATATATATATAAAAGATATCGTTTTTGTTTTGTGTATACGTATACGTGTGTAATATTGTTTTTTGTACGAGTATATATAGTGTTTCTGTTCATGTGTGCCTATATATTTTGCATACATGCGAATGTGTGTGTATATATATATATATATATATATATATATATTATATAAATATTTGTGTGATACGTGTGTGTAATATATATATATATATATATATATATATAATCTGTGTGGAATTTTACATAATTCTTTTGTTGATATTTTACATCTATGTCTCTCGACATGGATGGCACGTGCAGCTTGTGCGTGTTGGTAGAATACATCTATGACGTCATAAGCCTTATTCCCATCCACCCTCCTCTCGCTTCCATCGTTTCCATCCATACAGCATTGTGCAACTTCCCGCTGTGAAGAAATAACAAACGATGCGCAAGAGACGCCATATTACCTCTTATCGCAATTCCTGTCACGCTTGCTTTGACTCTTCTACAAAATTTGCCATTCGCATCCGTTTCCCATCTTCATTTGTCATCTTCTTTTTTCTTTTCTTTTTTTGATATCTTTTCTTCATTGCCTCCATTGCCTTCTTCATAGTAGCGAAATCTTTCGCGTGCTCTTTTGGACATCACCATTAACAATGTTCCGATCGATTATATTCATTCGCATACATCGATTCATTTTTTCTACTGTTCTTAATTTGTTTTTCATTCACTCACTCAATTCATACATCTCATATACAGGGTCTGCTTGGCAGTTGAAATAGATAATTGTTTTTCCATTGCTTGGTCGTTTTTTAAACTCCTGCTAAAAGCCAGGATTTCGATAACTGATTTTATGATGTCGTCAGACCTGGTAAATCAGCGTAAATAACTCGGTAAATCAAACAACAATTTAAATATCTGGGAAGTATTTTAGCAAAGAACGGAAAGTGCAACACTAAAATCCGAAGACGCATTTTCGTAGAGAAAGATGCTTTCTAAAAGCCAAGCAAAGTATTAAGAAACAGGAAAATTTTGTCAGAAACAAAGGAAAAAGTCTACTGAACTATGATGTAATATCAGTCCTCCTATATAGAAGTGAATGTTGGACAAACCCCGAACAGATGAAGAGACTTCAAGCAACAGAAATATAGTTCTACAGAAGGATGATGAGGATACCATGGACGAAACTTGTGAACGATAATAAAATTTTAGAGGAAATCGAAGCAAAAAGGACACTTCCACTTAAAATCAGGCAGATACAGATGAAATTTCTAGAATGTGCAATGCAGAAAGATGGTTTGACAGATTTGTTACTCACAGAGTAGACTGAGAGATGGGAAAATTAAGTATAACTTATATAGCGAGCATAATTAAATGAATGGCAGAACAAGATTTAGGAGAGATAAAAAAAGACAAAATTTATTAAGAGCTACAAATGACATGAAAAGCCATGATCGCTAACGTCCTGTAGGGGACACGGCACGTAGAATAACAATTGTTCTTACTACGACCTTAACTATCTTAATATTGTTACTTGTAATATAAGCTGTCTCCTTTATAAAGAAATATTCGGCATTCATTATTTCATTTTGTCTCTTGCTAAAACCTTGTGCATGGAAATATTTTAAGTTCTGAGTAATTTACTTTTTGGGAGAATTATTTATGATTTGTTTAATGTATCAACGTATGGGTCATTTAATGTCGAAATGTAATTTTCTTGCAAGCTTTCAAGTAATAAAAAATGATATACATTATTCTGTTTTCACAATTGAATACATGGTAGATGATACGCAGCTTAAGAAATAAATAAGATAAAAAAGAAAAAGAAATAAAAACAAGCAAAATAATTTAACCTAAATAAATAAATAAACAAATAGACGACCTCCGGTAAAATAACCGCCAAAATAGACTACCCACAATGCACCACTGACCCGTATATATAAATAGCCGAGAAAAATAACAGGACTCGTGGCCTGACGATTGCATCTAGCATGAAACAGACTGTCACCTGTAAGTGTAAACTGCTATGTTCACTTTTATATTTACACACGGTCTATCTCTGAACATTTTATCCCATAAATATACCACATCTTAAGACTATATTTCTTTATATATATATATATATATATATATATATATATATATATATATATATATATAGTAAATAATGAAATGTACTGTTGGCAATTTTACTATAAAAACTAGACCTGGGAACAACAGCAATTAAGAGGTGAATGCATGCTCATCAAATCTCCTGATCAGAAGCCTTGCTGCCGGCTGTAGTTTATCACTATACCCAGGACGGTAAAGACTAATATATGATCTTAACCAACCGGTCTTTTGAATATATACCACTATAAACTGTCTTACTCTCTAATTGTCTGCATCTAAAGATGGGTTATATATGACAATATTCAATACAGACGGCAGTATATTGAAAAGGCAAAATCTCAAAAAACTGACACCAAATCCTAGGCTCTTTGGAAGAAAATTAATCTTGTGATATCGTCGGGGTATTATTTATTTACAGTTCTTAAAATGCAATGAAGTCCTGAATGTATATGTATACGTCCAGTGGTGCAACATTCCCATACAAGTTTACTCGAAAAGCGAATTGCACTCGTCAAGAGGAAAAATGTACTTCTCCACCATGACAACGGAAGGTCGCATACAGCAAGAATAAAAGAAAAAATAATTCTAACGCGGTTGATCGAAACGGAAACCGCCATATTCTCCACACACTGCACCAACCTATTATATCTTTTTTCATTCCTGCAAAATGTTCTGAAGGAAACATTTTCTCTAATGATAATCAGATTAAAGAGCGAATCGAAAACGTTTTTTCACATCAAATCGGCGGAATTTTACTCAAACGAAGAACCAAGTAACAACACCCATTTGGCATAATGGGGAGTATATAATCGAATAAAATACGATTCTTTTTTTTTTGAATAATTGAATAAAGCTGATGAGCAAAAACGGAAAATATTTATGACTTAATCTCTAATATATATATATATATATATATATATATATATATATATATATATATATATATATATATATATATATAAATTCATCATCCAGTGCTTTCGGCATTCTGTTGAAGATTATTCTTGACTCGATAAAATACTATAAATAATTATTCAGATCCCAAAACAATATTTAGAAAGTGGTATGACGTTTGCGTTGTATCGTAACAGTCCGGGTTCGATTCTTAGTAGTAGATGCACATTGCTGAGGAAACCGAAATAGGACAAAACGGCCGTTCAGTGATTCTGCATTCTGTTGAGGATTCTTCTAGACTCGATGAATCACTATAAATGATTATTCAAATCCCCCATACATTCTCTCTATATATATATATATAAATTTTGAATTTCTATATTGAGCAACTTGCGAGAATCGAACTCGCAACTCATTAATAACAGGTAAACATACTAATATCATTAACTATTATACCAGGCCTACTGGTAAAATTAGAAAGGTTAAAGGAAGGAAAGAAAACTCTGAAAAATCAATGAATGAAAATTAAATTAACGCAATAAATCGTTGAATGTATGAAAGAAAGAAAAACATTGATTGCATGAAAAAAGAAATAAAAAAAACATTCAATGTTTGAAAGAATAATTGAATATATGTAAGAATGAAAATATGGAATGAATAAAAGAAAATCTCTGAAGGGACAAATTAAATCAGTGAATATACGTAATAAGAAAAACATTAAATGTATGAAGGAAAGGGAGAGGCAGGGCGTGTAGCGAAAGGAAAGGGAGAGGCAGGGCGTGTAGCGAAAGGAAAGGGAGAGGCAAGGCGTGTAGCGAAAGGAAAGGGAGAGGCAGGGCGTGTAGCGAAAGGAAAGGGAGAGGCAGGGCGTGTAGCGAAAGGAAAGGGAGAGGCAGGGCGTGTAGCGAAAGGAAAGGGAGAGGCAGGGCGTGTAGCGAAAGGAAAGGGAGAGGCAGGGCGTGTAGCGAAAGGAAAGGGAGAGGCAGGGCGTGTAGCGAAAGGAAAGGGAGAGGCAATGCGTGTAGCGAAAGGAAAGGGAGAGGCAATGCGTGTAGCGAAGGGAGAGGCAGGGCGTGTAGCGAAAGGAAAGGGAGAGGCCATGCGTGTAGCGAAAGGAAAGGGAGAGGCAGGGCGTGTAGCGAAAGGAAAGGGAGAGGCCATGCGTGTAGCGAAAGGAAAGGGAGAGGCAGGGCGTGTAGCGAAAGGAAAGGGAGAGGCCATGCGTGTAGCGAAAGGAAAGGGAGAGGCAGGGCGTGTACTGAAAGGAAAGGGAGAGGCAAGGCGTGTAGCGAAAGGAAAGGGAAAGTCGATACACGTAATAAAAAGGAACATAAGTGGTTCCTTTTTATTTATTTATTTTTTTCAGACATGTCATACTTACTTTGATTACTTAATATCTTATCGACTACCCATTGAGGTTCGAACTTATTACTCAGTAGTGCTGATCATGCAGACTAGCCTCGCTAAACATGACGCCACTCAGGAACGCACAAAAGATGAAAAAAGAGAGAAAAACGAATAAAGAAAAACACAGAGAAAGGATAACTTTAATTACGTTTTACGGCATATCTACACTTGTTGACGGATTTTGTATGGGACACTCGGTGAGAAACGAACTCATTAGTCAGTAGTAGTAATAGTTAAAGACATGTATGACTAAGCATTACGTTACGCCGTTATCTTTTAGTCAGAATAGTATAAGCCGTGAAAAATCAATCAGTAATTTTAATAAATAAAACTCTAATATGCCGGAAGAACGAATAGCAAATGGAGAATAACATTCGTTATACATAAGTCAGTCACCTGAAAATTCCCTTTTCAATATTTGAGGAAAATAATAATAGAATATTAAATGTAACCAATAAAGTATTAAGGGAGAGCTGGACTTGAACATTTCAGAATAATGTAAACGCGTACTTAAACGTTTTTGTAATAAGTCAGTGGCGTTATCGATTTATCTCAGCTTGCATATGTTCCGCAAAAAGAAATCTAAGGTAGTTGCAGCCAGCCTTTACCTACCGATTTATGTCATCTACCTCAGAGTCGAGATCATACAGTCGACAACCCCGAGTCGCAGTTAATAGGGAAATCCAAAATCTTCGGCAGGGACACGTACAGTTTAGAATTCAGAGTTGTCCTTCTCCTAGAGTGAATGTTAACCATCACTAGCGAGTCCAGTCTGAACGGGGTATTTCATCTTGAGGTGGAGGTCTTTGCCAAAATGAATATAGAGAACCCGACGGTAATACGAAATAGGATGCCCGATATCTCATTCCGATATTAAAATAATATGGATGGAATTTATAAAACATACCTGGACAGACGAACTCATACACGCACTCTCTCTCTCTCTCTCTCTCTCTCTCTATATATATATATATATATATATATATATATATATATATATATATATATATATATGAGAGAGAGAGAGAGAGAAACAGAGTGAAATAGATATTGCTTAGTTTCAGAGTGTATTCCGTGACCGCTACATTTTGTCAGTATATATTCCACGATTAAATTTTATATATATACAGTGTAACCCGGATATAAGAGAGTTGTCGGGACCGGAGAAGAAGTCTCTTATATCCGGGTTTATCTTATATCCGGGGTTGGTCTATTTTGTTTAGGTAAGTATGGCTCTTATTTGGGACCAGAGAAAATCTCTTATATCCGGGTCACACTGTGTGTGTGTACATATATATATATATATATATATATATATATAATTTCAATGCAGACAGAGGTTTTTGGAGGACTTGCGCAACACAATGTTCCCGCCCATTTTGCATAGTGTCACTAAACGGTTAGATAAAAAAAATATCCAAAGGAATAGATAATCATTATATTGAAAACAGTATTCTGATTTACAACTACCATGTGTATACGCAGAAAGATTGTCTAGCTTTGATTTTGCATTAGTTTAAGAAAAAATCGAATATTCTGCTCGACTGCTAGTGAGCAGTTTGTAACTCTGCAGCTGATAGTGTCGCCAGGTATTTGAAAGAATTTTTAATTTCTCATTTTCAAAACTCATAAATTCCAAGAAATATGTTTAACATTTAAATTCAGCAATAAAAACATCAACATTTGCATATTTTGTGCAATCTTCTGAATTCACAAAAGAAACCTTGGTCATCACGTGAACCTGCATACGAGGTCAGATCAAAAGGTATCTGTTCTGTTGCTGGGGTAACGGGGCTAAAGTACTCTGAGTGTTTTACTCAGATTTACTTACTTACCACAGGGGTACCATTGGGTTCAGTCGTGAATACACGCTAGGTATAACATTCTAACTCACTTTCTTTGCTTACAGCAGTGCTTGGATGGGAGGTGAGCTGAGTCTCACAACATCCCAGAGGTTCCATGGCGTATGCAGAAGTTTTGAGCCCAGCACATTCCCCAGGTTCGACAACAGCCATATTCCTCACAGATCACGCCCGTTGCGACCTTTCCTCTTCAAAAATCAAATCCCACATGAAAGGAATAAGATTTCAAAACGTCCAGAAAATCCAAGAGAATACGATGAAGCAGCTGCTTAGTATCCCATATACCGAGTTCCGGGAAGGTTTCCATCAATGGAAACGAGCTGGATAAAGCGTGGCTTCAGGTGGCGACTACTTCGAAGGTGATTAAATTGAAATGTGTTGTAGTGTTCTCTTTATAATACCATTCAACGATACTTTCTTCATAGGACCTCGTATTTTGTTGGGCCTTACATAATTTTCGTATTTAGGAAACAATTACAATGAGTGTTACTGAAATATAACATATCATAGCCGCATCGAAATAGCTCGTTAGGGGCTGTTTCCTTTATGACTTTAACGTCCGCAGCCACATCAAGTCGAATACATTAAACATTTGGGGATAATGATGTGAGTGAACGCCCCGTCAGGAATTGACCTCGGATGTTCAGGTCAGGAGATCTACCCCTTTGTAATGAACCCCGTATTTCCTAGCCTCAGCTCCTTGATGATGAGTTTCATTCAGACAGTGTCTTTACAAGAATTGATGCTTTGTGGAACAGACTTCCGGAATGATATTTTCCAAATCCCTAAAATATTGAACAATTCAAGTCTAGGCTTAACCGTTATAACGAATATCTTCATCTTTTTTTCCTCCACCTTCACTTTTTGGTCCGCCTTGACATCTATTTCTTGCCTTTATTCCTCCTTTCCATCTCTTCCACACCATTTATTTCTCAGTTTCCTCTTCCTCCTCACACCATTTCTAATTCCTCCTCATCATCATCCCAATCTCTGTTTCTTCCTGCCCCATCTGTGTTTCTTCCTCCCCCATCTGTGTTTCTTCCTTCCCACCATCTGTGTTTCTTCCTCCCCCATCTGTGTTTCTTCCTTCCCACCATCTGTGTTTCTTCCTTCCCACCATCTGTGTTTCTTCCTTCCCACCATCTGTGTTTCTTCCTTCCCACCATCTGTGTTTCTTCCTTCCCACCATCTGTGTTTCTTCCTTCCCACCATCTGTGTTTCTTCCCCCCATTTCTGTTTCTTACTCCCCCCATTTCTGTTTCTTACTCCCCCCATTTCTGTATCTTTCTCGTCCCCATTTCTGTGTCTCCTCCTCGTCCCCATTTCTGTGTCTCCTCCTCGCCCCCATTTCTGTGTCTCCTCCTCGTCCCCATTCCTGTTTCTCCTCCTCTTCCTCGCCGTATGACTGTCTCTCTTTTCCTCTCAGCCCGTATCACTTTCTCTCTTTCTCCCTCCCTGTTTTTCCTCTTTTCTCGTCTTTTCTCTCTCTTAGATTTTCTCTCTTTTACTCTCGCTCCTTAGACGTATTTTCTGATCTTTCTTTCTTTCTTTCTTTCTTTTTCTTCCTGCATTTCTCTCTCTCTCCCTCTCTCTCTTTCCGAATGCTTCCCTGTTTACATTCATTTTTTCTTCTCATTCTTCTTCTTTATTTTTTTTCCATTTTCATTTTAATAAATATTTAACTTTCTGTCACACAAATTAATAATTCATAACAAAAAACTTCATATTCTCACCAACCTGACCAAGATGTTTCGCTCCAATATTCAAATTAAACGCTATACACTCTTACATACGCCCATACCCCATTTTTAATCTATAAACACTCTGTGACAATTAGTCGTTGTAATGCGTATATTTTCATTAGTGCAATGCTTAATTTTCCCATTAAGGTTATGTTTTATTTATATATTTATTCAAATTGTGTTTTTCCTTTATATTGGTCTGTTTGTTTAACTTTAATTTCTTCCTTGGTGCTGAAGGTCTTAAAATAAAAATCTCGAAGAAAAATAAAACACTCTTGAATTCTTTCGGCTTTTCTACAAATTAAAATGTTCAAAAATTTAAATGAAACCTCATTCATCATGTTTTGTCTCCTTGAAACCTGATCTTTTATTGTCCTTTCTTTCCCCAGTAACATTTTATTTTAACTTTGCTTCATTCTTAGTAGACATCTGCGTATTAAGGGCTTTATCGCCTTTCTTCTCGTGGAGTGATTTTTATTTATTTGAAATTAGAAAGATACTATCTTTCTCTTTCCAACAGACGTATACAAATTCACTTTGTAAAAACTATAATTGTTTTTAACAAAATATAAAAGAAAACTTACAGAGAAAGTAATGCAAGAATTAATTAAATGCTATTATTTTCATACGTTTTTACAGATTCTTTTATTCGTCACGTTAAGAATACAAAACTTTGCGACTTGTAACACGCACTGAGGAGAATCGTAGATATCAATGTTGATCTCCCAAATATGACCTTCATTCTTAGAACTCAATATACTGTATACGGTCAAACTAAAAAAAAAAGTCGTATAGTGTAAAAATATGGCATGTTTTTTTATTTTTTTTATAATTTGTCTCCGTACGGATGCAGAAGGCAATTATCTCCCTTTTTAAGGTGATGTGACAACCAAGAGTGACGACAGACTGTGGTTGGGGATAGTCATTGCTTATTAGCTCCCGGTGTAGACATATCTGGTAGTCAGCGACGGATAGAACAACAAGCCAAAGCAAAGCGTATTAAAAAAAGAACTTGAAAAATATCAACCGGTCAGGCCGTGTCCGTCCTAAATTCATTAACAGTAAGTCTTTCTTCATATTTGTCCTTTCAGTATAATTTGGCTGTGTGGGATAAAACGTAATAAATAAATGTATATTTGTTTTAACTATTGTTCACTCAGTATAAGGCCCAAGAGCCATCCAAGGTAGAATATTACAGAATGGGGTTGTTTCATGGGCGTATGTATTGTAAATTATGAGGATAAAAACTGTTGTCTTAGAATTGAAGTGATTAACATTTTAGTAATCGGAGAAGCATCCTTTTAAGAGTATGTTCCACAAAGCTGCAGCTCTAGGAAAGTTTGTAGCGGACCGTGGTGTGAAGATGTGAAGAGATATCAGAAAAGGTTAAAATTCCCTGCTAGCCGGTCCAACTACATGAGAATGTTGGGGTTTAATTAAGTCCAAAGAAGACAAAGAAAACAAACAAAACCGATATACATGGGTAAACAAATATATATTAATAACGAGTTACACAAAGACATGAACAGCTACGTAGAGTTTGTATGGAGAAATTATGTGCGTGTGTTGTAAGTGTTCGTACGTACGCGTATTGTTCTTAGCGCGTTTCCAGAATTTGGGAAACGCTGTATCTGTGAGAGGTCACATATTGGCCTAAGTGAAAAAGAGAGCGATTGTACCTCACCTCTGCGCGAGGTAGCGGCCCAAAGCCTGAGTCGAAAAAAAGAGAGAGGCGAAGGGTCAGCCAGTATTTATAGCCAGGGGAGAGAGACCCCTGTTGAAAGATTAAGGAAACTGAGGAGGAGCTAACTCCGACAAGTTCTCCGAAAGGAACTTACTATTTACAAATGGAATACGAACAACATATGGTCCAGTGGATAAAAGCGTTGGTTAAGTAATCCAGTGACTTGATCCAAAAGTGTTGTGAGTTCAATACCGGGCAGCGGGAACAGCAAACTTGGAGAGTGGAGTTACTAAAGAGAAATAACTGAAACTAAGATATCCAGAAAAGGCATGGTACATAAGAGTAGAACAATCTAAGCAAGTGGACGAAATAAAGGAGTCGGATCGAAACTTCAACGCATATCGTCTGATGAAGGCCGCTACGTACAACGAAACGCCGTAAATGTGACAATAAAGACGAGAACACTCGGAACAATGTAGATAATGCAAATATTTACAATATCACGTCTCAGAAAATAGATGAAATATGAAGGGAATGGAGATGGTTCAATCGTGTGCATATAGCATAAGGGGTCTTAGCTGTAAATATCTAAACAGGGGGAACTAGAGAATGTAGAATAGAGTAGTAATAAGTTTGCGATGTTGCGCCTATATGCAAAATGGTTGTGTGGTTGAAGCTAATTAATCGTCTATAAGGCCGCATAAACAGTTTTGAACACTCACGAGGCTTAAAAGAGTGGATTTTGCAGCTCCAGTCCAGATATGGCAACAACACTCAGTCTTTGTATATATTATTTTGCCCGACATAATTTTATTTTCTAGTTCTATATATAACGTGTTTTCAATCACAATTCATTTTAGAATTAATTTCTTTGATTTAGTCTCGTCCTTTTTGTGTTGTTGTAGGTGATAGTAAATCAATGCTGAATTAAGACTTAATGTGGACCGTGGAGAGTAATGAAATCCAGGATATTTTCTCTCTTTCCAAGCAACCCCCGTTACCGCCTTTATGGAAGACGTAGAAGTATAATTTACCGAAGAAAACTGTTACACATTGTGTTCACACATCAACGGAGTACAACTGTCATGGCCTCACGTTTAGAATATCCTGGAAAATATCCATTTTCTTAATGCTAATAAATTCAATCATTTTTACTTTTACATTCTGTTTCCCTCGACTCATTGATATTTAAGTTTCCATGGAATAGAATGACAATTTTTTAAAATTTTACACAAGGAAAATGACTATAAAATCGATGACTACATTTTAAATCGATCAGCGACAATGTGTGACGCAGAACTTAATTCCATTTTCTCGTCTTTGAACGTCTGCAGTCAAGAATTTTGTCTGTTATATTTAACCTCTTAATCTTTTTGTAACATTGAAAAAAAAGTTTCACTTTATTTTTCAACATTTTTTTGCCAATTTTTCTTATTTAATTTCTACATTTTTCTTAATTATTTCTTACATTTTTCGTTGTCAAATTACTTAAATTTTTGTCTCTTCTTCGCAGCTGTTTTAAATATTTACCTTCTCTTAAGGTTGGTTGTTTAATTTGATGACACATCATCTTTTGTTGGGAATATTATGTCGACTGTAAGATCTACAAGAGTTAACAGTTACGTCTACACAGAAGTAATCTATACTTGAACATATAACGAGGCAGGTCGTGTTTATAGCTGAATACGCAGGGAGACGGGGGTCGTGTTTATAGCTGAAAACGCAGGGAGACAGCGGGTCGGTGTTTATAGCTGAATACGCAGGGAGACGGAGTCGTGTTTATAGCTGAAAACGCAGGGAGACAGGGGGGTCGGTGTTTATAGCTGAAAACGCAGGGAGACAGGGGGGTCGGTGTTTATAGCTGAAAACGCAGGGAGACAGGGGGTCTGTGTTTATAGCTGAAAACGCATAGAGACAGGGAGTCGTGTTTATAGCTGAGTACGCAGGGAGATGTTTGTCGTGTATATAGTTTACAAAATAGGTAGTTGATCAGCATAGCTCAGTGCAACACAGTGAAAACGGATGGAGTTAAAAAAAATTTAGTTGAAGTGCCAGTTCATGTGATAAGGGCCTGTGTGAATTGAAATTCGGCATTCTAAATTTGTGCCCAAATTTGTTGACTTGAATACTATTACCCGAGGGAAATATCTTGGTCATGAGTCAGATATTGTATTCGAAAACTTGGCATTTTGATTTTTCACACACAGTCTCTCTCTTCTCTCGTCTTTTTGTCTCGGAAATTCTCGTATATCACTCCATTCTAGTTCGCACATTTTATTGCATCATATCCTCCTCTTACATTGTTTACATGCTTAGAAACTCTTTTTCTTTTACTCGTAAATCATGGCTTGCTTTCTGTCAACTTTTTCCTATTTCTCTCTCTAACTCCCTCTTGGTTTTCTGACTTCGTTCGATTTTTCTCCATTCTATTACCTTTCTTCCTAACTCACTTTATTTCCCTCATTTATTCAATTTCCATTTTTGTCGTTCCAGACACATTTCCCAGGATTCTGTTTCTGTCTACTTCCTTTGAGTTGTTTAGAAAAGTCTCAAACAATGGCCTCCTTATAAGAAATGTTTTCTAGGCGCGATACAAATCTTCTCTACTGCAAGAAACATCGCTTCCAATGTCGAAGTATTTCTTTTGAAAAGATCAAAGATTTTAACGTTTCCTGCATATAAACGACCTCTGGCGTTTTTGTTACCACTTCAAAGTCTTTAACTGGAAAGGTAACTCACTCTCTTCATTCACTTGAAACATATTCAATGGTCTTCTCACAGGTCAGTTTGCTAACTGTGAGATGTGATTGAATTTGTTAGACTTTCAATGTTTTACATGCTTCTTGACTTTTAGGCAATTTCAATCCGAAACACGAGGTGTACGTAACTTAAAATCAAGAAAGTGTACATTGAAATAGTTAATAAGTTTTCTCGCATATAGTTCGATCATTTCTGGGTTTTAAATACTTATAACCTTTGTAATAAAATGAGTTTCTTTTTCTGTTTTTTTCTTTTTTTTTTTTACAATGAAGTTCACTCTGTATAAGGCCGTGGAGCCACTCAAGATAGACGGTTACGTTAAGGGATAGAGTTATATGGATAGGATCGGAAGATTAATCATATTCTCTAAACTTGAACAGGTTAAGATTAGAGGGATAATGAAAATATCCTCTTGGGAGTCTGTTCCATAGAGCTGTGGTTCGCGGGAAGCTATTTTAGAACTTACGTCTCGCCGATGGAATATGGAGGGAATGATAGGGATTTTTCTATATAAGTGGCTAAGCGGATCCTAGAATTATTGGAATGAAGGAATGTAGTTCGTCCGAGCACTTTCCATGGAAGTAGTGAGACAACAGTAAAAGGCTCGCCACCTCACCGCCCCCTGTAAGAGAGAGTTTGAAGTGTATCCAGATTGAAAAGTGGTTTGATAAATCATTATTGTTGTAATGTCCCACACTCCCTATCGCCTATGTGCAGTGACTATATCAGTAGCTATCTATAGTGAGCACAGGATATACCTGGTGGCTTGCTTCAGCAATTAGTTGGAGATTCGTCTACAGCTAAGCTTGTCTAATTCTCTGCCTTCGGGCTGAGAGGATCCCAGACGATGCTAGGCCGAAGGGCAGTCTATCGTCTGGGGTGGTAAACAGCTACCCGACCTCATTTTTACGGGATGTACGGGGAAATTTTGCCCGAGCCTACGTGCTCGGTTTATCCCCGCATTAAAAACGGCCTTGTGTCACATCCTGCCTCGCGGCGAGTTAAGGTATATAACCTTGCTTGGGTAATTGCTAGCCTGCCATTCGATTCCCTGTCTTTCAGTAGTGTATTCTCTTTTACAATAAACCTCTCTTCTTTCATCTACGCGCCTGTTGCTGTTCTTTCACTCGAGTACCACCTTTGTCTGTTTCTAACCATTTTAGGGATATATCAATTATTTAAAATCAGGTAAGCAGTATTACGTCTGTGTTTGGTGAGATGTAATGCACAACGGCTCGGAATTTGAATTCGATTCTCCGAGTTCGATTTCCAGTCGGGATCATTGCAGTCACTTACCCACAAATACTTTTGGAAAACGTAAGAATCCATCTCTTCTCCTTCCGGCTATGAGTTGAATATCAGTAAATAATGGACCCTATAGTCTTGGTTGACGACAAATCTACAGCAGAATGAAACAACATTCTACTGAAGAAAAATCTTCTGCCTTAACAGCCAAGAATAAAACGGACTTGATCGCTCAAGCTGTATCATGTATGACATCTGATCAGTTTCTTGAAGCCTTATGAAAGATTTTTCTCTGGTAATATTCTTTCTGCCTTAAAAAAACGATTACCCGTTCGAAATATTGATGACTCAGCGTTTGGTAATTCATATTGTTTAATTTCTCGTTGCTTCTTGGTAGTGAATTTGAACTTCACTGGGTGGCCCGTACGAAATAACCGAAAAACGGCTGACATGTAAAATCGACGACTGTAACCTAAATTCGATGGCGGCATAGGAATCATTTCGATACCGAATCTTTGCTGCCTGGAGAAGTTTAGACTGAATCCCTATGGGGACTTAGTTTGGTGCAATCCTTTGAAATTCTTACCAGCTCTATCCGAATTCCATAATTATTTTCTCTGTTTGTTCATTAACTGCGTGAAGAAGATGGGAAAAATGAACGATGTCTAGTTTGTGAGTGTCAAACACCTGTAAATAAAAATAAAGGTTACTATCTAATTCAGTTCATTAAGCGAGAATGTCGGCCATAAGTGACAATTTTTCGCGGTAAATTTAAGTGCAACGTTTAGATCGTATCGCTTCGTATTATACAGTCGTTCGTATGTCCTCTTTGCGTCTTTAATAATCAATGTTTATTTGAAATGCTGCCGTCGTTTCAGTTCTTTCAACATTTCTACACACTTTCAATCGAAACAAATGATTGACTTTCGATAATACAACGAACGAGGAGTTTGGGCATGCGCAACAAAGACATGATAACGCATTGATTCATTCTCAACAATGATTGGAAAACCGTTTTTGAAAAATGTCATTCGTGCCTCAACGTCGGGTAATAGTTAACGTTGTTATCTGGTTGATCATTAATATTGAGTAGCGTGTTCGATCCTCACTGGCTGCACCCCCCCCCAAATTGATTAAATAACCCAACAATAGTTATTGAATGTCTTCACGAAGTTAAACCTAGTACTAACTAAGGCTCATCATTTTACTGTTGAAACTGATAAATGTAACCGTAAGTTCCATTCTAATAGGTTCTTCTCTCGTACTTCTCGCCTGTGTAACTGCCTTCCAGTCTCTTGCTTCCCTGCCAACTACAATCAACAAATATTAAATGCAACGTCCCCTTAAATCATATTCTTTTAAATGTTCTTTCTCCTCAGTAACGTTTTCTCGGTTTCCTTCACTTCACTGTCTTTCATCCTCAGTAACTCCTTACAGCTTAGAGGCTATATCGCCTTGCTTGGGGTGAAAGGATCAAAAGAAAAGGGATTGAAATGTCTCAAAGTTAATCCGCCTCCTGTAATCTAATCTAACCTAAGTAGAGACTCAAATCCTCACTAGTTGTCCCGTACAAAAATACACCGCATTAATTACCCACAAAACGTTTGGTGTCATAAGCTCAATCAACATAGCCTAAGATAAACTGAATACTGAGTTCGGAATCACTGAGTACCCTATACAAAAAATGACATTACATGGGTAAACAATTATTGATTTATCTAAAAATCAGTCAGTTCGGTGCTCACTGGATACTCTATACAAAATTGAACAATAAATAATCCAAGGCTGGCATATCATAAAATCTATTAGCCTATTCTAATTTAACTTAAAGTAATTTGCGATTTTAACTAGGTGATCCATACAAAAACATGGTCAAAACATATTCAATGTTTTGAGCATGTTTTTGTAGCCAAAACCTTAGTCATAAGAACGTCATACCTTATCCAAAGACGGTATGACGTCATAAACTCAATCGACGTAACTCAGTTATTGCCAGCCTTTTTTGGCCATGTCCCACCTAATACATCAGTAAAATACTGATACCCCCACCCCGTGAGATTTTTTCTCATTTTCCAAAAACTGATCTCCTATTCATGTGAGGAATCCCAAAAGCCATTAATTTGCTCGAAACAAGCTTCCAAAAATATGACATCGATGAAAGAAAAAAAATAAAACAATGAAAGGACAATTGAAGAACCCAGGAAATTACTAAGAAATTATTTTTAGAAATATATATATTCGTGATGTCAACAAATACTCGTTGTCACTTTCGTAATGCTCGTTATAGTAGAGTTTTGTAATCGCAGATACAACTATAGTAACGCCGTTGAACAATACTGGTGTCAGACGCCTTCGAATATCACTCGCGCTAATAGTACTTGCTCGATAATACTCGCTCAAATAGTAATAATCGCATAGTGATCTGAATAGAGAGATAGTATAGTGAATAGAGGAGAGAATAGAGGTTCGTATAATAATAGAGGATAGAGTAGGAATAGAGATTATTTAGACGTCACATGACTTCCAACTTATGCGTTTCCCCCATGGAACGTGATCCATTTAATTCAATAATGGGATCGCCTGTGTTTGCTCACTGGCGATCTATGTCCAAACTCAAGTGTCGGCAGCGACACCTCATTCTCATATATATATATATATATATATATATATATATATATATATATATATAAAAATAGAGTTTTATGTTTATACATTCTTTTTTTATATAGATACAAATATTTAAGTAAATGCTCTGTCTCTAATAAACAGCATTAATAACATTTACCGGCCGGAAATGTCATAGAAAATATGCGTCCTCCGACGGGAATCGAATCTTTATCATATACGGAACCGTCATATAGCCTGAAGTGCTTTTACCGATTTCGCCACAGAGGAGCGTTTAGTTGTCACGGTCGATTTTATGTATATTTTCTATGACAATTTCTCGGACATTCAGGCTGGTAAATGTTGTTAATACTGTTTATCATAAAGAGAGCATTTATTTAAATATTTGTATCTATAAAAAAAGATATATATATATATATATATATTGGTGTGGCGGAAAAATAGCATTCGTTCTCATGTAGAAGGAATGATATTACATGACAATCCAATACAATTTTCTTTGTTTCTAACTAAAAGTTCCTGTTCCTTAATATTTTGCTTAGCGTGGAAAATTAAACCCTCAAAAGGCATATTGAAGGCAATAGAGGAGAAGACTGCATGCCAATTACCTAACAAGCTTATGTGAATAGATCGCGAAACGGAGGACTATTGTCTTAGCAGGGAGAGAGATAGAGAGAGAGAACACTAAGGGCTACAATGTAGGAGTTGTGGAGGGCCAAAATCACCCATTTCAAGAGAGACGCTGCACATATAAGCTTGATCGAAGGGTAAGAGTATAGAGTGATAAAAAACAGTAATTATCTACGACAATGGCCGGCAACCTTTTGCTAACTATGTGCCGACTTCGGGTTATAAATAATTCAGTGTGCCAACAGCATACGTATTTTAATATAAGTCAAGCTCAATATATCTGTTCTACAATATATTTTATGTAGTAATATATAGTATATATACTTTAGTATATATTAAAATTGAAACATCTAAATATCTTCTTTGCGTTGTAGTAGCTATTGGTTTGAACTTCATGATGTCATTTGCGGGTGCATGCCATTCGAAATTGTTTGGCGTGGCACGCGTGACGAAGGTTGCCGACCCTTGATCTATGGGACTATGAATTCTCGTCAATTTACTGCTTCTTAGGTATCTATTACAATCTGACAGACGTTCATATATTTTTAAGAAATTTTCCTACACCCACCTAGTTTATGAAGACGCTTCAAATGACCGATTCCATTTTTATTAATTTCTCCTCGTTTAATACATATCGAGAAAAAGCCAGGTCTCTTGAATACAGATGGAGAAAGCTGCAATGGACAAAAATGTCGGTCGATATTGAGATTACCATGGACAGAATACGAGGAAAGTGTCGCGAAAATAACGACTCCGCTTAAAAATATATATTTACGGTCACAAAGAAAGAGCTGACTAATCTGTTGCACGTAAGGAAAAACGAGGGTTTGTAGACTTTAACACTCACATACCGAAGAAACAACGATTAAATTATTGAATAACTACGTCCTGGGTATGAAGTTAGACTACATCCGCGTCCCGGGTAAGAAGATAAACTACGTCCGACAGCAAGGCCTCTAATCAGGAGGCTTTGAGGTGCGTGGAACCATCTCTTAATTGCTGGTGTTCCCAGGTCTACCCTGACCCGGGGTGGTAGCACCTGTTATGTTCCAAGCTGTAGGCAAATAGTTAACACAGAAACTGATGTAAAAGGCATTGTAAATGTGTACAAGTAGGTTTTAATACCAGAAATATTACCAGCAATACATTTTTGACAAAAAAAAATTATAATACCAGTAATAAAAATTTTGTCGGCATTACATAACCCATTAAAACCAAACTGAATAACTTTTCGTAAATGGCTAGCAAAACGAGATCAAATAGATGGTAATTGTAACAAAATGGATGTTGTGGAGAGCCTTGATCACCCACATCACGAAAAAACAAAAAAAAGTTTGCAAACGTTAGCTCAACATCACTTCCTTTACGATGTGAATAGCCAGAAAAATCTTCTCTATTCAATTTGCATTGAACTTTTAACAAGTTCTGATAATTTTCTTTTTATTATTTTGTCGATTTCGAACGAAAATTAAGATTGTTTTGCAAATGAGAGGCGTATAGATTTTCCTCTCATCTTTTCCTGGGTAATTCAGATATGTGGAAATACATCGACATAAATCGGAAAAAAGCGATCAAAAGATTTCAGATAAACATCAATCGGAAATTTAATTTATTTAAACAGAGATGTTTACAGACAAAAAAAAATACTAATTTGAAATTTAAATCATGAATCAAGATAGATTAATCCAAAAGAAAAAAAAATCATGTCTCTATTCCAGCTGAAATTAATTGATGAAAGAAACCGTATTTTTTCTATCTTTCTTTTTTAACCAGAACGTTCGATTATGAGGAATGTTTATGCAAAATGTTAATAATCGTTCGTTATTGAACTTGGTAAAATTACTTGCTCCCCATAAACACTAAAGGTTCAAGCAAACCAGTTAACGAACAGGTAAAGTTAACTGCGGCATTTTGATGTAACTTATTGCATCAAAGCTTTACCGAAATGTAAAATTATAATCGTTGAAGGTTTCTAATTTAGATTTCACTTTGTACAATTCAAGCCTTTTTTGCAGATGTCTCTTAAAATTACAGATTCAAATAATTTGTACATCTAATGACTACATTTTGTCACTAATCTCTGCTTTGATTTCTGGCCATTTGCTAACTCTCGCATCACTCTAGATTGTGACGATACCAACACACACACACACATATATATATATATATATATATATATATATATATATATATATATATATATATATTCCAGTCGGATCCATTACTTTCTCTTACGTGCTAATACTGTTGGGAAAGGTATTAACCACTTCATCTCCCTCCAGTTATGGGTAAATAACAAGACAGTCTATGTTCTTTAAACTTGGATGGCAGCTTGTCTAGGAGAAGGAAAACTCTGAATTCAAATTCTGTGGAGGGTCGATTGGGTCCTTGTGGCACGTAGTGCACCAGGTCTCTGTAGTCTGCCCTTCAAAAAGTGTCGTTGGTTTGGCACAAAGCCTTCACCACTATAATCAAATCATATATGCTGGTGTCTGGCTGTCGGTTCCTAGGAACTGAGCTGCTTGACCCTTAAACGACGGGATATTCCACCATATATATATATATATATAAAGGAAGAGAGAATAACATAGATCAAAAAAGGAAATAAATATAGATTTATGTGATTAGTTGTTTGAGACAAATGTCACTAAGGCATCCTGTAGTTAAAGAGAGTGAGAGAGGTTCATGTTAATTCCTTCCCTTTTATACTTCTTTTTGTTTATACAACTTCACCTAGCAGCAGTTAGATGTCCCCTGGCAGATAAGCTAGGGTAATCGTACAATATTTACTAAATAGTGTCTGACAGAAATGCAAATATTTTGATGAAATCTAACGGAAATCTAGGTTTCTAAGCAGTGTTCTACACTCTATGCCCGATAGATATTTGGTTAGCATAGTATGGCACAAGGCCACAAATTTACTGCACCCAGTGAAGATCAAACTTGCTTGACAATTTCGAAATGAAGCGTCTTGCTTTATTTTCGCCATTCCTTCCGAACGTGAGCGATCAAGGCTCTGTGTCCCTTCCGAACGTGAGCGATCAAGGCTCTATACAATTGCCTGTCCTTTATACATCTTATTAAAGTCTGTCTTTTCGCTATCTCTCCTAATCCCTGTTGTACCAACTATTTACACAAGCACGTTAGGTACCTTACGCGCTATTATCCTCTGACCCATTTGCTTTCTTCCGTATGACCTGTGAGTATCGAATTCCTCATTATGTACCCTAGAAATTTCAAGACTCCACAGTTTCCTTTACTTTGTAGCTTTTGTCCTTTTGCTATCTCTCCTAAAACTTGTTCTGCCATCAAGTTCGCTAGATAGGTTATGCGTTGTTTTCCTCTGTTCCTCTTGCCTACAATCTATGCTGTGAGTAGAAAATATTCCAACCCATTTTGCTCGTGATGTGCTCTAGAAATTTCAATTGTTTCTTACGTAAAATATAAGTCTCGTTTTTGTTTACATTTTGTCTAAAACTTACTTTTTCACCACAAATAAAAGTTGTACATGTTAGATTGATAAATGTTTCCTCTTTGTTCTTTATCTTATCATTCTGTCAAATTCCGTTCCATATTTGGTCTATATTTGTCCCTAACACATACATATATATAAGTAAACTGCTGATATCCCCACTGAAGAGTGGATGGACAGGCCCGTCTACGAAACTCTGGAGTCGGGATTCTGAAGGTAACATCAATCAGCTAAAGAGGAAACTTTTACTAATGATAATCATATATATTGTTTTAAATTTGTAGAATGGGTGCTCAATATCGAGGAAATGCCATTAGAGATAAACAATATGGACATGTGTGGACTTGCTGCATGCTTTTCTGAATGCCATTCTTACTTTGCTCCGTCTCTGGCGAGCCTACACTGCACCAATCCAGCGTACCCACGTTGTGTTTCAGTATCTGCAGGAGTACCGATGAAGAACTCTCGAAGATCAAGAGCTCTTTCTAACGCTATGTGTCCGTTTTGTGACCATTTTCTCGAAAACTTCGTCGTTGCTTGCTTAATCAATCCAAGACATGCTCAACCTCTTTCTGTAGAACCACACTTCAAGTCTTTTCTTCATCTATGAAGAGGCTGTTCTGCCTTCATGGTCATATAGAACAGACGTTACATGACATTTCACTACTTTTTTCAATGTTTCTAACGAAATTTTCCGGTTTCTATATTTTTCTTAGCTTTTCGAAGGCATCTTTCGCTATCACACTACACCTTCGGATTTCGGTGCCATATTTTCTGTTCTCTGTTAAAATACGTCATACTTATTTAAATTTTTGTACTTCCTTAATTTTCGTATCTCCAATTTGTAATTGAGCTTGTTAGCTTTTTTGCTGACAACCATAGATTTTGTTTTCTTAAAATTGATGTCTCGCTTTCCTTTACTACATTCTGTTGGTGCTCCCATAGATTCCTTTCTCCATCTGCTATCAATATTGCGTCTTATGCATATCTCATGTTGTTAAGATCGTTGCATATGAATAATGAATTCTGGCAGGGCTTCCTGAATTAACTATTTTCGCGATATGAATTATGAGTTAACAAAACTAACGTAGAATGTTTAGAATTTGTTTATAATCTCTTTTAGCCGATAGTATATGGCTTTTATTTTATTTCAGAGTTTTATTCTGAAAATATTCAAGGACGAAATATGCGTTCTTCGTAATAATTCGCATGATAACCAAACACAACGTTCCACCATCTGTCGCAGTCTTTTAATCATGGCGGCCAAATTTCCTTTTCGGCATTTGTTGTAACTGGGTTACCAAAAACAACAGTAGAAAACCAGAATTGGTTTAATAATAAGTTTCTTACCTTTTGGTACAGGTAAACTAGGGAAGAGAATGTTTAGCCGGGAATGACTGTTTTCAGCAAATGCTACTCCTGCTGCTTCACCTCTTGATGCAGGAGTATTTTACGTCTTTCGTCCGAGGGCCGAGTCCAAGCTTGTAGGGAAATATTCTGTCTCACAACAGCATCCCATTAATACGGGTGATGAAAATGTGGATTTGCATGTAGACAGTAAACCAAACAGAGAGTGGTTATCGTAAATTAAGAAACCAGTGCCAACACCAAAACCAATATTCCATGCACACGAGTCTCTCGTGGAATATGAAATGTGTCGTCCATTATGAGCTAATACAACATGGAAGGACCATCAGTGCATATGTATATTGCTAGCAGTTTAATCAGTTAAACGAAGCATTGCTTTGAAAGTGTCCTTTTGTGGTAAACAGAAAAGTGTTATTTTCCAGCATGAATATGCAATTGTACACTCTGCAAAACAAACCCAAGAAAAAAAAAGTTCCTAAGGATCGGACGTTCTCCCACCTTCCGCCATACTCATCATACTTCGATCGTAAAGATTTTCATTTCTTTCTGTTACTAGAACATTCCAGAACAATGATGTTGAAAAGAGTTTTTCGGACTATGACCCAGATGCCATTAAACTTGGAATTTTGCTTGCCGTTTTGCTGCAGTCGTTGAAAAATGAAAATGATTACATATTTTGAAAGACAAATTAGTGCCAATTCGAATAAAATTTGTACACATAGGCAATATACCATATAGATATATATAATGTCTGTGTGTGTTTAGGGTATATATTCTAACCAACCTCATTTAAATTCTTTTTCTTTTTGTTTCCATCACCTTTGTTATATCTCACAATGTGATAATAGAAGATCTGTTAAAAATAGTGAAAGGTTGTAAGAACCTAGGTGCAAATTTACTGTGGATGAACTATCGATTAAAAAAATGTCTAAACATTTTTGTTAGCCTAGAGTATATCTGTAAAAAGCTCATTATGAATAAAGACAAAGGGAAAACTTATAGACGACGCCTTTCTTCTTCTTTTTAACGCTACAAAATAATCATATCTATAAGTTTTCCATTTGGTTTTATCATGCACACACACACACACACACACACACACATATATATATATATATATATATATATATATATATATATATATATATATATATATATATATATCCCACGCACTCCGTTAGTAACCTGTTGTTTGAACATCCCCACATAATGCTTTCCTTAATATTTAATAAGTGACAAGTTAAGTTAAATTTAGTTAAAGTTAATCTTTCATTTTACCTAGCTTTCTGACTACCTCATTGAAAAATGAAAATGATTTAAATATTTGATATTTTCATTAATTCAAACGATCTTTGTTTTTTATCGTTTCTGATAAAAAAGAAATGACTTTCCGAATGCACTAATATTAGAAATATTTCCGTATACTTTCGGCGTTTTAAATGATGTTAAAAAAATAAAATATGCAGAGAATTTTGAAATTGTTGATTGCCAATTTTTTTTGTTTTTATTTTTATTTTATTTTATTTTTTTGTCGATTGACAGTTTATTGAAAAGGAAAATTATTTAGAAAAAAACTGCTCTTGGCAATTGAACATTAAAATTTAAAAATTGCAAAACTATATAAGATAGGTTAGAAAAGTAATTCATGAAATAATTTTCGGTAAATTGCCTGCAGTTTAGCTAACTGCCCAAATTTCTTTGACGAGAATACCTCAGTGTTGTTTTTTTTGTTTTATGATACTTTTCCCAGTCGGTAAATATTATGAGCTAGTCTGTAACCAGATGCTTTTGGACACTTGCAAAATCAAAGATATAACGAATTTCGAATATTTATAAATACATACCAAATATTCCTTGTGTTGTACGGGTCATGACCTGTATGTAAATTAACATATGTTTAAAATTTAACTATTTGTCATTAAAACATTTTCTTATGTTTAGCTTCTTAATACGCACCCTCTTAACAATGTTTTGGAACTAAGGGTTCTTCGGTAGAACCCTACGATGAATGCCAAACTTTTTATAAACCTGTAAATAATTACAAAAATTATTTTTCTTTATAGACCGATAATTTATACGGTTCCTCTTTTTCAGAGCTTATAATGGGCCTATTTGAATAATTTAGCAGGTCACTTTTGAAAAACGCCAGTAAAACAACCGCTTATTTAGAAAGAACATTAAGAACAACATAGCAAATCCATAAAATGACTTTTAAACTCGAGCTGTAAATTATTTGCGTTAAGCAAGAAGCCTTAGATTTGATAAGGGTTACGTAATATTTGCACACATACAACCCACCGTGTATATATACAGGATATTTTAGATTTATTATATGATGAAAAAAATAACTAACATATAAAATAAATTATCATTTTTAGTTTAAACACTACATTTATTATTTATGTTTTTGTCCGATTTTGAGCTATAAAATGTCTATTCTTTTGTTTTTTATTCAAATAACTATAACAAATAAATCCGACAATTAAACTTGTAATTATACGCGAGGGGGTAAGATAAAAATTACCCTCACTTATAACAGATATGTTATGCCGAAAGTTCGGGTAACTTTTGACTTACCCGCATGTGTGTGCGTGTGTATATATATATATATATATATATATATATATATATATATGATAGTTGTTATGTAGGCAGCAATCCTTCGTTTATGCATGTATCACTAAAAACGACAGACAAGGTTAGTTAATATTGTTAAGAGTTGGATTTTTCTTTTTTATTATTAAAGCTTCCATTATTTTTAATCTAAAGATTCAATAACTACGAACAAGGCCATAATGTGCTAACCGTATTCGGAAATTAAAAACATCCCCACAACACACTAAAACATATACATAATGCACACACTCAATTAAGCTGAAAAATCGAATCAACCTTCATAATGTCTAAAGGTATAGCCGAAAGTGCTCGAAACTATAAAACATTTGAACAGTTTTTACACTCTCTTTGTCCAGAAAAGAAAGCTCTTGTTCGAACACAAGAAAAATTAAATAGTTTAACCGTAGTACCGTCGTTTTTAATTAAACATATATATATATATATATATATAATTTATGATACTATTATTAATGTGTAGGGTTTGAACACGCCACAAAATGTTTTCCTTCATATTTAGAAAGTAACAAGTCAAGGTTTCATTATAACTAGCTTTCAGAATACTTCTATCAATTCAGTCACTTTCGCACCACCGTAAATAACTTTTCTTTGCCTTTCCTTTAACAATTTTTATGGTAATTGTTCGAATGAGCTTTCCACTTTGGTATATAAACTTTACGAATCTAAGTGCAGTATTAGTTAGCCAGCAAGATCTCATTTTATAGTTGAAATGGCGAGATGTAACCGTACGTTCTATGCTAACAGTTTCTTCTCTCGTATTTCTCCTTTACGAAACTCTCCTCCAGCTTCTTACTTTCCAAACAGCTTTGATATTATCTTCTTAATTCTTATTCTTTTATTGCTCTATCGCCTTAATTTTTCCCTTTTCCTAATAGTCTCAAACACTCAGTAATCACTTGCGCCTTAGTAGCTTTATTGCCTCGCTTAAGCTAAAATAGTTAAAAGAAAAAATAACTAGATGAAGGTTTTCTCACCATATTTGTGTGAATTACAGTTTCATTTTTTTTTTTATGGAAAATAAAATGAAAACCAAATTATATTGACCTTTAATTCGATTATTTAAAATAAATTTATTTTTTTCTTTCGTTTATTTTTTATTTATCCTTTAAAAACCAGAAATCCCAAACTCGAATTCTGACAGGAGAAATATATCCTAAATAATATGCGCAGATGTTAAATGGGCGGTTTGAAAATCCCCCCGGTATAATGTTGTAAAAATGCCCCACACTATTACCGCATGGTTTATATTCCGTATTTCGAGCGGACATGTACACAAACTTTCAGCTTTATATGTAAAAGTATAAATCCTCTGCCTAGTATATTTTATAGATAACGGTAAATTTAGAGTAACAAATAAAAAACTTCTCTTAGTATTATTCCTTTATCGTTTTCAAGAGTTGAAGTTACCATTACATATTGATTCAATCCAATTTTTGTTTTTTGGGGGTTTTTTTTGGGGGGGGGGTGTTTGTTTTTGTTTTTTGTTTTTTATTTTTTTTGTTTTTATTTTTTTTATTTTTTTTTGTTTTTTTGTTTTTTTTTTGTTATTATCACTAGGTTTCTTACTCTCACTAATAAAAAAAAAATACTTTAGATTTAAGGCTCCAAAAATACTACTGGACATGACCTAACAGGAAAATGTTCCTGGTAGTGTTTGCTTTGTTTTCAGTGAACATGCAGATCCACATTAACATTTCAGAAAGCTCTGCAGAATAACAGGTGGAAAAATTGACATGTTTTACCGGAAGTGTAACGGTCTCTGAGAAGAGTTTGAACAAAAGAATACTGGAAAAGAAATCCTAACACCAAATGGAAATTTAAATAAAGTCAAAAAAATCGTTAGAAACAAAGAAAAGAGTGCTAAACTAAATATGAAACATCTGATGAGACAGTATGCTGGAAAATCTCCTTACAGATGAAGAGAAAACATGAAGAGGCAAATGACGTGCTTCTACAGAAGAATGCTGAGGATACCATGAACGTAGCCCGAAAAGAATCCATAACTCCTGAAGAAAATGGAAGTAAGAAGGACACCTATACTCAGAATCGGAAATCTCTTAGACATAAAATGAAGAAGGAATACTTTGAGAATTTGACACTCAAAGGATATATTGAAGGCAAAAGCAACAAACTTGTGTGAATCGATCGCCTAACTTGGGTTGACGACGAGAAAAATTGTTGCTAGGATGTTGTGGAGAATCATGGCTGCCTACACGTATAGAGAAAATGAAAACAAGGATCTTTACCCACGTTGAAAAGTCGGAATTCTTCATCAAAAATATACTGTATCACTTCGGGATAAGCCTTGTGGATTTTCCGTAACTCATTGCTCCTTCTAGATCTAAAGTTTTCCATTAACGGGAAGTGGAGCGACTATATAGCATCACTATTTACATTATTCGGTCTATTGTCTTCATCTTTGTCGCCATGTTTATCACAACGGCCCACCTGAAGAAGGCCGGAGCGTACAACGGCCGAAATGTTGTGATAAACATAGCGACAATGATTAATTAAGTGGATAAGAAGGATAGATAATGATTGTCGTTTGACTCGGAGTTTAAGATTGTATTGTCCAGAAAAGCCTCTATACAGGAGCCTTTGAACATTTTAGCAGTTCTTGAAGGGCGCTGGGGAGAACTGTTTTCTTTATTTTTTAAATACTGAAGAGGGCGATTTGATGTCGTAGTCGTAGCATGTCATGTCAAAGACCTAAAAGTCAGAACTGGTGAGACTAAAGAATGGATTAGTTTCGAGCCTACCAATACGCGACAGGTGCTGAAACCTCATTACTAACTTGCGTGATATTATACTTCAACGTGAAATACCGCCCAGGTATTTTTAAGTTTTTTTTTTTTTACGTTTCATCCATAAGATATTATATTAAAATACTCCCAGAATTAAATCTTTCGCCCAGTTGGGGAGAAAGGAAGTTTGAGATGAAGCGGTGATATATAACGTTCCAAAGTTCAAACACCAATAAAGCAGAAATATGAGGTTTAGTTTTACCATTAGTCCAGGTCTGTAATCGAGACATTGTTCGAACTAAGAGGTGTCTCTCTTAATTCCACCAATCAGCTCCGAGTTAAGTCTCATGTGATCCTCCACAAAAACGTTCCCTTTCCTTTAATAAAAGAAGCCTGTGAGGTGAGACAAATTTTGAAATGTTTCGTGTGTTTCACTTCAGTAAAAAAGACGCGGAAGAACGGATACATTTTCCTAAGTTGCTTTTCCCTTGGAAAGCCACTTCCAATTTCTCCTGCGCTCTTCCGTCTCGTTTCCTTTCGTTCAGACTTCCATTCAAATATCGAGGCTTTCGATAAAGCGACCGCCGACGTGTACACATTTGAAGATTGACATTAAGGACTGGAGGTTTTCCAGAAACATTCAGCTTTATGCTTGATTTTTCAACTTAATTAGAGCTTCACCGCATTAAAAAACGGTTATTGTCCTCTAAAGTCTCATCATAGCGACAACCAAAGTTTTCCGTTTGCTTTCAATCACGTAAATTTTTCTCTCTGGTGCATTTTATGCGTTAGGATGTTCCACAAGCAAGAGTAGAGTGCAGTTTCTCGTTCTCAATAGAACCCATTTTTTTTCTTATTTGTTTTCTATTGTTCATTGAATATAAGGCCTAAAGGCGTTTTCCCGCCTAAAAAAATTACATTCATTGACATAGCAGTCAGTGATTAAATTTATATAATTTTTATCTTAAAAACATTTTTTCAATTCCAGTAGCTGTTATAGCTCTTTCAAGTATTGATGGAGTTTTCCTTCCTAAACTTTTAAACTTTTATTTTTAAAAAGTGTAGAATATCAACATCTTGATTGTCATTATCTTCTCTTCGAGTTACATGTGTTATTCAGTTTAGCTGTTGCTGCTGTCGGTTATCCTCAAGGAGCGCGATTTTTTTATTATTTGTTACAGTTCTTTGCGCCAGTTCACAAGTTTCGAAAAAGGTTTGCCAGTCCACAAGGTTTGCCAAGATCTCCTGGTTTCAATTACTCAAAGTTTTTTTTTTAACCATTGATCTTAGAAAGTGGTGGACACAGCTGACAGTCTAAATATTTCTAAACTGGTTTGGCGCCATGTATGTCATCCATATGAAAGTCTCGATCAGACGTGGATATTTAAAAATATGACTAGTTTTCTGGTAAATTCTTCGCCTTGTAGCAGTTTCCGGTGTTGGTCGAAACTGATTCTAGCGCAGCCTATTCGATGTTGAATTAAATTATCTCCTATAGTAAATTTATTATAACTGATCCATACAATGAGTTACTTGAACTGTTTAATGTATAATCAAAAGTATAAGAGCAATTAACAAATAGTAGACATTTTTAATCCCTCTTTGGTTTGACCGAGAGATTATCAGCACTCTCTCTCTATATATATATATATATGTATATATATATTTGAAGATATTTTTATAGGTACAAAATTTTATTATGGCGATAAAGGTATTCAGCTTAATATTACTAGACATATTAAAACGCGTGAAGCAACCGGTTTCGCTCCCGCTCATCAGGCTTCCAACGGGAGATTTTAATTTAAAAAACAGAAAATGTACACTAAAAAGAATTGTGTAGGGGGGGAGGAAAAAAAATGAGCAAAAGGAGCTAGAGGCAAATGACAGCGAGCCCCAACAAACACTCACGTTGTTTACACAAGGAAGGTTTGCGGGACCCGATGTAAAGTGCCTCCAGCACCTTCAGGTGAAATAAAGAGTGTGACCGGGACAATACGGTGAACCGGTCGACACTAAAATTCACTGCACACGATCTGCTATTTAATAAGTGCTCACAAATTGTTCTTTTGACACAAGTGTTCTTTTGACATCTGTTCTCTGTACACTTGTGTTCCTTTGATGGAAACTGTCGATATTTGCCGTGATATGCTTTATCGCAGTACTTTGTCTCCACCAAGTATCCCGGAGGCAACTTTTGTTGAGTTGATGAAATTTGCCACGTCTTTTGTCGAATTTAGTTTTAATAACACCATGTTTCGACAAGTTGACGGGGTCGCTATGGGTTCCCCTTTGGGTCCAGCTCTGGCCAGCATATTTGTGGGCTTTCACGAACAAAAGATGTGGAATAATGTACTCCGTCCTCAACTATATCGTCGGTATGTTGACGACACTTTCTGTTTATTTAACAATGAAGTTGAGGCCGATCTGTTTCTTTCGTTTCTAAATGGTATCCATCCAGCGCTAAGGTTCACTGTTGAGAAGGAATCCAATTATCAATTGGCCTTCTTGGATGTATTAGTACATCGTACAGCAACAAGTTTTCTTACTTCTATTTATAGGAAACCAACTCTTGCGGGAATGTATACGCGTTGGGACTCCTTTTGCCCCTCCAAACGTAAGATAGACTTAATTAGAACCCTCGTACATAGGGCACTAAAAATCTGTTCAGAGCCCTTCTTGGACGATGAGATCAATTTTGTCAAGGATACCCTATGTGGTATAGGTTATCCACCTAATACTGTTCATTCGGTTATCCGAGACAAAATTGAGGAGTTCAGAAGTGCCAAACACTGTATCGTTAAAAAGTGCCCTGTTTATCTAAGATTGCCTTGGGTTGGAACTAAATGTGAAAGTATGGTCAGACAAATTTCATCTAAGGTTCGTCGCTGTTTTTTCTCTGCCGAGGTACGGATTGTTTTTCAAACCCGGCCCATGGTTCGTCCAGTGTGTAAAGACGTCCTCCCTCCTCATCAAATTAACTCTATAATTTACGAATATAATTGTAGTTGCGAGGTTAACTACATAGGAAGGACGACACAACGCTTGGACATGAGAATTAAACAGCACGTTCCTACCAAAATCAGGAACCACACTTTGCCGTTGAATGGACTCGTCCCAAACACCTACGGGTCCGCCATATGTGAGCACTTATTAAAGAGCAGATCGTGTGCAGTGAATTTTAGTGTCGACCGGTTCACCGTATTGTCCCGGTCACACTCTTTATTTCACCTGAAGGTGCTGGAGGCACTTTACATCGGGTCCCGCAAACCTTCCTTGTGCAAACAACGTGAGTGTTTGTTGGGGCTCGCTGTCATTTGCCTCTAGCTCCTTTTGCTCATTTTTTTTTTTTCCCCTACACAATTTATTTTTTTTTTTTAGTGTACATTTTCTGTTTTTTAAATTAAAATCTCCCGTTGCAAGCCTGATGAGCGGGAGCGAAACCGGTTGCTTCGCGCGTTTTAATATGTCTAGTAATATTAAGCTGAATACCTTTATCGCCATAATATATATATATATATATATATATATATATATATTTATTATAATTTTATCATATAGACAAAACCATTTTACTCACTACAAAGATGCAACTTGGTTTCAGTGCATTTCAAATGCACTTCGGCGGTTGAGAGTCGAAAATGGTTATGAACAATCCTGCTTGTAGGCAAACAGTATGGGAAACGTCACTTCCTTTTTTCCGTTTGTTCGAGAAGAAAAATATATACATAAAAAGATTAGGTGTCGGAGTGAAAAATAGTGCTTGTTGATAGCAGTTTGGTGATGAATGGACCTGGGGTTTAATGTTGATTGGTCTGTGGAAATTTTTTTCCGCTGATAAACATCGGTAAAGAGTTTAGGCACATCATCTCACAAGCGTCCTAAGAGTGAGAGGTAGGGGAGGGAAGATAGAGATAGGGGATAATATTACATTTGAGTAATATTTTCATTCTCATCGCATCGGATATATATATATATATATATATATATAAAGACATTTTTTATGTTTATACATTCTTTTTATAGATACAAATATTGAATTAAATGCTCTGTTTATAATAAACAGTACTAACGACATTTACCGGCCTGAATGTCCGAGAAGTTTTCATAGAAAATATGCGTCCTCCCACAGGAATCGAACCTGTATCCTATATGAAACCGTCATATAGCCTGACGTGCTTTACCGATTTCGCCACAGAGGGGCGTTTCGGTTAGCAAGGACAATTTTACTGCTTTTAAACTACAATTCTCCATAATTTCCTCGCGTACATTCATATCTGCTCGAGGTGTATCCAAATGTAAACAAATGACATCACACATTATGAAATTAAAGCACGTCAGGCTATATATATCCGTATAGGATACAGGTTCGATTCCTGTTGAAAGACACATATTTTCTATGAAAATTTGTCGGACATTCAGGCCAGTAAATGTCGTTAATAGTGTTTATTATATACAGAGCATTTACTTAAATATTTGTATCTATAAAAAGAACGTATAAACATAAAAAAATGTCTTAATAAAATAATTGTCGGCCTTTGTCGATTTCATAATATATATATATATATACACACACATACATATGAATTGAGAGATTTAGAATCAACCAAATATATATACACACTTTAGGAAAGTAAAAATTGTCTATCGTAGTTTATCAAATTGTGATAACACTTTACTATAGTACGATATTTTCTCGACAGATTGCATTAAATTGGCGATTCTTAGACATGAAGACATTGAAAGCGTATATGCAGCTATCACACTTGACACACTGACCAACGTTGTCCAAACATCAGTTCGCCATACTGGTAAATATCTGAAAGCTAAAGGCCACCATTTTAAACATCTCTTGTGATTGTAGAGTCAAAAGTTAACTTGTATTAATCTGGTAATGTCTGAATAAATTTAGTATTAGAATATCTAGACAATGTTTGTCTTTCCAGTCATGAATATAAGAACTAGATTGGCAGATAGGTCCCATCATTTTACTGTTGAATTTTCTAAATGTAACTGTTATAAAGTTCTATTTTCACACTTCTCGACTGTGGAAATCTCTTTCGTCTTTTTGCTTTCCTGTTAACTACGATCTTCAATGAATAAGCTGCAATGGTAAGCGTCATCTTTTTTTTTTTTTTTCTGAAAACCTGTTCTTTTATCGTCCTTTCGCCTCGCTAATTTTTTCTCAGTTTATTCCCCTCTCATTAACATCTTACATCTTAGTAGCTTTATCGCCTTACTTAGTTTGAAATAATTTAAAAAATATGTATTATCGAAGGAATATTCCCCAGTGTCTGACAATTTTTAATTACATGGGACTAATTATTTTGCCTTTGGTGCAGGTATGAATGTTCTACTAGTCTCTGGTTTTCTTGATTCGTGAATTGCCTGACAGCGTCGTCTTTGTGGAATTATAATTTCTTCATAAATTAATGTTTGCTTCTTCAGCTAGCCTTATTCTTTAAGCTTATTTATTCCTGGCTTTAGGTAATACCACGACGCCGTGGTTCCATTTTGCATGAGTTATTGATTTTTCTAAACCTTCCGGAAAAAATTCCTTATTCATGGGATATATCAAATAAGTTGCACAAAATTGAATCTGCTAAACTTGTTAAGAAATGTAAAAAAAAAAAATATGATTAATTTGACATTAGTTTTATTTTTATATAATTGATGTGGTTTCGCTATTTTATGTCTAACACTTTAAGCATTGGGCTTCTCGCATATACGTCGAGCGTCGATTTTGTCACGTACATGCTGAACAAGATATATACGCCTCAGATAACATACATTTTTTACTGCTACTAAATAGCCATGCGCAAAACTCTTAATGCTGATCGAGGGGTCGTTTGTCTTCTGTTGATCCCACAAATTATTTGTTGATTTAGAAAACTGATGAGGTCTTAGAGAGGATGCAAACAAGGAGGAGGCTTATACTTAACATTAGGAATAGGCAGCTGGTACGCATCATGAGGAAGGAAGGCCTGTAGAATCTGATACTCACGGATCGAATAGAGGGAAAGAGAGACCAGGGAAAACAACGCGTTACATACCTGGCGGGCTTAAGCAAGTGGATGATAGAATGTAGTCTGGGGAAGAAGCAGAGGGAAGGAACTTGTTGGCAGCTGCAAGGGATAGAAGGAGTTGGAGAGCCATTATCGCCTACGTTCTGAAATGAGATGGTATATAAAAAGAAAAAAAACGCACATTTTCATTTCATGGAAAATAGCTAGGAAAGCATTTTGATCTCTGCTTCTGATTGATACAAAGGTGTAGATATTAAAATGTATGAACTGACAATAACATACATGTACAGGTCAAGGGAGGTAACACATACTGTTTCATAAATAAATACAAAATGGGGTGTCTATCTCAAATACGAAGTATTCCCTATAATAAAGTTTGAAGTACTAAAAATGTCGGATTAAAAAAAAAAAACTCCATTGATTCTTTAGAAATATATTTTCCAATGTTTGAATAAGGTTTGGGTCAAAAGATTTGTTATTGTTTGTTCAAGTACATATTTATTCTATTCTGCACCAAACACATTTTTACGACCACTATGGCGCATTTATACATAAATGAACTTTTTTACATGTGTCATGTAGAAAAGTCTTCAATAATGTTGACAAGCCGCCCCCATATACGTACGTTATATCAACAACATCTTCATATTAGCAAACAGAAGAAATTACAAACTGAAATAACTATTTGAGAATAATACTGTCCTACACTTACGAATTCAATATTAATAAAAAAAATAATCCCTTTCCTTGACGTATTAGTCGATTCCTGCAGCTATAGCTTCATGTATATATTTAACTACAAAAGTGAGTGTCCTCACAGATACAACATAGCTGGAATAGTTTAGAAAATACCTGAAAACCATACGACCAGTTGACTCCAGTCTTGTGAGGGAAATTGGGTAGTCGGATGTTTTGTGGGAGCCGTCGATGGTGCTAACATGAAGTGATAATCCATCGTGACTGAGGGTTTGAGAGCGCTGGCTTTGTTCAAACTGTTGATCACACGAGATAAGGCGGTCTCTTCCAGAAACTTTAACTAAGGTAAGCTCAGTGTAAAACAGAGGTTGGGGGTCTGTGGGTGTTGAAAAAAGACAAAGGTGCCTGAGCAGCCATTCTAGAAGACGGGCATCCTCAGATACGAGAGGCCACCCATTTTAGACAGACATTATTATATGAAGATGATGAGATGACAGTGGAATCGGTTTCCTAAGGTCGGTATATAAGGCAAAACTCTGAGATTGCATTGTGATTTTTTTTAGTACAATAGGGCCAATAAATGAAATTAGCTTATCAAATTCGACGACCCGAAAAGTTTTGTTTGGTTTAAACATATAATAGTCATTGTGTGTTGGATTTTAAATGAGCCCACTGAAACCACAAAGTATTTATCGAAACGAACTAACAATTACATTCTGCTTTCTGCTCTTCGGATCTGATAAGCTATTTTATAGTCCCATTTATCATCAAATATTTGCCAACCCAATTTCCTCACAGTTTCTATTCCGACCTTAGGAAACCGATTCCGCCCTGTCTCATGTATATGATGATGATGGACTCCACTGTCCATTTCGATGTATGAGGATCGGATAACCTCATTGAGTTTTTATGTTTGCGTCAAATGTGACACTTCAGTCCCGCAAGTAGCCTGCATATAAGTCCGCATATTGTGCAACCGCGACGATCTGGTGACTAAACCACAGGAATATTTATTGACGATTTTCGCCCTTGTCTTTCGTCTCTTAGCCGCGGTGTATACGACTGATTTCGAAATTTCTGATACAACTCCGTCATAAATATCTCCAGTTGTTTCTATCCATGGTAACTCGCTCGAAGTTAATATGACACACGTTGACAGTTGAGAGGGAACTCTTTAGCTTGGTTTATAACTGAGCTACGGCCGTCCAACACTCATTTGTCCACCTTCAAGCTGGCCATATACGAGGTCAATAGGTACACTGTAATCACTCTTCCTTACAAATGGCAAGACCTGGGAATGACGACAAAATACACCTGTCAGTAAGGCCTTTGATAGGGTGATTATAGGTTTTGAGAATGAAACATTCTCTTAACTGCTGTTGTTTGTATATCCACCCTGACCCGGTGGGGTAGCACCTACTACAGTTCCAGTTACGGGCAAATAGTGAAACCCAAACAATATATATATATATATATATATATATATATATATATATATATATATATAATGATGAAATATACTTTTCAAGCATGCTTTATTTATGTCTTACGTTCTAGCCCTGATATTGAGTACTGTATGTAAATGTAAAAGTGGGAATTGAAGTCAAAACCCAGCGGAGACAATGTTTCTTGCTTATACGCAATCATCAGGCCATATATATATATATATATATATATATATATATATATATAAACCGCATAAAATAGATAACTAAGCTGTAATGGCTTGAGACAATGGACATCAAAACTCAGCGGAGACAATTTGTTTCTTGCTTATGCGCAATCATCAGGCCATATATATATATATATATATATATATATATATATATATATATATAATATAAAAACCTCATAAAATAGATAACTAAGCTGTAATGGCTTGAGACAATGGAAGTCATGGACAACTTTTACCCTCCCTGTACACAACAAACGGAAATGGTTAAGAAAATTAGAAAAACTCAAAAATGATTAATCATATCAAGTCATATTCAACGAAATGTTTAAAAGAAAGGTTGCTGCCCACACCCACAAATATATAGTCGTCCACAGACACTGTTTCGCTGTATCACAGCTTTTCAGTGTGATTTGACACGCGATTGCTTCAAGCCGAAAACTCGACCGATCTGTCATCAGTCGGAGACTCTTACTCCAAGGTTATCAGCGCACGATACGGAGAAAAGGAATTTTTAACGCGTTATATACATGATATAAGCATTGTCAGCTGCCAGACCGCTCTATTCATTGTGAAGAGCTTGGCATTATAGCAGCAGCAGCCGTCAAATATTTATTTCAAAGGAACTGCGGAGTAATGGACAGAGGCTCGAATTGAAAAGTCGGACAGTTCGAATTCCAGTGAAGTTTTTCCGTACCAACTACCTATGTTGTCAATTGTCTTCATTCGTTCTGCTGTTGTCCGTCTGTGGGGATATCTCTTGAATGCATTTAATACTGAAATAAAGGGTTCATTTGGAAATTCTTTAAGGTTTACCGGAGGATGCAACGACCGAAACGTTGTTACAAGAATATGAAAGAAGAGGGTATTAATCCGAAAGGAAATAATGCAACTAGGAATTAATCTATGCAAAGTAAACTGGCGTCAATCTTTCGAATCCAGAATAAACACCGCAGTCAGGCTAAATGCCACAGGGTGAAAACGTTTCTTTTTTATTTTCTTCGTTTCCGCAAAAGACAACAGAGATGTTAAAATCAATATGCCATTCGAAGGCAAACTGCTTTTTCTTTTTCTCTCACCAAAACACGCACATTGTCCATAATTCATTAGAGCAGTATGTCGTTGAAGAGATAGAAAAATGCTAACTTCTCGATGAAACGTTTTGTGGCGGATGCGTGTTCATCGAAGTAATATTCGAAATGAAAGGACAATTGAAAATAGGAAAGCAACAGGAACGTGTTGTTTCGTAATAAAAGTTAAGCCAGAGGTGGCAAGAATTGAAAAAAAAGGACAATAAAAAAAAAAAAAAAAAAAAGGAAATATACTTCCATATAAAGGATCTGCTGTTTTGTATTGGTTTGCGTGCACGCTTCGAAAACAGTTGAGAAATTCTGTTCTCGGAGGAGAATCTATTCCTAACACACGCATACACACAGGTAGATATGCGTGTTTGTGTTAGTTGGAATTAATATAAAATAAGTAACATTATACAAGTGGAGATATATATATATATATATATATATATATATATATATATATATATATATATATATATATATATGAGAGAGAGAGTGCGTGTGCGTAATATATACATATGTATAGTGTGCGTATAAATATATATATATATATATATCAATTATGTAGTGCGTGTTCAATTTATATAACGTAAATCATTCATACAAAAAACAAATAATGAAGTTAATTATATGGCAAGAATCACTCTTGCAAACAATATTTAATAATAAAATACAATCAACCTCGAATCCGTTAATGAATGGTATGATCCTTGTTTATAAATTCCGGTTTTATCAGGTCTTATTATTGCTACTAGCTCGGCTTTCAGTCGTTTCATACGGCCATCATCAGGTAGAAAATTATGTAAGTTTTTTAAATCCAGGTAATAATGAGACATCGAAAGATAGTGCAGACCGAAAGAGGTGTTTTTAGAAATGTGATATTGTTAACTGTAAGAATAATTTTGGAGCGTGCAGACGCTAAGGTTGAATTTTTTGAAATTTTAAAATTGTCCGTTCTTGTACTTGTATTTAGTTCATGCCACCTTTACTACAAAAAAAGCCTACTTCTACAGTACGGCCACACGTTTAAATCTTTTCGTACTAACGCCGGTGTCCCCCAGGGTCTCCATCTTTAGTCCTACTCTATTTTTTTTTTATTTTCATTAATGACGTCCTGATTACGTCAGCTCTCAGCTTGGTATCTACGCTGATGACACAACAATTTACTCTTGCCTCGATAGTAAGGCTTATGAGTCTGACCAGATCAAAATTGCATCCGATGTCTAAAACGACCTCAACTCCGTAGTTATCTAGGGCAAAAGATATTCTGTTAATTTTAACACCTCCAAAACTAAATTTATCTCTATTACTATATCTGAGAGGCTCACGTTCTCTGCTGATATGAAGTGGAAAGGCTATATTGAATCCATAGTAGGTCAGCCGCAATGAAAGTCGGTTCGCTGTATAGGTTGAGACAAATTTTCTCTCTAGAATCTCTTACATATCTCTAATTATACCATTCTTGGAATAGTGATGCCGCATATGGTCCGGTGCTTCTGCTATTTACTCTGAGTTCCTTGATAAGATCCAAAGAAGAATCTGCAATATTATTAGTCCTGATCTGGCGGCTCAGCGCCAGACACTTTCACACCGACGTAAGAGTGCTTCTCATGTCCTTTCTATAAATACTTCCATGATAATTGTTCGAATGAGCTCTTCACAAATCTCCCTATAGTTCTTTTAAGCTCAGCACTAGACACTCGTCGAGATCTCATTTTACTGCCTAGACGTAGCCGTAAATTCTATTCGGACAGTTTCTTCTCTCGTAATTCTCGCTTGTCAAATGCCTTTCTAGCTCCTTGCTTCCCAGCCAACTTTAATCTACTCAAATTTAAATGCATGCCAATCGCTATATACTGTCGAACTGTTTACTACCATCTTTTTCTGTTCATCATAATAACTGAGTATTAGTGGCATTACTGTCTTGCTTGATGTGATTCCGATTAAAAAATATGAGTGTGTTCCATATATATATATAATAGCAAAAATCCAAAATTACTTTATGTGGGTATAGTCTATTTCAGACCGGCACAACATCAGCCCTCGAATGCCCGTCAAATTGGGGTTTTCAATTTATTTATATAGTAATCCTACTCAAAGGGATGCCTTGTTTTTGATTTGTGTTGGTGACAAGGGGAGGATGTAAAGTATCTCTTTAATGGAAAGTTGTCTGGAGTCGGAGTTTATTTATGGCCAGAGCCTCTCATTGTATGTAAATGAATTTAAGTTCTTACTGTAAGATACTACACTATACAAACAACACGTATGTTTTACTGAGATTCACAGTAAGTAGTATTTAGACAATAAGGGGTTAATATTAATAAGTGGCGGGTGACTTAAATAGAAAACAAATTAAAGTTAAAATAAATTATTTGAGTGATAGATTCATAAATGTTGAGTAATACCGAGACACCCAATGGAATCAATCATGCTGTACAACACACAGACATATAGCCACACACACATGTACGTTTACATACCTATGCATATATGTACCCATAAACACATATATACATACACATGCATATACACACACACACACACACACACACACACACACACACACATATATATATATATATATATATATTTAATATTAGTGGACAGTACATACATATATATATATATTTAATATTAGTGGTCAATACATATATATATATATATATATATATATATATTTAATATTAGTGGTCAATACATATATATATTTAATATTAGTGGTTAATACACACACACACACATATATATATATATGTACCCATAAACACATATATGCATACACACGTGTGTATGCATATACACACACACACACACACACACATATATATATATATATATATATATATTTAATATTAGTGGTCAATACATATATATATATTTTAATATTAGTGGTTAATACACACACACACACATATATATATATATATATATATATATATATATATATATATATATATATATATATATATAAATAAATTTCCAAGAGGATAGAATCCAGGTAGAACTCAATGTCCAGGACAGAGTAATAATATAATAGAGCTCAAACATTATAAACATGGAATATTAGTGTTTGAGCTTTATATATATATATATATATATATATATATTCACAATAAAGTCCCTTTACAATTAAGGTATTGAAATTTTTAATCACTTTGAATTTGTGTATTTCTGGTAACTTTTTGATGAAAGAACTACTGTTAAATGAATCCCCTGACATTTGAAGACATGTAGATTGGGAGGGATGCCAACCTTTTTCAACAGATATTAATACACTAAGCTTCTTCCTATGGGTTTATGATGAAAATTATCACATATCGAACAATAATACGTAACATCACTGATCTAAATTAAAAGAATACTACTGAAATTGCCACCACTGATGAGGCTATGCTACAACGAACATGGCAAGACATCGTATACCATATTGATGTGCTTCGTGATTATTTGAAAGGGTTTGCTAATTAATACAATAATTTGAAAGTTTTTATGTGTACTAAACACATACAAACTTTTACATTATTGTATTTCCAAGTAATGAATAAACATTATTTTCATATAATTAAGTAAATATGCATAGAAAAACAGAAAAAAAAGTTTGATTTAAAATAAATTTAAAATCCCAATTTAATGTGTGAAAAACGTATTTGTTCAATGAAAATTTCAGATTTTAAAACTTTTAAATTTGTTTCAATACTCCAGATTATACAAGTGGAATATTCTAGAATATTCCATTAATGTTATCAGTAATTAGTTTTAGCCTAAAAAATAAAACGGAACATTCTGTAATTAATATTCCTGCAAGAAGTTTATCATTATGCCAAGAGGTAAAGAATTGACAAATTCACAAAATGAATTGTGTGTTATGCTCTGGAAAGAAGGTAAAAGTTAGAGAATAATAACAACCTGAAGATTGTATCATTAGTTCATTCATTGCAAATTATAAAAACTCAGTACTGTTGAAAGCCAAGAACAAAATCCAATGGTTACTCGTCCAGACGTGCAGGATGATTTGCTTTCAATCTGTCACTAAACGGACAATAAACAATGAAATTCATAGGAACAATCTTAAGTCACGCTCCCTTCGTAAAACTCCAATCTTACTGAAAAAGCACAGAGATGCCAGGTTGAACTTCATTCGTGAACATACGGGTAAGAAGAAATCGTATTGGGAAAGATTATTATGTATATACGAAACCAAAAGTGAGTTGACTGGATGTAATTCTAGAAATCATGTTTGGAGGAAAAATGGCGATGCCTGAAAACAAAAGAACACAGTTATAACCGTTATAAATTAGGGGGTGGGATGAATTATGGTTTCTGCAAAATGTCCTGGCATCATATCAGTGATAGATGGTAGAATGGATGTCGAGGCATATCGAAATATTTTTTAAGCAAATTTGATGATTTCGATTGAAAACGTTGAACTCCCTCCTGATTGAATCTTCCAACAAGATAATGATCCCAAACACACTGCAATATCTACGAAAAATGGCTTGATGAAAATAATGTAAATATCCTGAAATGGCCAAGTCAATTCCCAGATTTAAACACAAATCTGTGGCGTTATTTGAAAATTCAAATCCAATTGGGAGCCCTAACAAACAATCCGGATCTGAAGATAAAATAAACCTAGTCCACCAATTATTTTAATATATATCCAGTTCATACGTTATTTTTTATAGATACAAATATTTAAGTGAATGCTCTGTTTATAATAAACAGTATTAACAACATTTACTGGCCTGAATGTCCGAGAAATCTCATAGAAAATATGTGTCCTCCGAATGGTATCGAACTTGTATCCTACACGAAACCGTCATATAGCCTGACATTTAGCGATATCGTCAGGTTAGCAAAAACGACAGTAATTTGACTTTGGAGGAATGGACCATTTGTCTACTGTGCTGGCCCAATATATCTTGGCAATAACTTACAACACTTGTGGTTACCATCTTACTCACCAAGATCAACGTTGCTTAACTTCGATGATCGGGCGAGAATCGTTGTGATATGGTCGTTAGCCGTGTGTTTGCATGATATTCATCGCACACACACACACACACACACACACACACACACACACACACACACACACACACACACACACATATATATATCTTTCATGTGTCTATAAAATCAGATTTATTCCATCTACTCTGGTTGATTTTGCGTGTGCGCTGTATAAAGCTTAGATAAAATGACAAAGACATATAAAAATTGGAAGGTGAAAGATTTGAACGAACGAAGTCAAATAAAAAAAATCTTTTAGGAGAACAGTGTCAGCGAAAGCTGCTTCCAAAATGCATTAATCTGCCATGCACACATTGGCCTGTTTTAACCCGCAGGGAGAGAACGAAGAAAATATTCCTTCAACGAGAGAACAGCTTTCTCATGTGCAATAAAAAAAAATATGGTTGATTTCCTGAAGAAGAATGTCAATGCTTTGCTTTTGCCCATTTTGGTGCCAAATGCCACATCCGGCATCTTCCGGGTTTTTTCTCCAGGAATGCTGCATTTTAAATGGCCAATTGACTATTCCTTTAATTAATGACGCCACATTTCTTCTTCTTCTTCTTTATCATAATAATAATAATAATTATTATTATTATTATCATTATTAATAATAATAGTTATTCGATTAATTCAGTCTATAAATATTTTTACACATGTTTGTAAAAAATGATGGTTCCTGTTTGAATCTCTGGGATGGGAAGTTACCATTATTTACATGCAGAC
>OZ038486.1:102009529-102107029 GCA_964036315.1 Acanthosepion esculentum
CCATATTATATACATATCAAGAAAGTATACGTGGCTTCTTGTTATGCTAATATATATATATATATATATGCAAATTTTCAGGATAAGAACTGAGACATTACTCTATTGAACAATTTAGTTCATGCCACATTGACTGATAAACTCCAACAACAAACAAATTCTCAAATTCCCATATTATTAAAATCGCACTCTCTTAAATTTTCAAAAAAATTCAATCTTAGCGTTGCGACTGCACACTCTAAAAGTTTTTAGCCGTTAAAAATAACACATTTCTAAAAAATAAAAACGTATCTCGATTTGCATTTAATTTTCCGTCTCTGATGCTACCTGGATTTTACTAAAAACAAAATAATTTCCATGCCCGAGGATGACGGAATGTACAGTTGAAAGTACTTGCAGATTAAAAAAAAACAGAAAACAACTTGTAGTTATTAAAAACAAGGATCATAACATTCATCGAGTGGTTCGTACGTTAATGCAACTTTAAAATTTTGTTTGCGAAGAGATTTCGCCATTTTATATCATTAACTTTACTAATCTACTTTTTGTATGAATGATTCATTATAAAATATATATATATATATAGTGGGGGGGGGAAGAAATTTTCGTACACCAGGATTTTTTAAAACTTTAACATAGATTTTATTAAAGAATTTTGTAAACCATACAATATTTGTATACCATGGTCATAATGCTGCAATATGGAAAATAATTAAGAAAAAATTGTTTATATTAATGAAATTATATGAAATTAAAAAATAAATAAATTGGAGTCGAAAAAAGTATTCGTACAACATAATACCTATTTAATACTTTGTAGCCTATCTCTTACTCAATTCAACAGCAATCAATCTCTTTCTGTAGATTTTAATCAATGAATTGCAAGTTTCGGTTGGTATTCTACTCCATTCTTCTTCGAATATTCCTTTTAGGTCCAGGATGTTTTGGGGCGAAGATGGAGGTGGGGGCTCTTGCGTGGTGAACCAGATTTCGATTTGTTTTCGACAGTTTTTATTTTACACTTAGCAATAACGGAACTAATAATAGTAAATCGTATATTCAGGATAACTGCTATTTTCCTATAGCTTTTGCCTTCCTTCCAATGTTTGACGATCAATTCTTTTGGTGAATTTGCCTTTCCCCATCATGATAATTATTGCGCATGATTTGTGTGCGGAGATAACCTTAAATAAGAAAAGAATTGCGGAATCTTCTAGATTGTTCCGGCGATAAGATAATTGGAAGAATTTAGCAAAATCTTATGTAAATAAATGTAATTTAAACCTATCGATATGGAAGACATATTTTGTACGAATATTTTTTTGCCTCAAAATTTTACAAATAACACATACTTTCATTTCTAACAAAGTTTTCTAATTCCTTTTTGCATATTGCAATGGTGTAGAAATATTGTTTTTCATAATTTATAACTATCTTAATTAAAAAATTTCATGGTGCACTAATATTTATTTCTCCCACTGTGTGCGTTTATATATATATATATATATATATATATATATATATATATATATTTATATATATAAAGATAGTCCACGCAAGCTTCTTATAATATGTGGATTTAATAGGCCATTTAACGAAATTCGAGAGATAAAACGAAAATGATAATATCGCTAATAAGAATAAGAATATTTATTTTATATTAGTTACTAACTGGAAGCACGTTGGAAAGAGTTTTGAAGTTGGAATTTTCGGACACTCCTGTGTCTTTTATCGACGAGACAAGATATAAAAAATGAAGTGGGACTCACTCTTTCAAGGAATTTGCTTATTTCTTTCTTTCTTTTTTTTTCTTTTTCATATGTTGCATTACCGTAAGAAAATTGCTAGTTTTGTCATCGTAATTTGCCATGGTTAGACTTGAGGAGGGTTTGTAGAAAGCATTGTATGGAAACGGTTATTCTTTGAGTAAGCATAAATTCGTATTTAATCCTATGTGAGTGTTGACATTGAAAATTTATTTCATCTCAGACTTTCGGCGTACTCGTTGACTCATATGAGATATATATATATATATAATTTCGTATTCGTATAAACATTATTTTTAATGTGTACAGTTCTTATCCTGGTTTGTCTTTGATTTATGAAACACTAAAATTAATTAAAAACACCTAGATCCAGAAATCTTACTAAAAAGCGAATTGTACTTCACGACTGGAATTGATTTTTTTTCAGTAGGAAGACCGCTCCTATAGGTAAAGCTATAGATGTCTGTGTCTGTGGAGTGCTTATTAATATAAATCCAGATTTATCGGTTCTTTATATGGAACTAAAATATATTTCCAATTGTGCACACAAAACTCCACTGAAGAAATAATGAAAACTCTATATAACGTTTAAATTGAGCTGTGTAGACATAATGCCTATCTAGATTGCCATCCATACATGTCTATGACTTCACAAAATAGATGACTTCCCAATTCCCCAACAAATTCTAACCCATGGTAAACCAGCTTCCTCATCTGTTTCTCCATCCCTAAATGACCGGTGATTGCCAACAATGGAGGTTTTACGACCCGTTTTATGATCGTTTACAAGCCAAAATGGCTACTCTTCCACTTCGCTAACTCTCAGGACCAACTGTTAGACTAATAAATAATCCTGTTCTTATGATGTCACGTTCGGCCATATTATTGGCTCGGTGCCTCGATTCTTGAATGTTTTACGAACTTCTTCCAGCAATAACCATTTTTCTGCATTCCCACTAGTGAGCATATGTTTAATTGAATAGTAAACGACAACATGTATCTAAACTTTTCCTTATTCTTAACTCTTAGCTATTTCCTCTTTCATGCGTACAATTTCCAGATGTATATTCGTTTTTAGGAATTATGAACACTTCGTGGTTTATATAAAACCGAAATATATTCCGGATTGTAAAAGGTATCTTATAGTACCCAAGCAGTACCCCAATCTAAGTACTGACCGGATTCAACATAGCTTAACTTTAGTGAGCAATAGTTTTCAGCTTAATATGATCCTAAGTCACAATTTCCAGAAAAAAATGGTTACAGAACTGTTTTACAATGACGAACATTCTGATCTTTAAGCTTTGTTATGTTCCGTGTACCTTCAAGACGTGGGTGATCATGTCTCTCTACAACTTCCTATCCTTAGTAGCTTCAAACAGTTATGTCTGCTTACTATTCTTCCCGTGTTCTGCCATTCTTTCACACAAGTTCGTGAGGTATGTTACTAAATGTTTCTTTCGTATATATATATATATATATATATATATATATATATATATATATATATATATATATATAATGTATGTGTGTGCATATATATATATATGTGCATATAATATATATAATGTATTTATGTGTGTGCATATAATATATATATATATATATATTATGCATGTGTGTGCATATAATATATATATATAATGTATTTATGTGTGTGCATATAATATATATATATATATATATTATGCATGTGTGTGCATATAATATATATATATTATGTATGTGTGTGCATATAATATATATATATGTTATGTATGTATGTGTGTGCATATAATATATATATTATGTATGTGTGTGCATATAATATATATATATATATATATTATGTATGTGTGTGCATATAATATATATATATATGTTATGTATGTGTGTGCATATAATATATATATATATGTTATGTATGTATGTGTGTGCATATAATATATATATATATGTTATGTATGTATGTGTGTGCATATAATATATATATATATGTTATGTATGTATGTGTGTGCATATAATATATATATATATGTTATGTATGTATGTGTGTGCATATAATATATATATATATGTTATGTATGTATGTGTGTGCATATAATATATATATATATGTTATGTATGTATGTGTGTGCATATAATATATATATATATATATTATGTATGTGTGTGCATATAATATATATATATATTATGTATGTATGTACGTGTGTGCATATATATATATATATATATTATATATGTATGTGTGTGCATATAATATATATAATGTATGTATGTATGTGCATATAATATATATAATGTATGTATGTGCATATAATATATATAATGTATGTATGTGCATATAATATATATAATGTATGTATGTGCATATAATATATATAATGTATGTATGTGCATATAATATAATGTATGTATGTGCATATAATATATATAATGTATGTATGTGCATATAATATATATAATGTATGTATGTGCATATAATATATATAATGTATGTATGTGCATATAATATATATAATGTATGTATGTGCATATATTATATATAATGTATGTATGTGCATATAATATATATAATGTATGTATGTATGTATGTGCATATAATATATATAATGTATGTATGTATGTATGTGCATATAATATATATAATGTATGTATGTATGTATGTGTGTGCATATAATATATATATTATGTATGTATGTATGTGTGTGCATATAATATATATATATAGTGTATGTATGTGTGTGCATATATATATATATATATATAATGTATGTATGTATGTGTGTGCATATAATATATATATATAGTGTATGTATGTGTGTGCATATATATATATATATATATATATATATATATATATATATATATATATATTTCTTGCATGTAATATGTCCTCTGTGTGTCAAATTCTCTAAACCTTCGTTCGAAAGATTTCAGGTTTTTCTTACCTATTCCAAATTTAAAGAGAAATTTCTATTCAAATAGACTATTACTTCCATTCAAAAAAGCTACTTTCTATAGCTCGTGGACGCTTACCTGAACATTATCTTAACAATTTAACAATCTTAACCATTTTAAATAAAAAGTCAATCGTTATCTATCCTCTTTATCTCCATAATCTTCACTTCATCCAGCTTTTTCGCTCATATCACACTTTTGTCATTATAACTATTTTAAGTGTAAACCTCTACTGTGAGTGACTCTTGAGACTATTAAAAAACACACATATCTATGTAATATGTTTTGTATTTTATTTTTATGGGTTGTTCTTTCTGTTTTAGCGATGGTCATTTAAATAATTGTGACGATTTTAGATCATTTAAATTATTGTGTAGATAAGATTTAGGGTCTTGATAGAATTGCTTCAAATGGAACTCTGCTGGAATTCTATTATAATAAAAAATGATTTAAAATGCTTATAGTTTAATATTAAGCATGTGCAAGTTTTTTTTACATAACTGCGGGAAAAGTTTTGCTTACGTCATATTGACGTCATACAAGAAAAACCATCTGCTACTGATGTCGTTTCTGGCGAATGAACACACAAAATATCAGCTTCTTCCTTACAAATATTAATGGCTTCCCATTGATGTTAACTCTACATCTATAATGGAAAGAAAACTGTAAATAAGTTTAATTAATTGCCTGATATAGACATTGTGAAGAACAGATCCATAGACCTGAACTTTTTATTGGATACCCGTGTTTGAAATAGACGTCATGATTTGTTTTTAATTTATACTTTCCCAAGCGGAATGTGATAAGCGTATTCCCGGTTTTCAAGAAGGTGAGTGAGAGCTCATCCCTCCTCTTAGCATAGACCCATTAGTTTCTTCAGTATCATTAGCAAGCTTTTTGAGGCTACCACCAACAAAATGATTAACGACAAGCAGTACAGGTGTCATTCGGCCCGATCCACTGCTGATGTTCTAACTACCATTACTCCCAGAATCAGTGATGGACTAGACAACAAATACATCTGAATGAGTATAGCATTAAAATTCTCAAAGGCCTTTGATAAGGTGCTGCATAAAGTATTGCTGCACAAGCTATGGCATCACAAGAAGAGTTTTCTCAATTATGTCCTTCCTAACGGGTAGATCCCTGAAGGTAGTTGTTAACAGCCAATAAACAATGCAAGCGTCGCTTCTTTGGCCAAGCCTGTTTTTAATTTACATAAATGATCTACCTAAGAGTATACTCTGATCATTTGTGAATATCTATGCTGATGATACAAAGGTATATGGGTGCACCTTCCAAACCCTAGATGACCAGGTATCTGCAGCTGAACTCTCATCCAGTTGGAGAAACACCTCGAAAACCAAACTAGATACATTCCATCATTCGCCGATCGAACCCTAAACTATCATGGGTGTTTCGTCAGGGAGGGCTACGTGTCTTGGGCGACTCTTGGAACTCAATTCAAACCTCAAGTGAAACTCGTACATACAATCCATCGCTAAAGATGCAGGGAAAATGGTCAGTTCCCTGTACAGAGCCAGTAATTACCGGACTTATTCTGCTCTCCTCTACGTTTACAAGAGACAGATCAGACCTAAAATGAAGCACTGTTGCCGTCTTTGGACAGGAACTTCCCAGTCCTCACCTTCCAGTCTCGATAGCGTCCAAAAGCGTATCCGCATCGTTGTGGGTGACAAATTCTTTTCGACCCTATAATATATTTCGTACAGACGAAACGTCGTATGCCTCTCATTGCTCTATCGCTGTTTCCATGAAAAGTACTCAGACGAACATTATTATTAATTCAAACATTTGTAACCGTCAATGCTACGCACATTGCCGCGAACCAGCCTCGTTCCGATTGTATTCCGTAAGAGAGAAACGAGTTGAACTCGATCAGTTTCTTCCCGCGAAATGCTGATCTGGAACCGACTCCCAATGGTATATTTTCCCGGTCACTTCAATCTTAACCTCTTCACATCTAGGGTTAGCCGTTATCTTCCCCACATATCCACATAAACTTTGCTCTGTAACCCTGTACCTTGAGTGGCTTCTAGGCTTTTACAGAGTGAACCCCACTGTGAAAAAACACAATATGTATTAAATCTATCGGCATTTCGAGAATAGAAAGAAAAAAACATTTTCTTAAGTTTCCTCGAGTGCGCAGGACTGTGGATCTAATACAATGTTTAAAATAGAAAAACGAGGCGTCTATTTCAAACACAGGTATCCACTAAGTATAACGTTCTAGTAGGAACTATGAACGTATGTAAAGATACATGTTTATAAGTAGGTATTGCAAATATTAGAAGTATCCAAATTTACGTACTGGCATAAGTTCTTTTTTGTTGTTGCTTATATATATATATATATATATATATATATATATATCTTGTTAGAGCCTGCTGATCTTGAAAATCAGCATTTACACCTACTTTAGACCATTTCTGTTCTTGTTCTTTGTCATTATTAGCAGTGTTTATCCCCTTAATCTATCTCCCAGTCTATATCCTTTTATCCATTTACACAGGCTTGTTACGTAGATTACTCGATATTTCACTCTGTTCTTCTTGTCTTAAATATATCCTGTGCGTGTCAAAGATCCCATGCCCTCTGTGTACCAGAATTTTCAATTTTTTCTGATTTTAAATACAAGTGTTCTTTTTGTGTCCAGGTTCCTTAAAACGCCCACACTTTGACATATTCCTTTGAATGCTATTCTCAGAATCTTTGTATAGAACCACATCTATTTAGTCTAATGTCTTCCCTTTGTCTGTAAGAAAAACTGCTACAAATTCTCTGTCATATAGAAAGATTGGCGTCTAATAGAATTTTTAGCACTCATTTCTTTGTTTCTAATGATATTCTCCTGTCTCTTAATACTTTTTGCTTTCTGGAAGCCGTCTTTCGCCCTTCCAATGTGTCATCGGATTTTTAGGCCACATTTTCTGTCGCCTTCTATGACAGCTCCTAGATTACAATAATAATAATAATAAAAGACTGGTTTGAACCGACTGAAATATTAACAGACAGAGATATGTTGATCACTTTATAACGTATACTTAATAACTCTGGATGATCAAGAACTTTGAAACCTATCGAGTCAGTTATCATGCCTGACAAATATTTAATAAGCATTCACTAATGTAAGACTTGACACTTGTCAGTATTTTTAAATAAAAAATGGACTTCCTTTTAAAATCTCTTAAAAAATTTTCCATCTGACAGTGAATATAAAAAGCTCCAAGAATGCAAGAGAGATGCCCTTCGCAACGGTGGTATAGTGGACAGTTAGTTGAAACGTGTGTTATTGTTACTTATTGTTCATTAGTTGAATATAAGGAAAGTGACAGACTTTAAGCTTTGGCTAGTTTATCGCAGTAGTTTAACCCCGAATGAGAGCTCAACCGTTAACCTCATGGAAATATCTGATGTAAGTCTGTAGTTTGGAAATGTATTGAGTAAAATTGTAACTATATATATAAAATTTACAGTTTTACTCAATACATTTCCAAACTAATATATATATATATATATATATATATATATATATATATATATATATATTTAAAGACATTTATGATATGTTTAACGTTCTTTTTATAGATACAAGTATTTAAGCAAATACTCTGATTTATAATAAACAGTATTAAATTATAAAACAGAGCATTTGCTTAAATACTTGTATCTATAAAAAGAACGTTAAACATATCATAAATGTCTTTAAATAAATTGTCGGACATTCAAATATATATATATATATATATATATATATATATATATATATATATATATATTATTATTATTATTATTATGGAAGGAGGCTTGCAGAATTCGACATTCACATGACATACCCAAGCGATAAGCAGCGGGTCACTGATTAACTTGTGCGAAGAAATGGCAAAACGGGAGTAGAAGTTTGACACAAAGAGTAAACGTTACTCGGGAATAAGGGAAGAGAGCCATGATCTGCCACGTCCTGTATGAAGAGGGCAAATGAAAAAAAGTGCTAATCGCATTGTTAGATATCCCAAGATTTCCTTCAAGCACCCCCTACACACATAAAGATATATAATATTTAATATGACTTAGTTATGAGGTAAATATTACCTTCAGCATTCAGACTCCAGTGTTTTGTAGACGGACCTGTCCGTCCATTCTTCAGGGGATATCAGCAATTTACTACTTATACTTTTTCGATTTCTTTTCTTTTTTTATACACTTATCATTGGTGTAATTTTTCCCGAATTGTCCGTGTTCATGTGTGCGCGTGCGGGCATGCGTCCGTCTGTCCTGATGTGCGTTCGTGCGCGTGCGCCGGCGCCCGTCTTCGGATGCTTTTCCGTGTCGGGTGTCGTGATCATTTGTACTTTTCGTTTTTTTTTTTTTTTTCATTTTACGCTCGCTCTTTATCGTTTCTATTTTTTTCCTTTGTTTGTGATGAGTGCAAGGGTATTTACAGTCTTTCTTAAATTGACAACATTTACCAAAAACTTAGCCAATCTACCATATTGACAATTATGAAAAAAATGAAATCCAAAATTAGACATTATACTGCTTAGCCAAAACACATAAACTTAATATACCAATTAAACCTATCGTACCCAGAATAAGCAGTGCCTCGACCCAACAAGTTAGCAAGAAGTAAAATCCTTTCCTAACTCAAATTAATCCATCGCATGTTAAACACTCTTTAATTCAATAGGCAGAAAGTGTTTAAAACAATATTATGACAGGTTTATGTTTCAAACTATTTATACCAATAATAAGTCTAAAACTTCTTAAGAAACCGACTCACTATATCAAAAGAAAAGATTTTCCTACCAGTCAATATAGAGATAGATAGCCAGTATCAACCTAGAAATCAACACTACGTGATATGTGCTATCTTCAGACCAAGTGTCTACTTCTTTAATAGGCTACATATATAGTTCAGTGCTGAAGTAGGGGAAGGGGAGGAAACTATACATCCACTTTTGAGCAGAGGTTATCTTTTTATGTCCTAGCATATATATATATATATATAATTTTGTGTGTACGAGATTATATATTTATAAATTCGCTTCAGCTTGCGAAGGTTTCTGAATCTAAAAAGTCAACATTGACTTTGAAAAAACGAAAGAAAAACAAGGATACATTCCTTGTCCTTGTCACCTGAAGACGAAAATTCCGCTGTTTCCGTCATGTTCTGCATGTATTCAAGGCGAATGTTTAATCCGACATATCAGCATTTCCTTTGACAAAGGATCGCAAATCTATTTCCAACAATTCAGTGCTTTTCAGGGTTGTCACTCAAATGAACGAACTCCAGTGCATAGCATCCTTGCTAGTAACCCTTTTACTGATGTTTCAATATCGCTATATTTATTACCGTGTACTTGCTTACAAAGTCCGTAACATTGCAGGAAAACTTAACTGAACAAATATACAAAGCGACCAATCCTGAGGATTGGGCCAAAAATGATAAAAACCGCATACTTTTATTTTACTGACAACTTGCCAGAATGTTGGATATACCGTATATACTCGTGTATAAACCGACTTCATGTGTAGTGATTTTGATTTAGATCTGACATAATGCGAATCCAAGTTCTGCGCAATGCTAAAAAGCCTGCCCAGGGTCGGATTTAGGCCTTAAAAACCCCTGGTTAATAGAATTTCGAAATTACTTCATTAGGTATTTTTTGCGAGAATCTACGCATAAATCAGAATATTTATTTCTGAATCCCTACTTGGTCGATCTGAGATCTTTTCAGCACCCCCTTGAATGCGTCTAAATATGTTAAAAGAAGCCGCTTAAAAACTGCTGATAAGCTACTTCTTCATTGGATTATTCTGTTTTCACGAGTTCCGCTCGAATTGGATTTGTTTAGATTCTATTAGCCGATCCATTTCTTCAGAATATATCATTTCTTTTTTCAGCCTCTCTAGACTTTCTTCGCTTTGCTTCAGTGCCCGTTCTTACACTTTTCAAAATCCGTTTCCTACCACAAAAAAAGAGAAGAAAAATAACTTTCTGTCATGCAATCTTTTACGATGTGTTTCAGCAAAAGATTATGATGGCATAAAGTCTCAGAAATTATTGCAATGACAACGCAAAAAGCACTTACTGGCTTAGATTTTCAAAGAACCAGATGTTTTTTTAGTAAAATGAATGCAATAGATTCTCCCGTTTCTAAATAGCTTATGACGGATCCCAAAATCGGCCTAGAAGCATACGTTCGTTTCTCACTTTAAGAAACGGAAAGAGGAAAAATCAGTATAGTCGATGTTTGGAATAATGGCCGTGGGAAAGTCTCCAAAACAAGGTAAGAATTTTTCCACCCGTATTCTAAACTGTCGCTCAAAAGAACGCCCATGTGTAAATAGTTTCGACCTTTTGACATTTTTTTTCCTCATAATGATACAAGATCGAATATCCATTAAAGTTAGATGGTTACAGAATGAAAGGCACGGTTTGTTAGGATATGTATGGAAGATAACAGTTGAACCTAAACTTGAACAGGTTAAGATTGAAACATCCTGTTAGGAGTAGGTGGGAAGAAACTGCTCACCAATGGAATGAGAAGGGAATGACGATTGCTTCGCTACAGTATCTGTCTATATTTCTGAGATGCGGTATTATGTACATTTACATTATTCGGACCATTGTCCTGATCTTTGTAGCCATATTTATTACAACAGTTGCTGAAGACATTAGGTTTATAATACATGCACAGATGTCCTCGAGGACACAGGACACGGTGGATAAAGGCATTAGTTAGATCCAGTGACAGGACCCAAAGAGTGTGAGTTCAATACCCGGTTAAGGCGGTGGAGAACTTTAAGAGGGAAATTAACGGGAGATAAGTGATAATTGATATCCATTAAACATGACACGTGGAACGAGAACAGTCTACCCCAGTGAGCGAAATAAAGGGTTCAGTTCGACATTCCAACCACCTGAAGAAGGCCGGAGCGTACAACGGCCGAAACGTTGTATAAATATGGCGAGAAAGATGAGCAAATAATGCTTCGCTACAATGTTCGTTTGGACACTTTCCATAGCGTTACTTTTAGTGCACACCGGTGTTTGAAATAGACGCCTCAATTTTTATTTATAAAACAGTGTGTATTACGTCTATCTGCCAGTGCACTTATGACAAAATCAAATTAAAGGAAAACGTTCCCTCTAGCATTTTTTTCTTTTATTAACTTTTCACGGGTGTGCCAGGAGATAGCCGTAATATACACTGTTTAAAATTTACAACAAAACTGTGCGTCTATTTTAAACACCAGTTATCAGTAAAAAGAACCTTTGGAAGTAATGAAAATTTAATTTTATTATTTAGAATTTAAATTCATTTATTTATTATTTTAAATGTATTTCTTTTTAAAAATAAATGTTAGATCTTTACATTTATATATATATATATATATATATATATATATATATATATATTGTGTGTGTGTGTATTTAGGGAGCAATCCTTCTTTCATGCTCATTTCATTGAAAACTACAGACAAGGTGCTTTTATTTAGTTTTTTATACAATCTCTTATGCGATCTAATAATTTTTTTTCTTTTCGGATGATAAATTATATAAAAACTGTCCGAATGTTCTTTTTATCCGAGCGCTTTCGGCTATAAATTTAGCCATTTTCAAGGATTATATTTTAACTGTTAAAATAAGAAATAGTTTGTTGTATGTATGTTTTATAAAATGTTTTCATTTTTTTTTTTGTTTCAAAACACGATCAAGATATTATGTCCATGTTCAAAGTTAATATTTTTAAGTGTTGGTTTGTTCGTTTTTATTAATAAGGCTTCCATTATTTTTAGCCTTTTTTGCATGTAGATGATGCTACTGTTAGTGTTGTCGACAAGTATGTTACGAATAGCGTCTGGTAGGTCTCCATGAATATTTAAATGATATCTTATTGAGCTATTGTCAGAAAGGTGTAGACAATAGGAAAACTGTAACAAAACAAAATGTCCTTAGCAACTGGAAGAATTTAGAAAACGATATTATATTTCTGTCTATATTTCTGAGATGAGATATTATGTACAGTATTTACATTAGTCGGACTATTGTCCTCATCTTTGTCGCCATATTTGTCACAACGTTTCGGCCGTTGTACGCTCCGGTCTTCTTCAGAACAGTCTACCCCAGTGATCGAAATAAAGGGTTCGGTTCGAAATTCCAACCACCTGAAGAAGGCCGGAGCGTACAACGGCCGAAACGTTGTGACAAATATGGCGACAAAGATGAGGACAATAGTCCGACTAATGTAAATACTGATATTATATTTATATTATAATATTTTCCCTTGACAGTATGAATATAATAGCGTTCTCTAAATTCTTCCATTTGCTAAGAACCTTTCGTTTTGTTATTATTAGTTACTTTGTTTAAGAAATTCATTTCGTTTTTGCCTTGAAAAAGTCCATATTGGACGAAAAGCATCGGCTACTATTACAGTTTTCCTATTGTCTTTTCCATTTATAAATATTGTCTTTTTCTACAGGTTAACTCTGAGAATTTTTTCATATATAGTGTAACAGCAAATTTGTCCATTTGTTAGATTGAGATTTAAACCGTTATCTAAGAAATGATTATAGATATCTTACTGGAATTATCCGAGGTGTTTTAGTTACACCCAGTATGGATTAGCGCCGAATTATGTCCGAGGATGGCTGGCTGTTCGTGTTAATCAGACAATCCCAATTGCAGATGCCTGAACAGACACACTTGTGTTTATTCAACACCTACAGAGTCTACTCTTGCTTTATACCTGCATTTCATCTCAGAAGGTCTTAGTTACGGTTTGTGAGAAACATCCTTTTAATAAGTCCCGGCATCTGATGTGCTGTTGCTTTTATTTTTATTTTTAACTATATATTCTATTGTCTTGGAGGTGGTAGTAAAGATCCTCGTGTTGGGAATAACTTATTTATTTTCAAATTTTGTTGAAATATGGTAGAATTGTGAATGTTTTGTTTTAACCGTTGAAAATCTTTATGCTGTTGGTGGTGATTGCTACATTTGGGCAGTTGTGGATTTCATATGCTCATTTTCTAGTGTTTAGGATCAAATGATGTCGGGAGTAAAGATGATTCAATGTATTTCTCTTCTTCATCTATATATACTCGAATACATATTGTAAGGGCTCTGAGGTAAAATGCAATGATTGGTCCTGCTTTTATTTCTTTATCTCAGATTTTACATCAGAGCCCTTAGAAGATATGTACCAGAATCAGGACTGTCTCAAGGTACTGGTAACTTGAGCAGTCGCCCGGGGCATCATCATGCCGCCATGTCATGATCTTCCAGAATTACCTTTATGAAAACATGTGTGCGGTCGTCCATGTTTCAAGACAGATTAAATGCTTTGGCTATTCTGTCAGTAGAAAATGATCTTGAAAAGAAGTTAATTGTAGAAAGTGCCATAAAAAGATTTGCATATCTAAAGGCTTTTTTAGGTAGGATAATGAATGCTTTCTTTAGCTTGTATTACGTTTTATATTGTAATAAACTCATTATTCCACATTTTCAGTTTTTCTCTTTGTAAAAATAAAAACATTACACTTGTAAGGGTATTTCAGCTATCCAGGAAGCCAGAAACCCTGGGGCTGTCACTACCCAACATATATAGATGAAGAAGAGATGTCAGTAAAGTAATACAAGTTACATTGACGGAACATCTCGGAATTTAAAAACCGCATCAACAGCGTAAGAGACCTACGTTGGAACAGCTCTTTTAGACTCACCCGTAATAGATAGAAACAAAACAGACTATAACTTCGAGTTTATAAATGCCATGAAAAGAATGTAAATCTTTACGCAAGAAATACCTCGAGGTAGTTTTGAGAAACATTTTACCGTCTATAAACACACATCAAACACACTTTATTATATCACCAACTTTTATAAAGATTCATACTTTATTCAATCAAGGATATGGCTAACTATTAACACAACCGGTGTAACATAAATACTTTCAGCTCATGCAACGCATCCTCAGATCAACAAGCGGCCAACAACCAAACATGGATAAAAATGCTTACTGTGTGCGTGGACACACACACACACACACACATACGTAATCATCCGAATCCGACATAGACAAACTCGAATTATGATACACATAAATTATACACACGAAACTAAAAATACCATAATTTTCTTTTCTCCGCCATATTTCATTCTTTGATGAAGTTTTAATAAAAGCGAAACATGTTAAATTCATAAACGTTTTCTATTTGTTATGAATCGTATCACTCTGCCGGATTTTAAAGCTTATTTGATTTATATTTGATACCAATTCACACATAACATATATATATATATATATATATATATATATATATGTCTGTATCTATAAAAGGCATTGTTAGTGTCTGTCTGTGTGTTTGTTACCTCATCCTGAGCAAACCGTTCGTCCGATTGACATTACAATTCACACTCAGTTCGGAAATTTAATTTAAATTTAAAACCGATAAGGGGTCAAATATTGATTCGAAAAAATTCATCAGTTTTTCAGTGATAGTTTTCACAAATTACAAGTGATATCCATCAAACTCACGTTGAGCAATGTCCGTACTTATAGTTTTGAGGTGCTGTTCTTTTTTTTTTTAAATTGATATCAGTTATCGGAAAGAATCGATCACTTTGCGACATTCGATTCAAATCCAATGTAGCTGATTTTTGGCTCTGTTTTTCACAAACTGCAAGTAATTTTCACAAAAATCATGTTGAGTATTAGTTTTATCAACAGTTATTAGTTGCTGACCTTTTTCTTCAATATCGGTATCAATTATCGGAAAAAATCGATAACATCATGCCACTTTTGACTTCCAATTCAAATCCAGTCTAGCTGATTTTTGGGTATATTTTTCGCAAATGGTGAAGAATTTCCACCAAAATTACGTTGAGCATTGCTTTTATCAACAGTTATGAGGTGCTGACATTTATTTTCAATAACGATATCAATTACTGGAAAAAATCGATACAATCGATCACTTTGGGACATCTGATTCAACTTCAGTCTAGCTGATTTTTGGCTATATTTTTCGCAAGTGGCAAATTTTCAGCAAAATTCCCGTTGAGCATGATATTTACCGACAGTATTGAGGTGCTAACTTTCCTTTTCAATATCGGTTTCAATTATCGGCTAAAAATCTTTTGACTTCCCATTCAAATCGAGTTTACCTGAATTTGGCGAGGTTTTTCGCAATTTGCTTGATTTTATCGACTTTAGTCGTGACAATTAAAAACTTTTGCCCTGAGAGCTCCTTTGTGACCAACTAATACCTGAGGGAAGTCGATACACTCATGTCTTTATCGGAATTTGCGAATACACCAATCAAACGTATGTTCACCTGAGACGTCTACACTACAGACTCTACAGCTGATTGTTATTCACACACGCGTGACCATGCTTTACATAGCGGTATCTCATTGGCTGAGGGCAGTACGCGGTTGCTGATTGGTGTTCGAGACCCTAGGACGCTCACTGATTGGCACAACCGATTGGCCAGTAATACTTCGCATGTGAACCTGCTGTGCACAGCTGTGGAAAGGTCTCACTTCTGCTCCTGTTACGCCGCCAACTGATCATTGCTGCTACCGAAAGTTGTTTCTCACATTTTTGTTTTCCTTTTGTCTGTTTAACTACATTTTTCCAACTACCATAAACAATTTATTCAGCTGTTTTACTTAAATACGAGCCTTCTCGATTCTGGCTCGCGCTTTGCGATACTAAGTTAGACATTGTACTCCTGGAGTTGAGCAACCCTAATCAACCACTACTAGCATCACTTTTCCCCATGTCGCCAAAAAGGAGGGTACGTCTTAGTCTTCGGTCTGTAAGAGCGTCTGCTATGAAGGCAAGAAGGGCCCTCCAGTCCCAGGAGTACACTACAAAGCGACTGTCACAGGTCGCTCAGCGTAGCGCCCTCACGCAGGCCTCGCGGTCACAAGAGGAGCATGTCACCTGCTTAGCAGGGAAAGCTGCCTAAAGGGCTTCGTTGTGATCAAGGCTCAAGAATATACTACGGTCTAAAATGAATGCACAGGCTTCAGCTTCCGAGACTCATCATCAAAGGCTTCTTCGTAACATAAGACACACTACTGCCACTGCGAAATCAAGGGCAATAGAGACACTTGACCGCAGGCGCGCCCGTCAATCCAGGGACGCTGCTGCAACAGCGACTGCTAGGGTTTCTGAGACACCGCTATGTAGGTCTGTTCGAAATGCTAGGAATGCTGCCACCACTGCCATGTCGAGGGCAGCTGAAACATTTGACCGCAGGCGCGCCCGCCAATCCAGGGACGGTGCTGCAACAGCTAGGTCGAGGGAGTCCGAGACAGAGCTGCAGCGGGCAACCCGCAATGCCCGCAACTCTGCAGCGACTTCTGCCAGAAACTCCGATGGCCCACAGACAAGGGCAAACAGACTTTCAAGGACTGCTACAAATATGGCCGCTGTGCGCTTATCTCAAACTCCCCAAGCTCGCCGCATACGCCTCGACGACGACATTCAGCGCCTTGCGGCCCCCGTACTATTACCTGTCCCAGTAGCTCTTTTTTGTCTTTCTTGGCTTTCAATTACGACCCCGGTATTAACTTAACTACGTGTGACGACATTAATGTAGGGTCCATGACCTGCGTTTGCCAATTCTGCAACGCCCGCAAATGGACCGGGGAGCCTAACCAGTCTGTGCTGCTCCTCCGGCAAAGTTCGACTGCCACCTCTGCATGAACCACTTACCCCGTTGAGGGGACTAATAGCCAGCTCCCATCGCGACTCCAACTACATCCTTAAAACAATTGGGCAATAAAACAACTCCTTTAAAATTACGTCATTTGGGGCTCAGGTGGTTCGAGAAGAGGGTTGGATGCCCACTTTCAAAGTATACCACCGAATTGGGGATCTGCTGCCTGAGGAGACCTCTACGCCTAAATTCCTTCAACTGTACTTTATTGCAGACTAGAACCTACAGGCCGAAACTCGGATTGGTATTTTGCCACCGTCGAGAAGAGTTCCTAGCCGGGGCGTCATACTACTACTACAGCCCATTCTTCACGAGGTCAACAGCTACATTCGCAGTTTCAAATATGCTTTGGGAAATGTCCCCTTTCCTTCCTTCAGCATTGTAATTGACGCCGACAAACGGACTCATGATGAACACGAACGCTGCTACAATGCTCCTGCGTGCAACGAAGTGGCCGCTATTCTACATGGGGAGCAAGACCGCACTCGCGATATTGCCCTCAAATCAAGAGGCGGCGCTCTTCGCAGGATTTCAGAGACCCATCGATCATATGACGCGTCGCAGTCCCCTTTACATTTCCCTTATGGTGACGAGGGCTAACACTTCGGCATTCCCCTTCATACAAAGTCTTCCAAAGCTTTATCGTGCAAGGCCTTCTATTCATACCGTTTCATGGTTAAGGATGGAAACTTCAACCTGCTTCATAGATGCAGGGAGCTTTTCCACCCTTTTGCGGTTGATATGACTGCTAAGATGGAATCGGAATCACCAGAAAGAGCTGCGTTCAGACTCCTACGTACACTTACACGACAACCTTCGAAATGAAGTCAATCCCCGCGACCTAGGGAAGTTGTGCATTCTGCCTTCTACCTACACTGGTGTTGGGGGGGGGCGTTACATGCTTGAACGCACGCAGGACGCTATGCCATATGTTAGGCAATATGGGCGGCCAGACTTATTTATAACGTTTACCTGCAAACCCAAATGGGTTGAGATAACGCGTGAACTCCTACGTGGACAGGATTACACTCACAGACATGACATTACCGCCCGCGTATTCCGCTTACAACTGGGAAAACTTATGGAAAAAATAATGAAGGGGCGAGTCCTACAGTGAAAACGCATCACTATTTTCCATTGCCATAATTAAAAATCTTTACCCTTATGAACTGGTGGCAGTCTTCGGTTAAGCACGGAGCAGCAACACAGCAGCTACCTATTGCAACTGGTTCCCCTTGAGCTCATTGTTTTTGCTACCAGTGAGATTCCCGGCCTATCAGTGACCTCAACAACTGCGGATACATGTGTAAGTTCAATAATTACAACCCCAAAGCAATTTAACTACATAAAATCCCGATCAACGCCGGGCTTTACTGCTAGTATATATATATATATATATATATATATATATATATATATATATATACAGAGAGAGAGAGAGAGAGAGTTGAATTGATGTGAGTTTGTGACCCTGACTTTCACGCTTTTGTGATCGTCAGACAAACTGATTCATTTTTTTTAAATTTTGGATTTATGTAGATTGCGTGTATTGGTATTATTATGGAAGTGGGGGATCGTCGTTGTGATGTCACTCATGCTAACACAAACATAGATACATGTCCATACACCCGTTGAGGTACGCAGACACACATACACACGCGCTCGCCCTCCTTGACTCATATAAGCATAAACATATGTGGACAGTATGGGACTTGACATATGTATGTATATGTGTGCTGTTGTCTATATACATACGCATTTGTATGATGAAATTCAAAGATCGGAAGTGTAGCGAAAATGTCTCGTGAATGTATACATGTCAGCAATCAGACAATTTTTCTATTCTTTCGCTGAATAATACTTCCTCGCACGCACGTATATACGTGTGGTGGGGTCTGTGTAAAAATATGATAGGTAAAAATTGCTATTTTCAATTTTTTAAGGTTGATTTGTTATTATTTTAAAGCTCGTTATTTGATTATTTTTGATGACTGCGTATATGTAACTGGTAGAAATTTCAGTTTGTAATCCGTATTGGTTTTTATTTGGTGGTATTAAAAATGCTGGGTCGGGGGAGTAATTTAAATAATCAGCTTTAAAATAATAACGAATCAGCCTTAAAAGATTGAAAATAATAGCAATTTTTACCTCACCACCACCACCACCACCACCACCACCACACGTATATACTAACGTGCAAGGAAATATTATTCAGCTAAAGAATACTGTCCACATAGGTTTATGTTTGTATGAGCCCCTGCGGACGAGCTAGTGTGTATGTGTGTCTGCGTACCTCAACGGGTGTACGGACATGCATCTATGTTTGCGTTAGCACGAGTGATATCACAAAGACGACCCCCCCACTTCCATAATAACACAATACACGCAATCTACATAAATCCAAAATTTAAAAAAATGAATCAGTTTGTCTGACGATCGCAAAAGCAAAAGCGTGAAACTCAGGGTCACAAACTCACATCAATCCAGCCAAATATGTTAACTCTATCTCTGATATTTGAGCGCTTTCTAATAAGTACCGCGCATATAATATATAAATTATACACACACACACACACACACACACACACACATATATATATATATATATATATATATATATATATATATATATATATATAAATGACAATAGGAAAACAGTAATTGCTGACGCGTTTCGTCCAATGTGGACTTTGTTATTTTCAATTAACAATATGAAAATAGCGTTTCCTACATTCCAGTTGCTAAGAACACTCTGTTTTTTGTTTTTATTAATTTTCTTTGTTTAATTAAATTCATTTCATTTCTTGCTTTGAAAAAGTCCCCATGGGACGAAACGCGTCAGCAGTTACTGTTTTCCTATTGTCATTTATTTATAAATATTGTCTTCTCTAAAAGTTAACTTTGAGAAATTTTCACACACACTATATATATATATATATATATATATATATATATATATATATATATACATATATATATATATGTGTGTGTGTGTGTGTTGGAATCTGTATAAATATATATATAGAGAGAGAGAGTGAGTCTGCCAAAAAATTATACACTTTAGGAGAGGAAAAAAGTTGTCTTGTAGTTTTATCAAATTGCGAAAAAACTTTTTATTGTAGTACGATATTTTCTCGACAGATGGCATTACATTGACGAAATACAAGAAATTGAAAATGCATGTACAGCAATCCCACTGGAGACTTTGGCCAATTTTACCCAACCAGCAGTTCGCCGTACTAATAACTGTCTGGACGCTATATGTCACCATTTTGAGCATCTCTTGTTATTATAGAGTCAAAATGTAACTTCTATTAATCTTTGAATGTCTGAATCTCTGAATAAATATCTGAATAAAATTTCGTATTGCAATATCTATACACGTTTTTCCTTTCCTTAGATGTACATACATTTTTGTCGGATTCTCTATACAGGAATAAGCCTCATATATAATATAGCTGAAGAGAAAACCTGACTCTCCTGTCGCCTTGACGTATGAGGGTACAGAAACTTAGTTCTTAGAACAGAACAACCAAAATGGTACATGTGATTTGATTATAGTGCTGAAGGTTTTCGTAGAATAAATCACATTTTTCAGAAGAGCCGAATAGTGAGAAATGGTACACACAGTTCTTGAAAAGGTCCTTAAATGTCCCTTTCCCGTTTTTGAATTTAGGAGTTGCACATAACATAACTTACCACCCAAGACTATAGGACCCAGTCTACCCTGCTATTTTCACATAGCTGGTAGGAGGAGATGGATTCATACGTAATATTACACTTTTTCAGTGCCAGTCAATATTTAAAAGCCGATGTGTTTATGAATCTGCCTACGCTCAGAGATACACGCATATATAGGTGCAAATGGATTTGTCAAAATACATTTACGTATACAAGTTTTATATCCTGTATTGATCAGATTAATTGTGGCTCGGATATTACACGCCATTAACTATAGGCCGTAGACACTTTCAGATATTTGCCATTATCTCGTGCTTAATGACATACTAAATATATTAAAAAAAAATAAGACTAAACAGTACATTTTATGTACTGACGTAAATTAGAATCACACCACTCTGAAGGGTGACGCAAATTTTGACCTGAATATACTGTTTTTTTTTATTATACTAATATTCACGCAATACCTTGCCCAAGCCTCACTTAAGTTAGCAGGTTACGATTGAAATGGCTATGATGAATAAAGTGTGACATCCAGTGTAAAATATATGTATATACGTGTAAGTTTCTATGTGCGTATCTCTGACGGTCGCTCGTCGGGATGTAGAGGCTTGCCTTGTCCAATGACTCCGAAAACAATGCTGCTAGGTGTCCTAAACTCCTGACGGCGCTACCCTAGGCGGCAAGTGCGAAGACAAGGACGCAACTAAGCGCGACCAACCCTAAAGACCGTAACTGCGGAACATGCGGATGATGGTTGCAACAGTTATCAAGAGGGCTACGCATGACAGACATGCTACAGAAGGCGCTACTCGAAATTATTACTTTCAACGGCAGTACGTTGCAGTTTCATCACTGGATTCTTCATCTCTCATCCCCTATGTGCTTCAGAGGAAGGTCACAGAATCAACTGTGTGGGTCACTTCCTGAAGTCCACCTTAAACAAATTCACGCCAACAGTACCTCCTCCTATTCTGATTTTCTTTCACCTTCAACCAACACTTCCAAAGCTAAATGTTTATCGGAAATGGATGACGGGATTAGGTTTTGGTGAAACTGGGAGCTTCAAGTCCTGAACTTGCACGTTGTGCTGGAATGTAGTCATCAACATCATCATCTTAAAGAAGCGCTCGTCAAAAAATAAATTTAAATCTTGTATACAACATAAAGTCGACAATGATATAAGTCAAAGTCTAGGTGTTAGGAAAGTTACTATTTTTAGGATAAGGAAGATAGGTAAGCATTGTCTTGAAAAGATTCAATTTTTAATCTTCAAGGAAGCAACTGCAGGGACAGGGCGGGGATCTGTTCCACAAAGTACCATTCCTTGGAAAAACCATTCCCAATAAAACTTTCTTTTTAAATTTGGAACATGGAAGAAAGGAATATTTGATTTCGTGGATTTAGCAAAGCGTGCCCTAGAAGTAAAGCCATGCATTTGGATAACTATTGCCTAGTGGAAACAGATGGAGGAATATGTTCCCGCCAACAGGACTGCATAGATGATTTTAAACTTAAGATTTGGAAGAGCAGATTGAGAAGATCCAGCTAAGATACTTCTAAAAATATAGCCTGGCAAAATGAGTTAATTCCGAGACCGATAGAAGGAATCGACTGTATATAACCGCTATGATTAAAAATGGCATCGAGCAAATGAAGTCTTTAGGTCTTAGTGAGTGCCGTTTGATATTTCATTTATGGAAAAATGCCATAACTGAGATTAGTATAAAAATAAGATCATATAAAGTTCATAAGATGATACTGATACTTGTAGGTACCCTTCTCAGTTGAAATTGAAAAATCAAATTAACTTCTCCACATGTGTTTCGTAAAAGTAAAGGCCTTAACAGCGGAGAACAATGCTTAACTCAAATAACGCAACTTAATTGTATTCTGGTTGGTCTTCTGTTCTTTATAATTAGAGCCCGATTATAAACACAAAATTACATTTCTTAATTACTGCGGGTCTGCTGATTAGTCAAAACGATATAATTTACAACGTACTATCTCATGAGGACACTTACAAACCTGATGCGGCTTTTAACTAATTTTATAATATTTTAACAACTTAAATGTAAAAATATATTATAATTAAAAAATAACAAATATTTGTATTAAAAATTCATTTTTCATCGAAATTCTCTTTTGCTTTCAGAAAATATTGTCCATATTCATAAAAACGACTAAAAGCAAATAAAAGCATTTGAAATTAAATAATATATTTGTTTTATTGAGTTTTGTATGTTACAATTCAGAGCTGATTTTCAGGTAGGGGGATCCAATTAAAAACAAAAAAAAACATGATTTGCATTCCTCAAAGCCTTCTGCTTTTAACTATTGTAATCACTAAACCCGACGCGAGCGAATTTCTAGAGTTTTCATAAAATTAGTTATGGGGGTAATAAATATAAAAAAATATTTCTGCCATGACTTTAATAAACGAAAATATATGTATAATAATTTCGATCATCTGTGAATACTTTCTGAAAGTTTCATTAACATCCGACAGTTATTTTCATTTTTGCAAGATTTTCCAAATTAATGTGTCATACAAAAAAAAAACGTGCTAAAAATTGTATATGTTATTTTACTAGTTCCGGTGATACAAAGAGAAACAAGGATTTTGAAATGAAAATTCAGATTGTTCTAAAAAGAAGGAAAAATTTTTTTTTAAATAATTAAAATAAACTTTGATCTTTCCTTTTAATAACATAAATATTTAGACGATAAAATTTTGTTTTCGTCAAGTTTGGCGTCTTTTTCATCATGCTATGCTCTTTTTTAACGATCTCGTGGAAGTACCTAACTTTACAAAATCTTCATTGCAAACGTTTCCTAATTTTTGTCACCCTCATGATTGTAGAAATTCCATCTTTGAATAAATATTTATACTTGAAGCAATGAAAGAAGACATATTTTTTATTTACTCTACCATTTTCTTTTCTTTCTTTTTTACTTTTCTCTAATTAAGACGTTATCATGTTCAATAGTTTGGCTTTCTTTATCGCTGACAGGCGACGGATTTCTGCTGAGGCAAAGTTGAAACCCGTTAGAAAAATTAAAGATTTCAAAGAAGACTTAGAAAATTTTTGCTGATAATTCACGACGCGTATCACTATTAAGAAGTGCTTCGGAAAGAACGCAAAACGAGACTAATACGATTGGAAGCCTGAATTTCTATATAATTTGAGACGAAGCTGATTTTCTCTTCCAGTTGAATTATACAAAGTACTGACTCTTTTCGTGTAGTCTCTTGAGGATTAACAATTAGCAAACACAACTGACCTTAGTTCGATCCTCACAGCGAAACTTCATAAATGAATCCTATATCAGTTGTTCTAAAGTAACAACTTGTTCGACATCTGCTCTAAATTTATCGTGACCATTCTTGCCTCCAGGAAATGAGTAGATCTCTCTTTGTGGTTTAGCAACAAATTGGACAACATAAAGTTTAAAATATAAGTCCATATTTAGCTGACACAGAAAGGAAACTACAAGAACTCCTACAGTAGGTAGTGAGGGTAAGCGAGAAGAAAGGACTAAGTATCCTGGGTAAGACGATAAACTACATACAGCATCAAGGAGCTTGGTACTACCTCTTAATTTCTGGTGTTCCCAGTTCCACCCTGACCCGGGGTTTGTGTCCCAGCTATAGGCAAATAGTTAACCCCGAAACTCGCGTCAAAACACTATGAAAGTGAAATAGGTTTTAATACCAAAAATACATTTTTATAGCAAATTATTAGCAGCAATACATTAAAAAATGTTTTACCATCAATAAAAAACATGTCGACGTTAAATAACCCGTTGCAGTTGATATGTCGTAAAAGATACCAAACCAAACTAAGCATCAATTGCAAGAATGCATAGTTGTCAGCAAGAGTAAGAACCAAATACGCAAATTACAAATTGGAGATATCAAAATCAAACAAGGAAAATAATGTAAATACCTGGGAATGTCTTAAAATGTAACGGTACGTGTGACTCTGAAATCCGAAGGAGCATTGGGCTAGCGGAAGTCTCCTTTCAAATGTAAAGTATTAAGAAAACCGGAACCTTTCGTTAGAAACAAAACAAAAGAGTACTGAACTGTTAGTTGATATCATTTGTCCGATATGGCATTGAATGCTAGACAATCTCCTGACAGATAAAGAGACTTGAAGCAACGGAAATATGGATCTACAGAAGGAATTTTGTATAACACTATTAGAAAAATTATTATAAGGCAATATTCAGTTTATCACGGTATCGGTCATGATAGAGTGCAAAAGTGTCTGCGAGTCCTTTTTGGGGAAGAATCATATTCCATTCTCCAACTCCTCTCTCACAAACGGGTTTGTGGAGAGTCTCTCACTTACGCTACTTCCAGAGAAAGTGTTCCGACAAATTGTATCTCCTGGCTTCACCTGGTCTGACCTTAACTGCTAGGACCCTCCATGCCACATACATAGAAATAAATCATCCTCATTCTCTCCGTATTCCATCGGCGAGAAGTAAGTTCCACTCAAAGAGCCTCTTCCCTGCGAACCAATGCCCTATTGAACAAATTACCAAGAGGATGTTTCCCCGATGATTGCAATTTTAACGATTGACTCGAGATTTGAACAGGTTATCTTCTCATCCCGTCCATATAAACTACCCCTTAACGTAACCTCGAGTGGCCCCCGGACTTTGTACAGGGCGAAAATTTCTGTAGAAAAAAAGCATGAGTTAATTACTCTTTAGAAATCACACCCTTAACCCTAGAACACTAACCATCAATTAAAGTTACACCACTACTAACCATGGGTATATCATACCGGATTTTGAAAATATGAAAAAAAAAATTAAATATAAATCTTTATTTGAAATATTTTACATGCAGGCACTTCAAACTTTGTACTTTGAGTTAACATTAATAGGAACTGTAAAACATTATTTAGATAAGAAAATCAGGTACTGAAATTTGTAATTTAAAATAGGAAAATTTGCGCTGGGTACTATATACCCATGGTTAGTGTTCTAGGGTTAAGACAGTTTCTTCATTTTTAACTCAACTTTGTTATCCGGCGATAGGCAGCTCCGTATTTCTGTTGTCTAGGGAAATAACAGAACTGTTTGGCGCGGGTCTCTAGAAAACTGTAGGTGTGCACCTATCCACTTCAGACGCGGGAATTGTCACATAATCCATTTCTTTCGATAAGGTAGAATCATTTAACGAACTAGATGTCCTCAACTGGCTAGCCCAGGCCGCTAGATAAACACATACATGCACTCTTTCATATATCTTTGTTTATAGAAGGGACAAACGCTAATTTATCACAAGCGTACTATTACTTTTAAGCCCTTCACTATAGACGGTAAGTCTAAGAATATTAGCAACTTCTTTCGTCTTCGTTTTTTTTTTCTTTTAACCCTAGAACACTAACCATCAATTAAAGTTACACCACTACTAACCATGGTTATATCATACCCGATTTTGAAAATATCAACAAACAAATATTAAATATAAATCTTTATTTGAAATATTTTACATGCAGGCATATCAAACTTTGTACTTTGAGTTAACATTAATAGGAACTGAAGAACATATTATTTAGGTAGGAAAATCAGGTACTGAAAATTGTAATTAAAATAGGAAAAATTGCGCTGGGTACTATATAACCATGGTTTGAAATATTTTACATGCAGGTAATTCAAACTTTGTACTTTGAGTTAACATTAATAGGAACTGAAGAACATATTATTTAGGTAGGAAAATCAGGTACTGAAAATTGTAATCAAAAATAGAAAAAATTGCGCTGGGTACTATATACCCATGGTTAGTGTTCTAGGGTTAAAATATAAAGACTATGAACAGAATCAACCGTAAAAGTTGTATGAATCCAGCGAGTTTTAAAATTTATCTATTCATTAAATATTTAATTATATTTATAAAAGTTCAGAGACTAAACGGCTTTTTGAAGTCTGATAATAACCCACTAAAGTTCACCAAGTAACATAATCCTGTATTTTCCTTCTCTTGAAATGGTTGACTTGATTTAACAAAAGATTCTGTCCCATGAATACCGTCATTTAATTAATGTCCTTCCTCCAGGAAATGCCTGCCCTTTTCCGCTCTTCTTTTATCTCTACCAGAGTCAGATAAGACCAATACCCGATTTTGTTATTCCTCTACAGCTTTCATTGACCTTCAGATAACTTGTATGTTTTAACACAGTGCCACGTTAGTAGAATACCGTACGAATATCGAACTCTATACACCCGTTATGATATTCTTATTTGACTTCGCTCTATCCCAGATCAACACTCGCCTCTGTCAGTGTTATATATATATATATATATATATTAGAGAAATCACGGCTCAGTGTGAAGTCGTCACGTTAAAATTATTCCTTGACATTTTCCTATAACTGATAATATCTGAAGACCAGCTTTCCTCGCAGATACAATTAAGCAAATGGATTCGCCTACCAGATCAACGCCACAGATTTTATCATTCGGATTTTCTCGAGCATACGATTTAATCTGGTCAAAGTTAGTCACCAAAAAGAACAGTAGAAGCAAGCGAAAGCTGGGTAGTCTGCTTCCATTTCTTAAACGTAAAGTGAGACGTTAAATGTGTGAAGCTTGAAGCCGAAGAAAAAACGTACATATAATGGAACGAATTCCGATGAACTATGACTGTTCACGTCAAATGTGTTTGTTCTTTAGAATTCAGCAGACATTGTCACACTATCATGTATTAACTCATAGGAGGTCATAAAAAACAATAATAAATTACAATAATAATTCTTAAAAGAAATAATCACGTTGACAAAAATCAAGAACTTGGCAAGAAAACAAAATGGGGTCTGAATTTATGAGAAGAGTATGTATCATTATTTTATATTATTTACCATCTAATTTATATTCTCATCTTTTTGTTACGATCAAAACCTTTCGACTTTCTTCAGGTTTCTGTCGATGCAGGTGACCTTAATGGAATTTAGAACTGAACCCTTTATTCAGTCTACGGGGGTTGATTGTTGTCATCCTTAAGTATGGGGAGCGTAATATCTCGACGGACTTCGATAATTCTTTAGTTATTGGTTGTCCACTTTCGGCTGGGCCTGAATATGTCTATACTACTCGGGATTGAACTGAAAATTATGTTAGAAAATTCACTAACCAACACTTTAAGCCTCTAAGTCTAGACAGTGGAATGAGAAAAAATCGCCTCTTGTAGATTAAATGAAGAATTAATATCGATTTTCCCTGAAATTCACCCGTATCAACAGATGTCTGAATATGGCTAGATGGCACAACGACCGAAACTCTATTATTGTAGTGACAAAGATTACTATAGGAGATCGACTAAAATATTGTAAATATGAAACAAATTATTTACACTGATTACATTGTCACACTACACGTCTACGACGTCCATATTTCGTGTCCGCTCTCACGCCATCGTCTTTTGTGCCTGCTTCTACATCGTCCTCTTTTGTGTCCGCTTCTACGCCGTATCCTTTGCTGTGTCCGCTTCTACGCCGTATCCTTTGCCGTGTCCGCTTCTCCGCCGTATCCTCTGCCGTGTCCGCTTCTCCGCCGTATCCTCTGCCGTGTCCGCTTCTACGCCGTATCCTTTGCCGTGTCCGCTTCTACGCCGTATCCTTTGCTGTGTCCGCTTCTACGCCGTATCCTCTGCCGTGTCCGCTTCTCCGCCGTATCCTCTGCCGTGTCCGCTTCTCCGCCGTATCCTCTGCCGTGTCCGCTTCTCCGCCGTATCCTCTGCCGTGTCCGCTTCTCCGCCGTATCCTCTGCCGTGTCCGCTTCTCCGCCGTATCCTCTGCCGTGTCCGCTTCTCCGCCGTATCCTCTGCCGTGTCCGCTTCTAACATCCTCTTTCGTCTCCCTTTTCTGCAGCTTCTTCTTTCGTCTCCCTTTTCTGCGACTTCTTCTTTCGTCTCCCTTTTCTGCGGCCTCTTCTTCCATTCTACGCCATCTATTTTCTCTGTGTCCTTTCTTCTCCCTCCACGACCTGCTCGCATCTTTTTTCTTCCTCCATCTTTCACCTCTCTTCTTTTCCTCTCCTTCAGCTTCATCCCAACTCTCCCTCTTTCACCTTATTTTTACTTGAAATCTTTCTTGCCTTTGCAAGTAAAACATCTTTAATCGCGCCCAAAAAGCATCTTTAAGAAAAACTGATAATATGAATTGAATGAATTTGTAATGGACGAGAATGCGACGCGTAATCAAAACCAAATAAGATCCTGTTAAAGATTGGTACAAATATGCAAAAACGCAAATAATGACATTAGCAAACAAAGACGAGCTGATGACGTAAATTGCTAAAAAGAGCGAGTTGATAACAGACCTGATAGAAATGAACACAAGAATACATTCGGAAGCTGTACAACTGGCGGATAAAGAGAGAAAAAAAGGCAAGACACATCACGAATGACAGAAATCGAATGAGTGGAATATCGAAACAAAACAACGAATGCACATTGCGAAAGTCATGAAAGATGCAATCAACAATATTTTACAATAAAATGGAATAGAACTGTAGGCGTTCTCCCACTAAAGCTGCCACTTCCCTTCATAACATGTGTGATTAGGACTCTTCACAGCTTCTTTGCTGCTTTACTGTTCCTCATTGTCTTTCGGGTGCAGGATACTCCGTCATTTTGCAAGTAGTTTACTCGCTGATTCACTTTCGTTTTCTTTTAGAGCTTTTCAGTCATCTCTTATAGACGATGTCTTTGGAGTTCCTAATCTTACAACTCACTCGTTCCTTACTTTGTCAGTTTTTTTTTATTCCAGAAAACCACAGTTAAAATGGTATTACTCCAACTCCCGTTGTTAAAATATTCACGCTATCTATCCATCCTCCCAATGCCCGTCGGTGTCAATCACCAGTCCCTTCGTATTTCTTTGATGAGATCTAAGTTATCCTCGAGCAGCTTCTTGCCAATGACTGCTGCCGTTTGGAATCGACTCCCAAGAGGATGCTTCTTCGATCTCTAAAATTGTTAACGTTTGAAACTAAACTTGAACAGGTCATCTCACATACATACATCCAACTAAACCCTGCCTGCCACGAGTGGCTCCCGGGTCTTGTACAGGCTGCATGTCATTGTAAAAATTCCGAATAATCGCTCTCCAGTGGGATCATCAATAATTGTTGACGTACGAGGGCAGAATGGAAAGTTCATTGACTTACTATGAAGGATTGATGCTAGAGCTGAAAAATCCTGTGTGTGCGCTTATTTCAACTCCTTTTCTTAATAACTGCATTGTTTCTACCCAGATAACCTATGTGACTAGTAGACTATTTATCCTGTTGGTTAAAAAAGCCATCAACAACTGGTATGATGTTATCATCATTGCGATACTGCTTCCAAGTGTTTTATCACGTTTGATAACAGCTGATAGCAGAATAGTGAGGGTAATCAAATAGTTCAAAGCCACTTACACACATCAATCAATAAAACCAAAGAATTGTGTTCTGAGCATTGTTCTGATGAAGCAAGATGCTCTTTGTCAGTTTCTCTGGGCGTTTGGTCTTGATTGACTACTTGCTGAGGCAGATACGAGAGGGTGAGTAATCGTCATTTGATGATGTGACTCTTTTGAAGATAGTCAATAAATACAATGACCTTTTGCAATGATCTTTGTCGTGATATTCCCTGCATATGAAACGACGTTGGCCTTCTTTGGAGGTGAGTAGGGTGTTTCCACTGCATGGACTGTCTATTTGGCTCTGGCTCAAATGACGAACGCAGCACTCATCCTCGCTTAGGATAGGTTCAAGAAAACCAGATGTTAGAAGGCGTGGACCCCACCGAGCAGATACCTTTGTCATGTCAAGTTCATTGTGCAGATTATTCTCAACTCAACAGGATATGCTAATAGCATTGGCTATTTGATATATAGTCAATCGCTTGCCATGTTATCCATCACCATGTGATAAATACAGTCAGTGTTTTCCTCGTCACAGGACGGACTCTCCATTCATCTCTTAAATTCAGTTGTCCAATATTGAACTAGAGCATTATCCCCACGGGCAGCAACCATGTCAGCATTAATGTCTTAAGGCCAAACCCTTTTTTTCTATAGGTAATTGATAACTCCACGATGCCAAACTTTGTCCATTTTCAAAAGAACTAATTATTTTAAAGTCCTCTTTAAACTGTCAGATATCAGTTTACCGGGAGATAAACAATGGCGTTATCAATAAGAAGAGTTTAAATTAATACATGCATGAGTTCACAGTTCTAACATTGTTGTAGCATACCTATATATCTGTATATATTAAAATATATTTGGGGGCATATCCTTTCCATTTCTCTATCTATTCTTTCAAATATACTTGTATTATTAATATATACTTTTAATACGTAAAAATATATTGATACATACCTTTTAAAACCGTAATAAAATTACGATTTTACATGTTAAAATGGACAACTTGAATTTCTATTAACATTAATTTATTTTGTTTTCTCGTTTTGTTCCCGTTTTTCCGTTACTTGCAGCAAGTTTTACTTCTTTACCGATAGCGGCTTTCCCTGCATATTAAATCAATTTCTCAGATTTTCTCATTTAATGATGGACCACAAGTTTTCTATTGGATTCTTATCTGTGGAGACTGGAGGCCATTTAATTAATTTTGTATCTTTGAACCCCACTTTTTGGCAAAGTTTTGGATAATCACATTCTCATGTCTTTCACTAATATAATCTTTAAGTTATGGCTTCTTCATTTTGAATCGTGTCACTCAAAATATGTCTTGTCGAAGAACTTCGAATAATTCTCGACATTGATCTTTCAAGCGACATATAATCATACTGTATAAAAATCTTTGTAAAATGTCATACCTCTAATAGCCTTAGGCGATCACGACACTCCAAAGATTCCTTTTCTTTATTGCTCGGGAATTTCAACGATTCCTTGGAAAAAATAGTGGCGTAGCTTGTCTCTACCTTCTTCACAGTTTAGAATTCAGAATTGTCCTTCTGGACCGGCTTCCAGGGAAGGCAAGAAAGCCTACTCTACGCTACTATTTAAACCATAGATAAGGAAGAAGAGATGGATTCATGTATTTTCGTAAGTAAGCGCCACAATGGTGGACGGAAAATTCAACTCAACTCTTCGGCTCCCCTTTCGTCGTACATAACCGTTAAGACGACAGCACAGTTTACAGTACAAGTTATAAATGTTACTGAACCTCCCGTTGTTAGTAAGTCGTGTTCGTTTCTTAGAAGGGCCTAATCGCGAGCCCAGCAATTGAGTCCAACCAATGTAGCTCTACATTTCCTGGTCAGTTACAGGAATTTAATTTAATTCTAGACTATTATTAATCCTTAAATTTAGCTGATAGACTATGCCTGTTTTTTATCAAGTAGGTCCTCTTTTCACTGATGTAAATCAATTCTCGTTCTTAAATACCATAGAACTCCACCTTGGAAAAATAAAACATCCATTTTTAGCAGTATATTTATCTGTATAGTGTACTTCATAGCATATTCCAAGTTGGTTTTTTTAAAGAATAATTTTTGTACAGAACTTGGGTTTATCAAAATAAACCAAAAGTATTTTTAAATGTACCGAATTTGACCCGTTCGGCCGTGGAGCGTATTCAACAAAAAATCGGAAATTGCTTTTTTTTTACTGCAAATTATTCATTATATGTCCAAGTACAAAAAATAGAGCCGATTACGCAATATTTCAAGTTCAATTTATGTTTATAGTTCGTAACCTTCAATCAATGAGGCAACATAAACCATAGATTTGTCTGCGAAATATCATTACATTATTTTTACATAATTATAGTGAAATCATTAAGGTTTTTCTTTTCAAAAGTATTTTATTTTGATCGTATATTAATTTAAAATATTTCTTTCTACAGGCTTTATTTGTGAAATGGAATAAGATCATTCTAAATTTCAGATTTCGCTATTGCCCATCAAAATGACTGGAAGAAAGCAATTTAAATGCAACAATGGAAAAGAGAGGTAACAAAGCGTAAACGAAATAGTTCCAGTTTGTTCAACTTAGGAAGATTAGCATTGCAGCCAAAATATTCTAAAATGCTGGCAATAACAAAAGATAAAAGGAAAAATACCTAAAAACAAATTGAATATAGCATCAGAATTTATCTTATTTTTATTTATTTGTGATGTAACTAAATTGTCAACAATATTTCCGTAAAACTTGATATTTCCTGTAATAAATTATTAATAACAATTATTATTATTATCATTTTACTTAAGTTCAAGGTAGTCCTACATTTGCAATTCCTTACGGATAACCATGAAAAGAAATGTTGATTAAAACTGTCTAAAACCTTTAAGCGGGTATTGCCGCAAAATTATTAAATATTGAATAGGCCCCTCCTCCACCGAACGCGTCATAAACTCCTATATAGTGGAACGCCTTATTTTTTTTTTTTTTTTTTTTTTAGTATAAATCTTTACCTCCAAGAAAAAAATTACTTTTGTATAGTGCAATCGGCCACCAAAAATTCAGGATTTTAACCTCTTCAAAAAAAAAATACTCCTATTTTGTGCGTATTTCTGATCATAAAAACTAGCACTATACAGAAGCATATACGCTAACAATCTATTGTGCCATAAAAATCGCTGTGATTTAGAGGCGGCCTCTAGTTAAATCGATAATTAAAATCCGAACAGCAATAGCCGAAGGGGTGATAACATCGCTAACAACAACAGATCTGTTTTCACGCCCTACATCGATTGCTAATGACTTCAAAATAAGAAATATCGATTTTATTGATCAGGAATCTTTTATGATCAGCTCAGCAAAGCATCCTTAAACAGTAGACTTCAAAGAAAGCAGGCGGTGGTTATTTTCAGTAGAAAGTGGCTTGAGTTATCAGATGATTTGTAAGAGAAGTCATCTGAGACAGATAAGTAAATATACATGAGAATTTAAAAAAATATATAACGTTGTTGAAATGAAAACAGAAACAACAAAATATCGGTCGTTTGATATTTAGGATTTTCTTTCTTTATTTATATCGTTTCGCCTTGTTCTTTCACCAAGGTTCTTCAAGGGTAATTTGACACCCGTACCATGAATCATACACATTCAGGTAAATTTACCCGTAAGGCAGGTTGTGACACAAGATCGTTTTAACATGGATAGCGCCATATACATACATATGGTCCAAGGACATTAATTTTTTACCGAGTCTCTGCGACAATTGTCACGCCTGCAACGATATTACATTGACCCTTCCTCTTTTATTGCAATCAGGAAAGTTATGCAGCAGGGTTAGAATCCCCGGAACTGGGCTATTTCTCCAGCCCTCTAAAATGAGGGGAAACGTTTACTCCATTTCCGCTAGAAAATTTAACTCCACGCTAACGTTCATAGATCGCGACAAAAGAAACATTCAATTCTTGTCATGCTTCTTCGTTTAAATATTTGATAAAATATGTCAAACTCATTCCTCTCTGCTTTTCACTCGTCTTTATTACCGTGTTTGACGGCATATTAGACGCACCCCAATTTCAGCAGGGAAGATCAAGAAAAAATTAGCAATTAGTAAGATTATTAATAAGTCTAATTTAATTTAGGCTATATTTATGTGGTATTATATTTGGTTAAACAAGCTATGATTACAATTAAACCAAAAATAATAGGAAACAAAGAACACGAGCCGATAAAAAACTTTATTATATGCAAAAGTAAAAAAACAAAATAAAAACCAAGCAATTATTACAATTAAGCAAAAAAGTACAGTTTAAAGTTACCATTAAAATTGTATCCATCTTCAAATCCATTAAATTCGTCATCTTCGTAATCAAAACTCTGATAGTCATTTTCAATACTAATCTCACCGTCGTTAAATAATGCGCCATCTTCCGTTCACTTGAGAGCGTTGCTTATACCACACATTCTAAAAGATTTCACAACAATCTCTGGTCTTATATTATCCCATGCCTGCTTTACCCATTAGCAGGCTTGTGCAATGCTGGGTCTTTTTATTCTTCCTGTAAGTGTAAGGTCGGGATTAGACATTGCCATCCACGTGTTCCATTGCTTTTTCATGCTTACTTCGAAGCTAATAGGAGTTGCCAGGTAGCTAAATTCGGCCGGCTATGGCGTGTTTTAGACCTACATATGGCACATAAGACGCAGATGAATTTTCAAAGATATTTTTAGTAAAACAAAGTGCGCCTTATATGCCGTCAAATACAGTATATTCGATATACCATGTAAGTCTTAAGTTCCCCAAGTTCTGTTTGTTAACAATGATTTATTTGAAGTAACTATTTTACAAAAGACTTTCAATTTTCCTAAATGCTGTATCTATCGTATTTTTAAGATTCAAATACAGAACCACTTATTAACTGTTTTATATCTTTATCATTTGTGACTCAAGGCAACTCCGTATTGAATCTGAGGCTCTCACTCTCTCTTGGAGTTCATTTCTCATCAGAACGGTCAGAGTAATTGTTTTTGAGCCGCCTTACCTTCGTAATCACCATTAGACTCATCCAACTCTTTTCGAATCCTCTACACTGTCTTCAGATTTATACCCAAACACTCTGAAATGTTAGTATTGGAGCTTTCGGAGCGAATGCCAAGTAGTACAGCATGCCGTTTCCAAATTTCTGACGTAGTGAATTGCGTCATGGTGCTCTTTTTTCTTACAGACGCTGCCCGACTAATCCTACTATACTGTGTAGTCCAGAAAATCAAGAACAAACACACATGCGCGAAATTAGAAATATTAAATGAGGACAATTTACCCATCGCACTATATATATATATATATATATATATATATATATATATATGCAAGTTTCATTAAAAACGACAGACAAGGTACTACGGTTAAGTTTTTTATTTAATTTTTCTTGTGTACGAACAAGAGCTTTCTTTGCTGGACAAAGGGTGTGTAAGAACTGTCCAAATCCGATCGCTTTCGGCTATACCATTAGCCATTATCAAGGATGATTTGATTTTTCAGCTTAATTGAGTGTGTGCATTATGTGTGTGTCTTAGAGTGTAGTAGAGATGTTTTTAATTTCCAAATACGGTTAGAACGTTGTGGCTTTGTTCGTAGTTAATATTGTTAAGGGTAGGCTTGTTCTTTTTTATTATTCAAGCCTCCATTATTTTTAACCATTTATTACAGGTGGAAGCAATTAATATATTTGTGTTTTCTACTAGTATATTTCTAATGGAGTCTGGTAAATTTTTGTGTGTGTTTAAATGGGTTCTAATATATAATATATATATATATATTATAATAAAAAGAATGAACAGTAAGATATATATAATCCGATGTTCTTATTAATTATTTTTATTTTTACAAAACAGTGCTCAATGCGAAACAACAGAGCATAAATAAATGTACTAATTTAAAAATGGAAAATAAGTCATTGTCTATTTAATGCCCCGCAAGTAATTTTGAACCTTAACAATAATATTCCGTTTAATTATCTAGCTGTGTTAATCATTTATACCTAAGATACAAAACAAAAAATTCACATTCTAAATAAAAACACCTGTTTAGGTTTAGAAAGGCTGACCTGGTGTCAAGAGACCAAAATAACCGATGAACTCGTAAATTTTCTATACCGCCTTTTTAGTCTTCATTTGAGGAATTCTTCGGAGCAAAAAGGGTTTTACCACCCCCAAAACACAGGAATAGAGTTGAATAGAGGAGTGCGTCCCTCTCTCTCCCAGCCCGCTTCTATGAATTCCTGACACCTTTTGCTTTTCTTAAGCGAGTTCTGATATCTTAAGTTGTTTTTCAATAAAACTGCTTTTGGTTGCATTCAGTAAAACTTGCATCTGGTTGATATTCGGTAAAACTTGCTTCTGGTTCAAAATCTAAGTCGATCTTGGTGGGAAGTCTAAAGTCGAAAAGACGTGGAAACTTGTGGTCAGCTTCTGCGAGGTACGGTCTGCAACTCAACTCCTGAACTGGAACTTAACTCCAACTGAAACTTACTGCTTGAACGCCAACCAAAACCCGGTCTGGGGCCGGACGTGGTTTGGGTTCTTCGATAATTCCAAATCCCCCAATTAGGATTCTCTTAGTCTTCGGACAGGAAAATTTATCACTTCCCATTTTTGGAAGTCAATTACTTTCTGTTTTAGAACGGTTCTCCCCCTTCTGTGAGGAGAGGTCGGAGGGGAATTATCCTCCTAAACCCTTCCTTTCTCATATTGGTATCTCATACCAACCTCTTCGTGGGCGTCAACAGGCTTCCCTTCTTTCTCATACAATCACCTCCGCCTATCACCCATGCTACCACTTAGCCAATGATCTCTTGGCGGTGTGGGTGTGGCTAGACTGGCATTAGTTTACATTATCGCCCGAGAAAAAAAATTATCTTCCCTTTTCTTTCTTTCTTTTCTATCGGCCAGAATTCTTTTGGATCGTACATCACGGGTCATTAAATTTTTATCTTATCCTGGCGCACCTGGAATTCTTTAGCGGAATTCTTCGCCGATTCATTAATGATCGCAGTCAACTTTTAACCGAGTGGTCGGTTCCACTTGAAGACCGAATCTAGTGTCTTAATAATGTCGCATTTCCAGATGCCCGTTCCTGGCGTCAGAAGGTCTGCCTTTAACAGTTTGAACAGGCAAAAACAATGATTCCTTTTTTTCATATCAAGATCTGTTTTCATACGGCTGACTTCTTCGTCGGTGTCCAAGATAACCCCATTTCGACCACCTCCGCCCACATGCAGCTGACCAAAATCGAAATTTCTATTATTGCTACGTGTGTGGCGAAATTGTTATTCTTTTACCTGTGTTTACTCTCTTATCATGGCATTAATTAATTCTGACAGAATCCGGAATCTGCTTCTCTCACGAATCCTTTCGTTTTCTGCGAAAAGAAAAATATTTTTCTTTGTAATTGAAATAAAATCTTTTAACCATTTTTCTTTTGTTAAAAAAAATAATGTCGCTCGGTATGTCTTTCGATCTAGCTCTTTCTCACATTAAGTATTTCCCGTTTTTAATTTCTATGATTAATTAATTAGCCAATTAGCTAAATAGTGTCACACGATATAGTGCAGAAGGTTGAGAACCGCAAAACATGAACAAAATGAACTCGTACGTTTTTGTTACGTTCAGATTAACATTAAACTTACTTCTTTTGATCCAATTCAAATATCCATACCCAGTAAATCATTATAAAGTGTAATTTTTCCGAGATGAAGTATTATGAATATCTACATTATTCAAACTGTTATCTTCATCTTCATTGCAATATTCACAACGTTTCGGCCGTTGTACACTCCGATCTTTTTCACGTGATTGGAATTTCGAATTGAATACTTTGTTTCGTTCACCGGGGTAGATTCTTCTAGTTCCATGTGTCATGCCTATTCTAGATGTCTCAGTTGCAATTTTCGTGTTATTCATTGATTTTCTCTAGCACTCCTTATTACTGGTTCCCATATTGTATTCATTTCTATGCTTGGTCGGCTCAGGTGATTTTTCTGGCCTAATATATGTGCTGATTCCTTAAGTTTTCGTATTTTCCAGTGATGTTCTCTGTCTAGTATTTCAACCTCATCCGACGGGGAAGGGGTCGGTTATCTCCTTTTCTTCCTCCATATGTGGTCAGCTACGCCTGATTTTTCTATTTCCTCTTCATGCTACCGCTTTACGACGTTCTTGCAGTCTTACCTTGATTTTTTTTTTTTTTTTTTTTTTTTTTGCTTATTTGCCATTTATTTATATTGACTGTGATGAAAAGGGGGCTCAACCAATAGATTTCCACCAGTCGCATATTAAAGTCCAAAGATCCGCATGTGGCTCGCGATCTACGGTTTGGACACCCCTGGTCTAAAACAAACTAACCACATTTTAAATTTTTTTCCAAGAACAATTTTCTGAAATTTTGAAGATTTAAATTGTTTTGATATTTGGAAATCTTGACTGAAAAGGAGAAATAATTTAGTTTCAGGCATTTTTCTCAGTATTATTCAATGATGAAGGTAAGAGATCAGAAAATAAGAAAAATAAAGAAAGACATTCGTTGATTTAACTTAATTTTGTAATGAAGAGGCCGAAAATCCATTGGTATTAGTCATCTGTGAAAAGGAATGTCGGGTTAAACATCCCTGTCGCTTATTCATTTCAATAAGATTACAATGACTTTCCGAATAAAAATACATCCAGAACTGCTTATCTAAAAATAAACGATTCAAACATGTATGATAATTGACGAGCTTCAAAGAATAACTTGAGAAATACATAGCGTTTAAAGACAGGCTTCGAATTCCTGGGGCTTCCCATTTTCAGAGCAGATATAATATATATCAAATGCCAAATATCCGCTTACGAGCCCACCGTGTAATAAGCAAGCTTTTACTCGAATTATCCCGAACCGATATAATGCTGCACTGATCACCTATGGGACCTCCGTTTTTTTTTACAATTGAACCATTAAAATGGTTACATTTATATTTTATCTTAAGGTAGTTAATTAAAATTTCGCTACATGATTTCAATTTATGGTCGAATTGCAAACGGACTGTTTTTTAGCTGAGGATAACACGCTTGAAGTGTAATGTTTTTTTTAATTTTGCCTGTTTTTCTTGTTTTATGGTTATTTCCTGTTCCAAGAATTCTTGAGAACCTTGCTTTATTATAACCAGTCTTTCTTTGCTCTTTTTATGAAACCATATTTTTAATTTCAAAATCATTTCAGTTTCATTTTTTTTCTGTCCAAGACGAGCGATAATGAGTCGGGCTTCCCGAGTTAATTTGCGCTTTAAAATTCGGTCAAGTTATGCAATTACATTTCGAGGGGTTTTATTGAATTGTTTACAAAGAAAATGGACTTTTCTCCTTCTTCTTTAACACTATTCTTTTTTTTTTCAAAGACGAATCCTTTTGATCTGCGCAGAGGAAATTTTAATTTCGACTCTTTTTCAGTGTTACTATCAACCTTGTTAATGATTGCTATTAATAGTGTGTGGGCAGATGTATTTCACAAGAAATAAACTACTCGTTCAGAAGAAAACTTCTCTGTTTCAATTTGAAATCAACTTTCTCGTGGATACCATTAACTCTATAAGAAGTGGAATCTTGAGTACAATATTCTAAACCGTCCATCTCTAATTTTGTCATATATCCGTGATTATAACCCGTTATAAAATATTTCGATGGTTATCGCAATTGCGAACATTTTGGAAATGTCAAACCGATCCTTATTTTTTATCAACGGGTGATCTCGTTACTTAACATGTCAAATAGTTGGTCCACGACCATCTTTTTGAGTACCTGACGTGTCAATTTGTTTGTCGTCAGTCTCCTTTGATTATTTGATTCGTCATATCTTGTCTTCATGTGTCCTTTCTGGATTACTAGACCTCTTTGTATCCTTAGGTTTTCTTTCTCGATTACTTGACTTGTCACGTTGGATGTTCTCAGATCTCTTTGATTAATTGACCCTATCATGTAATGTGTCCTCAGGTTTTCTACGTTGATTTCTATACATATAAAATATTGTGTCAACAATCTCTACCCTTGAATATTCGACTTGTCATACTGTGTGTCCTCAGATCACCCTGCGTCATTACTTGTCCTCCTCGCCTAACGTGTATCCTCAGGTAATCTTGCTTGATTACATGGCATCTCATCTGATGTGTCTTCGGTACTTCTTGCGTTGTATGTCCTCGGTCTACTTTGTTGATTACTTGACGTGCCATGTGTCTTCAGCACTTCTTTTGGTTAGTTTACCTGTCAAATACTGTTTTCTGTTTCTTGCATTGATTACTTCACTTGTCGTGACGTGTGTCCCTCGAGTATTTCTGCGTTATAAAATATTTCGATGGTTATCGCAATTGCGAACATTTTGGAAATGTCAAACCGATCCTTATTTTTTATCAACGGGTGATCTCGTTACTTAACATGTCAAATAGTTGGTCCACGACCATCTTTTTGAGTACCTGACGTGTCAATTTGTTTGTCGTCAGTCTCCTTTGATTATTTGATTCGTCATATCTTGTCTTCGTGTGTCCTTTCTGGATTACTAGACCTCTTTGTATCCTTAGGTTTTCTTTCTTGATTACTTGACTTGTCACGTTGGATGTTCTCAGATGTATGTAACTTACATGACTGGAATTCGAACTCTATTCTCCAAATTCGAGACGAGTTCAGCTATAAATAGTGTAGATAATAACTCTCAGATACTGATTTTTAAAATTTTGTTAATCGGTGTTACTCTATGCAAGGAATTAAAGCCACTAAGACAAAGGTGATAACAGGGAGTGAAAATAATAGGAACAGAAACAGTAAATATGGGTGGAGAGAGAAAAAGACTAATCAGTAGGACAGTAGATAGCAATTGACATTGCATTTAAAATTTTGCGGATTAAAATTGACTGGAAAGCATAGACCCAGAAGATAGATCCACAAGCGAGAAGTTCGAGAAATAGAAACTATTAGCATAGAACTTACGGTTACATCTGTCAAGCTCAACTGTAAATTGATGAGATCTCGATGATATTTCGTCCCCAGTCTATTCGAATTTAAGCAAAATACTAATCTAGAAACCATAGCGTAGAGCTGATCCGAACAATTACTATGAAAGTACATATTGAAAAGACATAAAGGGGCAGCCTTACGGCGGTGGGAAAGTGACTGAAGCAGAGCTGACCAATAATTTTTCTGATTCTTCTTTGGATCTTATCATGAGTTCAAGATAAATAGTAAGGCCGCCGGGCCATATGTGATAGCAATAGTCTAAGCATGGACGAATAGTAGGCATAGATTCTGGAGGAAAACAATTGTTTCGCACGCCACAGAGAACCGACTTTCACACCAGATGGACTGGCAATGGATTCAATATAGTCTTTCCACTTCAGGTCTGCTGAGAACGTGAGCTCGAGAAGGCACAACGGATCACATTCTGGAGGTTAGCATCAGCCATGCTGGTGACAGGCAGAGAGACGTCTCTCAGATTAGTTTAATGTTTTTTTTCCATTATTTATCGTTTGTCTTTGTTATAATAAAGACACGTCTAATGTCAACAAAATAGGGGAGGTAACAGTATCTCACACTAAAGCCATTACAATTTTGAAGAAATTACAAAAAAAAAGTTTACAAATAAACTTGCGTACTCTCCTGCTGGATATAATTCGTGTCACGAAATACGCATGAAAGAAATACCTCGAATCAGCCCGCATTGTCGGCGGACTGAATTGTTCATCTTCCCTCCTTTTGTCTGGCTCTTGGCCAAATAAATAACGAGTGTAAATTAAATGCCAGAAATTGAAAATACTTTAATTCCTTCGACGATTTGTCGGTTGACTAAATCTTCGATCTCGGATCGGCAATTCCCACCCTCCACCGCAAACTAAAATTGCACAAGCGTTAACCACCACAATAAAGTGGCCATAAATTCGCGCGCAAACCTTTTCCAGAAAATTGGAAGGTGTCTCAAGTAGCAGCCTTTATGCCGGCCATTTTTATCAGAGATGGAACAAGTCTCCCACAAAAGAGAATTGTTTGTTTTGTTTTTTTTGTTTGTGTGTGTGTGTGTGTGTGTGTGTGTTTTTGGTGGGGGGGGTTGTGTGTGTGTTTTTAAGTGAGAATACAGTAGCACGTAGTTTGAGATGGATGGGCTGGTTTATTGCAATATCATGCGAAAATAATGCTTGGAATTCAAAATAACTGAGATGGAAGGAAAGAATTATATTCAATGGTGAAAAAGTGCAAAATGTAGAGAAAAAAAAACTAAGAACGTATAAAAGTAAATTGTGAAGGAAATTGAAGAAACAAGACATTAAAGGAAAGTTAAAAACGGAAGAAGACGAAGAAGAAACGGCGAAAAAAATGAAAGAAAAACCGGACGTTTTAGGACATCCAGATTTACAAAACAGAAATACAAGACACAGGTACAAGTTTCGGAAGCCACTCTAGGTAGAAGCTACGTTAATGGGTAGTTCATACGGATAGGAGGGGAAGAACACTGTTAACTCTAGATTTGAACAGGTTAAGATTACATGTTAGCCAGGAAAACGTCCTCTTGGGGGTCGGTTCCACAGTGCAATGTTTCGCAGGAAGAAGCTGGTCGTGTGAAACTTACTTCTCACTGAAATTTGTGGTCCTCTACAATGTTAGTAACATGGCGGGTCCTAGCCGTGAAGTTTGGGACTGACAGAACCAAGGAACATAGAACGTTCGAGCATTTTCTATGGTAGTATCGACAGAGCAGTGAGTGGCATGCCACATTCCGCCTGTGAGTGACAGGTTGGTTGAATTTATATGGTGAAGCATTGACAAGATGGTATCATCTTATTTCGATTGCTTCAAAATGGCACTGGTAGTATTAGATGTAATAGTATTTGAATTTATGTGGTGAAGCATTGACAAAATATAATTTTATTACTATGGCTTTAAATGATTTTTAATTTGATTTTTAATTAAACAATTTTCAATTTAAATTGAAATAGTGTCCTGTATCTGCTAAATATGGTGTTCCAAATAGGGTAGCTTTTTAAAAAAAAGATCATATTTGAAAAATAAAAAGGGATGAAACGAATATAACAAATTCAGTTTTGGTCAAAAAGAAAGGAAGGAAGGAAGTAAGGAAGGTTGTTTTAAAGAAGGGAATACTTTCGAAAATTTAAACAGCGATATTAAGCAATAGAAAATCGAAAAGTCCGGAGGGGAAAAAAGAAATAAGTATGAAGAGGAAGGGAAAGATTTTTAAAAAGGAATGGAAAAAATAAACATGTGAAAATAAAGATTAAATAATTCATATATATATATATATATATATATATATATATATATATATATATATATATATATGATGAGAGAGAACAACACAATTCGTAGCATTTTTACTTTCTTTTTTAAATTTCTCAATACATAGTAAAGCAATATATTGTAATATTTTTATTATAATAGATTATAATAAAAACATTTTACATCGCTACACAAAAGCTTTCATGTTTCAATGCTATGATTGTACTTCATCTGGCGATAGTAGATAAGTTGATATTAAATGTTTCATTTAGGAAATTTAAAAACAAATCGTTACCTCTTTCCGGAAGTTGAAGGGCAGGGGTCATAAGGTCAGAATTAGTATTTTAACTTCCGAAAAGAGGTAACGATTACACACATATATATATATATATATATATATATATATATATATATATATATATATCTTCTCTAAAGAGTTTAGTAGATTATCGTTTTTATAATTATTCAATACACTCTTCAGGAGGTTTAAGCAATTAAGTGACGTTTTTTTTGTTTTGTGTTTTCTTTATAGGAAGTTTGATGATGGAATCATTTTATCCGCTACTTGGAACGCGTTTATTACTGTTATTAGGTTGATATTTTTTTCTTTTTGTGTGTTTGTGTGCGCACGCGCATCTCTATCTATTCTTTATATATATATATATATATATATATATATATATATATATATATATATATATATATATATATATATCGGATATAGAGGGTGTGATGTATAAATTGTCGTCTAAATAACGCAAAATAGAAAATAACACTGACATCTCATTTTAACTGATATATTTGCCAAAATTACACAAAAATATCTTGAAATACTAAAGAGAAACTTTATTCAATAACATCATCATTGGCTTCAACCTCTAGACGACTTCGGAATCTTCTGCGTCTCATCTGGAAGCGCTCCTTGTTTAAGTTGGTGAATGCTGCCATAATCATTGATTTCAGTTCATCTTTGGTGTTACAAGGAATTTTTGTTGGCCTTTCGCTCAACTGGTTACCACACAAGAATCAAAGGGGTTGCAATCTGGGGAGATAGGTAGCCAGATGTAAGGGGTAACGTAGACACAGAAATTATCTGACAGCCATGACTGTTTTCTCCTGCTTCTGTGGCATGGTGTGGAGTTCTGTTGCCAGCAGCTACCCTCTTGACCCAGGGCAGCACGAGTTCCTCAAGGCACACGATGTAGATCTCCGTACTGAATCTGAGGCTCTCACATAAAGATTTTGGAGTTCATTTCTCATCAGAACGGTCAGAATGATTGTTTTCGAGCCGCCTTACCTTCGTAATCACCATTAGACTCATCCAACTCTTTTCGAATCCTCTACACTGTCTTCAGATTTTTGCCCAAACACTCTGAAATGTTCGTATTGGAGCTTTCGGAGCGAATGCCAAGTAGTACAGCATGCCGTTTCCAAATTTCTGACGTAGTGAATTGCGTCATGGTGCTCTTTTTTCTTACAGACGCTGCCCGACTAATCCTACTATACTGTGTAGTCCAGAAAATCAAGAACAAACAACACTCATGCGTGAAATTAGAAATATAAAATGCCTAAAGTCCCTTGTTCTGTTTCATTTTCAAGCGAATTTTGGAAGGTTCCAAAATTCGCTTGAAAATGAAACAGGAGTAGGGACTTTGAATTTAATTCTGTAATTGAATTTGAAGTTTTTAGTTTCTATTTTTGAAACTCTGTAATTCCTGTATAGCGATGGAACCATATTTTTACATTAGTAAATTTATAATATATTCGATTATATAAATATATCATTTTTAATCTGGTTTAGTGTATTTTTCTATATCTGATATTTGATTATATACAATATTTCTACAGAATTGATTTATTTCTTCAAGTAAGGAAAATGTTGGATTTAAAATAAATACATTCATTCTTGCGAAATTACTTTATGGTTTATATTTCGGATACGAATCGAGTAGATATGAGCTTTCTAAGATATCTGAACGAATGGTTGTGCATTCTATAAAGGGGTAAATAGAAGCCTTGATGCTCTCCATTGCATAGCCATCTAAGGCTAACCGAATCAGACGGTGGTTTTCTAGTGCAAAAGGGGCACATTTTCGACATTATATAAACTCTTTAAAAAATAGCGTCTATTCAAACACGGATATCCTCCAAAAAACAATAACATTTTCCATAATACAGATATATATGTGGGTGGTAGTAGGATATAGGATAAGACCCGAACGAAATGGAGATAATGAGAAAAGGTAAACGTCTGAATAGTTTTCCATTTTCTCTAAGAAGTAATCACACTCGAGGCCTGCTTGCTAACCACTACACTGAGACGAGACGCCCACTATACGTCTGTATTTAACTTAATATGATTATTTATATGACATTCTTTATAGAACTAGGCATATGTTTATATAACTGTATGGGTGCTTTTTGTGTATTTAAATAAATCTATATAATTTATGTGAACGTGTGTGAATTTTTATCTAAATAATAAAAAAAGAATCTCTCCTGGCGAAAGATTCGTAAATTTCCTAAAATGGCTAATATCTTTGAAGAGGGAAAGATGGCTGCAAATGTAACACTATTTTGTTTTTGTTTTTTGTTTTTCGACTGAAATAAAATTAAAAAAAAGCTGCCATATCATGTCAGTTCACAAATAAGACTGAAAAAAATAATCTGTTCTCACCACGAATAGGAAGAAACCACACAAATAAAACAAATGTTTTAAAAAAGAGCTCGTTCAAAATTACTAAAATGGCTACTTCTATGTATTCTCAAACTTTCCAAGGATTTTTACGATGCCATCAATATTTTTTACACTCTTCGTTTAAGCATTCAAATCGCTTTCTAGGCGGATATAAAATACTGGGGAAAATAAAAATTGCCTTTTTTATTACCGAAAGATAACAAACCCAAATGAAACTACTATTTTTTTTGCATACTTTTAATACACTCGTGGCATGCAGACATTTGATTTTATTTATATGACGTCAATCCTTATTTGTAAAACTTACCTTCACACATGGAGTGTACATGCGCAGATTTGCCCGCAATTGCAAATATCAGTCTCGAATTAAAATATTCGACTTATGCACGTATATATTGTGATAAATATAATTATTCAATGCGCGCCAGATAAAAACTAGTTTACTGAATTATATATATCTATACATGTCTTCCTTTTCTTTGTGTGGCGTCTATTCAAGAATTTGGTGATCATGACTCTCTGCAACTTCCTATCGTTTATAAATGTTTTACTATCCCCTCTCATTCACGACTATACAATCCATTTATGCAGGTTGTTTGATGATTCGCTGTTTCCCCTCTGTTCATAGAGCCTTCAATATGTTATGTGAATATCAAATTTGTCAAGCCGTCTTTCTTCCTTATGTCTTCAAGAAATGTTCAACTATGTCTTTCTGATTCTAAAAATAAGCATCATTTTTGTTTCTTTAAATCTTCCTGATTGTTCATATATTCAGTAAATTGCATTCTTATAGACCTTCCAGGCTTACGACCATATCACGTTCAAACACCGGTTCTCGTACAATCACATGTTAAGCCACGTCGAGCCTGGTCAGTAACCAGATGGGAATACCAGGTGTTGTAAGTTTGAAGGTGCGGGTGGCGTAATAGATAACGGCTCGGAATTGTAAATCAGTGCAGAGTTTTAATTTCAGCCTGGTTCATTATATTCAATAACGCGCAAATACCTTTTGAGAAAGGTATGAGTTCATCTCCCCACCTAGCTATGACTTAATTATTAGCGTTTGCATTATTAAATCATCTCCAACAAATTCTTAGAATCGAAAACATATATTCTGACTTTACATAACCCGCAAAAGGTTGATAAGTCGTAAAAAATATCAATCAATATGATACATCTTCAGAACCACATTTATCTTAGCTGAAATCATCTCATCTCTGAGAAAATTTCCCAGCATTCATATGGCAGAATGATAGTACGTAACAATTCAGAAAGTATTTACACTATTTACATTATTCGGGCTGTTGCCCTCATCTTTATTGCCATATTCACGACGTTTCAGAAGTTGTACGCTCCAGCCTTCTTCAGGTCATAATGGAATTTCAAAACGAAACCTTTATTTAGTCCATGGGGGTAGATTGTTCTAATTCTACCTACCATACTTTGGGTGTCTCAGTTTTATTCAACAAATATCACCTGAAGAAGACCGTTTCACGGTCAAAACGTCGGTAAAGTGGCAATAAAGATGTATACAATAGTCCGAACAATGTAAATAGTTACATCTTATCTCAGAAATGTAGCTGATATGTATCACGGGCTCGGAGATCCCATGTTAAACCCAGCCGTGTGCCACATGTAACGCTCGTGGGGGTAGCTAAAAATATTAGCTTTTCGGCTATACAGTCGAACTTTCTGCCTTCGGGCAGACAGGAACCGAAGGGCAGAGTCTCGTTCGGGGAGGTTAACTGAACCTGAACCTGTTTATACGGGTTCCAAAGGGAATATTTTCAATATACAACAGACATGTATCTGCCAATCCGGGTAATATGCAGGAAATCTCGAATTTTATCGACGTGATTAAAGTGCTCTCGTTCCACGGGTCATGTCTACAGATATTTTGTTTGATCCCATGTGCTGCTCAGTTTTGGATCGCTCCGTTTCTACCGAGTCTAAGTTTGATCTACCCAGTCCAGGGATTGAACTCAGAATTACTGTTATCAAAATGGACGTAACGAACTCGACTGAAATTCGAACTCGGCTTTCGGATTTCTCACTCCCAGCGGTTATCCATCCCACCACCCGCATGTCGTTATTATTAGTTATCTCTTTATTCCTGGTTGAGGTATGTAATAGTTATGGTGAAAGGTTGATTTATTTCCACAGAATTTGAGATGATTTGAACCCACGCGTGCATCGTTTCGCAAGGTTTCATGATATTGCTGATCTTAATAACACATCATCAGGATCATCGTGTAATTGAATGTTAATATTTTGCGACTCTTTATAGCGTATTTTTATAATTACAGTTCTGTTTTCCTTGTCTGATTAAGGCAAACAGAGGCCTGGAAAGACTCAGTCAAACTAGAATGTCATATAAGAGGAATAAAAACTCCTTGTCCATAAATCGACACAGCTGCGTATTTATGATATAAAATGTTACTTTTGAAGTATTATCAGATTTCAGGATAAAAGCTGTGAAATTCAATAAATCAAAAGTATTGCAAGGTCTTCATACATACATATATATATATATATATATATATATATATATATATATATATATATATGAAACATTGAGAGAAAATGTCCACGTATGCTTATTTTACATTTACTTCCACGTGACAACTAAATAAAAAATGTACAGTATGCATACACACACACACAGATATATATTAATAGATGTTTGTGAGAGATGTCAATGTGTGCATATATATGCATGCATGTACATATATATATATGTATGTATATATGAATATGTATATATGTATACATATATGTGCACATGTACGTGTGTGTGTGCATATATATATATATATACAGTGTAACCCGGATATAAGAGATTTTCTCTGGTCCCAAATTAGAGCCTGTGTTAATGTATATATAATAGACCAAACCCGGATTTAAGAGAAACCCGGATATAAGAGACTTCGTATCCGGTCCCGACAACTCTCTTATATCTGGGTTACACTATATATATATATATATATATATATATATATATATATATATATATATTATACACGATGGGTGGAAACAATTATACTCATTTTTAATTTATTGTATTTCCAACTAATGTCTACACGTTTTCCATATAATTAACTCTACACTAATTCATAATAACTAAATATGCATAGAAAACAAAAAAAATGATTTAACAGAAATAAATTCCATTTATCCATTTTAATGGATGAAAAATGTATTCGTACAATACAAAAAAGAATACATAATGTTCATTTAATACTTTGTAGTATAGATATTATTCACTTCTACAGCAAACAACTTCTTATAGTTCTCAATTAATGATTTGCAAATTTTAGTTGGTATTTTTTTTCCATTCTTCTTCACATATGGTCTTCAGATTCTGGATGTTTGTTGGAGCTCTAGATTGGATTTGAATTTTCAAATAACGCCACAGATTCTCGATTGGGTTTCCGTATATTTACATTATTTCTAGTAAGCCATTTCTTCGTAGATTTTGCAGTGTGCTAAGGATCATTATCTTGTTGGAAAATCCAATCGGGAGGAAGTTCAAGAGTTACAACCGAAATCATTAAATTTACTTCCAAAATACTTTGCGCCATTCATTCTACCATCTATTGTTGATATGTTGCCAGAACCTTTTGCAGAAAAAAATTCCCAACCATGATGCTTCCACCACCAAATTTCCCTGTTGGAACTGTGTTCTTTTGTTTGAAGGCATCGCCATTTTTCCTGCATACATGATTTCTAGAATTACGTCCGAACAACTCAAATTGGGTTTCGTCTATCCATAATACTCTTTCCCAATACGATTTTTTTCTTATGTTCACGAACGAATTCCAACCTGGCATCTGTGTCTTTTCAATAGGAGTGGAGCTTTCCGAAGGGAGCGTGGCTTTAGATGTTTTCTATGAATTTCATTGCTTATTGTCCGTTTAGAGACACAGATTCCTGATGAAAGCAAATCATCTTGCAACTCTTGACGAGTAACAATTGTATATTGTTTAATTTGACGCATTAATTTCCTCGGATATCGTCGAGGAATGTTCCGTGGAGAGCCTGTTTTACTTTGGTTTTCAAAAAAGGTTTGATTTTTTATACCTTGCACTGAATGAACTTATGGTAGTAGATGGAATAAGGTGTTTGTCTGAGACTTTGCTGTAACTTTTGCCTTCTTTCCAGAGTTTAACACTCAGTTCTTTTTATAAATTCTTTACTGTTTGCCATGATGTTAACCTTCTTTCACGAGTATCAATTACAGAATGTTTTTTTTACATTTTTAACAAAAAAATATCTACTGATAGCATTATTGGAACATTAAAGATATAAATATACATGTATACACATACACACACACACACACACACACACACACACACACATATATATATATATATATATATATATATATATATATATATATATAATAAACTTATCAGATGCATAAAAATTCAGAGCCTGTTTCACAAGTAATTCCGAAATTAGATTGTATCTAGTGTTGACATCTATGCATTCTGTCTTCTTACAGTTAATGGTTTATATCTTGTCGAAAATTTCTTTTTGTTTTCTTCTGGTTGTAGCATCAAAACAATGTCTTCTTCGTAGCGTCTGTTAAGCTAGCATCCTCCAGATATATATCATGTAATGTTGTCTCATACACTTAGAATCCTCTCGGTATATTTTGTAAACTAGGGAAGGTTACTAAATAGAATAATAAAACGAAGGTGGTAATGAACGATAATATTTAGGAAAAGAACAACACTTATAAGATTCGCCAACGGCGCGTAGAAGAAGTAGTCAACTGCTAGAAGTGAGTCAAATGAATTCCACAATGAATTTCCAGCTGCAGGATATCTACCACCACACATGCGGTCAGATGGGACACAAGGCCGAATAAAACTGAGTCGGTTGGCTGTTTCCCGAGACGAGATTATGCTCTTCGACATAGCTTGGTCTGGGGATCCGCTATGCCCGCAGGCAGACAGTTTGAGCAGCACAGTTGGAGACGAATTTCCAACTGCAGCATATCTACTAACCGTCCAACGCGGTCAGACGTGGTACAAGACCGAATTTAATGTGGGGTATTCGAGCCGGTAGGCTCGCCCAAAAATTCCCCGTAGATCCCGTATAAAACGAAGTCGGGTAGCTGTTTCCCGAAACGAAACTCTGCCTTTCAAAATAGCTTCGTCTAGGGATCCTCTCTGCTTGGAAGCAGAGAGTTTGATCAGCACAGTCTGGGACGAATCTCCAACTGCAGACTAACATAGAGTATTTACTGCTGTATTTATGTGAATGGGGACATGCCCCTTATCGTCCGTAGGTATGCTACAACAGTTTTCCTGCTAAATTAATAATTGTACTCTTCTGCCTGTCTTTCTGCATTCACTCATCTTGCTCCCTATTCAGATACAAATGTTCTTCCCAGTAGAGGACACGGATTATCTGAATAGATTTTTCGTGTAAAGTTTTCCTAAGGTTTCTAGTTAATCGTGAAAGAGAAATATTTTTAACACAATTGTCTGCCTTCAACTACAAATAATTTGTATTGGTGATTATCTATATTATCTTTTTATATAAGAATTTATTACTGGTATTTTTACTATTCGAATGTGTTTTTATACTTTCATAGTGTTTTTGATTAGGTGGTGACTATTTTCCCATATGTGAGAGCCTAACAGCAATGACGGGGTAGTTCCACCCTCCTCAAAACCTTCGGTCTCCTGGCTGCCGGTCTGTTACCTTTCCGATCCTGAAATTAAAAGCTCATTATAAGACTTTTATAAAACATTGTTTCATGTGGTATTCATCTATGTCTATTTAATAAAACGTGTATTGACCACAGACAGATATACTGAAGTGGCTTCCCATTATCTTCTCCATGGATTTTGGGCACCTCAACGTGGTGTAATGGTTAGAAAGCTTGTCTTGCAAGATCAATTACGACTGAGTAGTGAGTTCGATCCTCACTGGTTGCCCCATACTTTCGGCCTTGTGCCGCATCTAAGCAGTGCTTAGAAAATCATTATCTTTTCCATGGTTTTTAGGTTTGCTCGACAATTAGGCTTTCTGCCAGCAAATGATATTTATGAAAAGAATGACATTTTTTAATGTCCCCATGTAGACACATTACGGGAAAATGACAATAAATATCAGGAACTTTATTAAAAATGTGTCACCGATTTTGAAAACTCCCTGAGCATGAATCGGCAGTTTAAATGGATAAATGGAAAAAGATGTTATCGGTTGAATTAATTTAAGATATAAAATCGTACGTAAATAATTACACGCACGCACACACACACACACACACACATATATATATATATATATATATATATATATATATATATATAACAAAAGAAAAACTTAGCCGACGCGTTACATCCTCTGAGAGAAAGCAAATGGAAGGATTTTAATGTGTACAAGTATTTTGCTCTTGTCTATAAATACTTGTTACAAATTAAATCATTGCATTTGCCTTGATGAAACGCAAACACTAAGACAAGTTTTGCGTCCTGGGTAAGACGATAAACTACGTACAACAACAAGGCGTCTGAACAGGAGGTTTCGAAGGGCGTGGAACCTCCTCTTAATTACTGGTGTTCCCAGGTCCACCCTGGCCTGCGGTGGTAGCACCTGTTAGGGTCCCAACTATGGGCAAAAATTTAACCCTCACACTAGGGCATTTTGCGGGGGGGGGGAAACATATTATCCGCAATACATATTTGAAGAATAAATATTACCAGCAATACACTTTTTGAAGAAAAAAATTTACCAGCAATACAAAAAAATGTTATTACCAACAATAACAATCTTATGGGCATTAAATCACCCACTGAGGTTGATATACCGTAAAACAAACTTAACCAAGATAAGTTTCCTTATGTTTTTATACATATTTTCTTTTTTATAGATATATTCTATCTGAAATTTTACACACACATATGACTATTTTCTATGTTCGTTAAAGAATAGGTTTTCTTATATATATATATATATATATATATATATATATATATATATATATATATAATATATATATATAATACTATCGGCGTTCTGTCTATCCAATTTTTGTTACTTTTTTCAGATTTCAAATTATTTGTTTTATATAATCGATAAATTTACCAAAATTCATTTTAATTTATATTTTATTTTGTCATCGAGTATTTTCGAATATTTCTACATAAAGTACAATTCTTGAAAATTGTAACATTAGAAAGTATTCGGGAAAAAAATAAAATATGAATAAATATGAACTTATTTAATGTTAAAGATTATATAAAACAGCTAATTCAGAAATTTGAAAAAGTTAAAAAATTGAATAGACAGAAATTGTCGACATTATTATTCAACCAAAAATTTTTTTAAAAAGATATATACATTCAGAAAAATACGATAAATTTTCTACATCAACTTTACACGTTTTCTTTTAAACAGACGCTGAATATATATATATATATAGAGAGAGAGAGAGAGAGAGGGCGGAATTACAAAAAAACACCCTTCTCTTTTGGCTAAATAAAAAGTTATATTGAACATAGAATTCATTATCTATATGTTTGAGAAGATTTATTAATGTTAAATGTTCTTTCGGGCGTTCAATTCTAAGCATACAAATATTATGCACAATCAGTTAATTTAATTTTTATAAATTTCTGCTTCATTCAAATATTTTTCTCGAATTTCAATATTTTTTCTTTCTTTTTTCAGGTAAGTGTAAAATTTATTTGAATTTCAAAGTTCCAGGTAAGTGTTTTTTCGTCTGATTTGTGCTTATGAAAATATATTTAACATGATCTTTCAGAAGAAAATTTGAAGCATTTCTTTAAAAGGGTGATTTTTCCACGAAATTATGTGAGTGAAAGGTGGGTCCTGGTTTCCAAAAACCATTACAATTTGAATAAATCGTCCATTTCATATGAATGTACGTGAGAGATTCGATTCCTGTCGGAAGACGCATATTTCCTTTGACAATTTCACGTACATTCAGGCCGGTAAATGTTAATACTGTTTATTATAAACGGAGCATTTACTTAAATATTTGTATCTATAAAAGACAATGTATAAACATAAAAATGTCTTAAAATAATTGTTGAACTTTGTCCATTCCATAATGTGTGACGTCATTTTTTTAGATTTAGATACGCATCAGGCAGATATGAATGCACGTGAGAGAATCATGGAAGGTGAAACATCGGGATTAAGGGAAAATGTAACTAGTGAGCATGCGCGACAGATTTCAAGATCTGTCTGTGTGTCGAGCTTCACTTTGCGTACTTTAGCTCCGTTACCATTGCAACTGTCCAGATTATTTGTTATATCAGGCCTCGTGTATGTATGTATGTATGTATGTGTGTGTGTGTGTATATACACACACATACATATATATATATATATATATATATATATATATATATATATATATATATATATAATATATTGCAAATCCCAATAATACATCCATAATACGCACCCCTAAAATTGTGCTGAAAGTGTGGGGAAAATGATTCTACTCGCGGATAATACGCACTCCTTGTTTGGTCATCAGACCCTCTAAATTGTACCTCTCCGATTTCATTACGGCCATCGTTTCCTACTCTTATTAAAAAATGGTTTAAAACAGAGAATAATATTATTCTAATTTATTTTTCTGATAATTCTTATTTTATTTTACATTTGTAAGTATTTTTAGGTACATATTATTGTATTTGACATCCTTATGGGATCGTAGTCGCCGAATGTTATTGTCAAATTGTCGTATGTTTGTGGTGAGTAGCCATTTCGCAACTGAAATCGACCTATGAAAAACCAATTTTGTTTGAAGATTTTTTTGTAGTTGTGCATAATACGCACCCCTAATTTTTATTATTATTTTTTTAGGAATTACGGTATATATAATGAGAAAGGGGGGAGATTGTGTGTGTGTGTGTGTAATTAATATGAATGAACAACAACAAAGTCAGTTAAGGAAATTGTTAAAGATTATAAAAGAATTTCTTACTCTTAACTGTTTTTGTTTATTTTTGGCACAAGAACATATGTAATGGGGATCCAGTGGGTATCGAACCCACGTCTTTAATTATTAAAGATTTGCTTGGTGAGGTCGCTAAATGCTGCACTATGACGAATATCAAAACGCTTTTTATCTTCTGTGATCCCTAACCACGTAAGCTATTATGCCTTCCTCCCATTCATAACTTTATCCACGCTCTGACTACCAGGTACATAATTCACTGTTCCACTGTAATTCGAACCCAGCTCGCCGATTTCTTGTCTCGATCGGCTAACCTTTACACCACCAGCGCATCCCCAAAAAGTGTTCCAGAAATTTCATCCTTTTCTGATTTTAAGTACAAGTATCCTTCTCTTTCCCACTTTCTTTAAAACTTCTCCATTACTCGCATATTCAGTCCATAGTATCCTCAGACGCCAGAACACCTTCTTTATCACTTCATTTTTTTTCTTCCTATGTCATCATCTTGCATTCACCGCCGTCAATATCTAATGTTACTTCAGGCGTTAATGGTGGTCACCACGTTTGTCTCGTAAACAATTGAATAATCTCATGAGTTCTATCCCCACTCTTGTAGGTCTGCATATCTTAACTGTTTGGCTTTTGCTTGAAAAGGTTAAGTATATAGTTCCAGCAACAATGGCTCTTGTTAGAATTCAGATAACAACACGGTTTTACTCTCTTTCTGCTCAGGTCGAATCACTTCATTGAGACGATTGTCGTCGCTACAAAAATGTTTCTAACTTCATATTTGCGCCACGGTAAGCAAATCTCTCACCAGAGTCGACCAACTGTAACGTTGTGCTTGCGATAAGATTAATATCGTTAACGCAATCAACCAACTGCAGATCTGATCAACTTAGACGAATCCCCAGCGTTACATGTCAGCTTCAGTGTGCTGACTGTCAATTTTGTCTCTTTTATTCAATCAACAAGCTACTAATCTATACACATTCTGACAATGTTCAATGTAAATTGAATAGCAACTTCTCATTCGGCTCTAGCTTTTATTTTATTTTGTTATAACTGTATTCTGTAGTGTACACCATAACCTTTAAGAATGTGACGAATTTTCTGGCATACATTTCAATATGGTTCATTCTGTACAATATTCATTTCGCGGTAACTTTTATTTCCGTTCTGGCTCGCATTTCATTATGGCTGGTGTTTTGTTTGTTTTTTGTTTGTTTTTTCCTATATTATATACTTTAATAATGTGGCAACTTTTCTTTCGATACTGTCTTTTATATCATTACCCTAGTTTGTTTTTGTTTCATACACAATGTTCTTAAAAACCTTTCAACTTTTCTTTCGGCTTTGTTTCGTTTCATGACGATAGCTGGTTTGTTCCATACACCATAGTTCGTTAAGGACTCCCTCATAAATAAAACTATCAGAATGAAGTTAGGTGATATCGCCGACCGGCAGTAGCACCAAATTGAGTGTGGCACGTCACAGAGTTTGTTTCAGATGCTTGAACTGAACATACCTATTGAAGACGCTGAATATTATTTTCAAGATGTCTGCGATTAGAAATAATCAGTGTGATTGTCTAGAATATAAAAAGAATTACAAAATATTTTTTATTTTTCTTTCCAAATTATTTTAAAGGCTTCTCTGGACGCACAGTTAGTTGGTTAACTGCATATTTCATTGCGCGTGTAATGCCAACCTAGATGTTCGTGTTTCGTTCAACCTCCTTATACGAAAGTCCCTAGGTGAACTCCATCATAAATGATTGTCAGGTGTTCTGCAAATTATTATAGATGCGACATTTGCTATATTAATCACAGAGAAACGGTAGCAAGCGAAGTCAGCATTTTTCATTTTCAGATATTTCGTATTTGACATTCTCTTCTGAGACGAAAACTTCCAAAATGTCTCAATAATGGCCAACATAATCTCTCCATGGTACTCATTTGTAAAGAAGTCAGGCTTATATAACAGTTTAGTGCTGAACAGAACAATGCTAGATCTGGTAGAGACGTAAAAGTGGTTCTATAGACGTGTAATGGAGTCGCGTTTCTGTTTAAATGATAACACATCAGGTGGATATTCATTTCTTAAGTTTTGAATTCGTTCAATATTCTGTTAGTTACTCTCAGCCAGTCTGTGGTATGTGGCAGCCGTAGAACCCTCAACCGAATATCGTGCTACCATCCTAGCTGCATGGTCTTCACATTCCAGTCCTAATAGTCCAAAAGCGTCACCGCGCTTCCTCATGGCTGACAAATTAATTCCCGCCTTACAAACCATTTCTCAAGGATGAAACATTGCAAGCATCTCACTACTCTATCGCTATTTCCATTGCAAGTGCTCAGAGGAACTATAGTTCCACTAGTTGTAAACTTCACGGCTACACCCGCCATGCTACGCACATTAAAAGCGAACCACACCCATTCTCTTGGTATTCCATTGGTGAGATGTAAGTTCAGTCGAGCAACTTCTTTCTGTAAACCTCGGCTCTGTAGAACCGACTCCCAAGAGAATGTTTCCCGATCGCTACAATCTTAACTTGATCAACTTGATCGTTATCATTCCCACATATCCCCATAAACTGGGCCTCTTACTCTGCAACTTTCTACTTTGAGTAATCCCTTGTACCTTATTGCCATTTTTGGTATAATATGTTTTTGGCAAATAATTTTTTTCGCCAAGATGTACGAGTGCTTCAAAATATATTAGGATTTTGAAACAGTTCAGACAATGAAAATAAAATCTTTACATGTCTAACCTACTGGAAAAAGATGCCATGAGGTTGGGGTGGCTTTACCTGAACACTAAGAATGTGTAAAATCAGCTGGAATATTACAGGGGGAGCCATAAAAAATAACACACATTGGATTGAGATGATGATTGAAAAAACAAATTCGAAATGAAAATCTTTGCAATTTCTGTTGTATATGATATAGAGGATTTTATTTATCCTTTAAATAAACAAAAAATGAAGAATCGATTTTTTTTTTCATTTATCCCCACCTTTTAAGTTGTTACCATCAAATCTACAAATTTCATGGAGGCGATTGTTTAAAAAATTATCATATATATATATATATATATAAAATACAAACAGAATTTTTTCTAGACTTAAAACAATCGAGTGAGATCTTTCTAATAAGTCCCCATCTTATATTCTATCTTGGCTTCGATGCTGCCATATCTGGACAGAAGCTGTCTTGACAGGAAGATAAGAATGGTGAAGCTCGGGATGTGGCTTTAGCGTTCGACAGGAGTTGGCATACTGAAATCTTACGCAAACTGAACGGCTACGGTGTCACGGAACGAATATTTGGCTAAATCTGATCGTTCCCAACATATTGATGAATGAAATAAAGGTTGTTCTTCAAGGATCTCCCCAATTCCATCAGTTCCCAACTAGGTATTTATGCAGATGACACAACCATCTACTCCTGTCTCAATATCAAATCAGACAAATAGGACAAAGTAAACCTGGTAGTTTCCCTTGAAATCAGTGGTTAACTGTGACAAGAAATGACTTGTAAATTTTAACCCCTTCAAAACAAAACGGCGTTCATTTCATCAGCTCAAAGAACGTTGTCTGCTTGCCATCAGCATGGTTGATGCTAAACTTCAGGAGAGCGACAATCTACGCCTTCGTGACCACATGTTTTCCTCTAACGATGAAGTGGTGCGATTATAGCGAATGAAGTTCGACGTTTACTACAAGGAAGATTGATTCACTGTGTTGTAACAGAAGATTTATCTCGTCAGAATCCGTTTTACACACTTATAAATCTACCATTCGTCTGTACATTGCATTCTTTTGCCATATCTGGTCTAGTGTCGCTACTGTGCATCTCGAGATTCTTTACAAATTTCAAAGAAGTCTGTAATATTGTCAATCTTGACCAGGCATCTCGACTGCAGTCACTTTCTCACCGATATGATGTGACTTCTCTCTGTCTTTTCTATAAATATTTTTATGACAAATGTTCAGATGAGATTTTTTTTCCGGGTTCGCTACTCTATGAATTTCAGCCTGATACTAGATTGGCGACTAGATCTCATCGTTTTATTACTGAGCTATCTAGATGCAATGACCATTTTACTCTGTTTCCGTTCTCGTGCGTTACTCCCTTCCGATTTCCTGCTTTCCTGAGAAATACAATCTCCAAAACTTTAAATGCAACCTCAATCTTCCTATTCTCTCTTCTTGAACTCTGTTCCTTTTTTGCCCTTTCTTCAATCATCACCACTAAAGTCTTCTCGTTCTCTTTCGCTCCCTGTAACACTCTGCGTCTTAGCAACATTATCGCCTTGCTTGGGGTAACACGATTAAAAATAAAGTCCTGACCTTTACAACTGAGACCCACCATGCCACTTACACAAATGTGAATCATCCTCATTTCTTCCGTATTCCAATAATAACAATCATGTTCACTTAGAACTTCTTCCAATTGTTCCATTATTTTTAGCTGTTTTTATAGATTAATGTTTACATATATATATATATATATATATATGGGTGATGGGTAAATTGTCACCATTTTATATTTTTATTTCGCGCATGCGCGTTGTTTGTGATTTTGTCGAATGGCAATAAGTATAGTAAGCTCTGTTGGTCACTCTCTGTTAGAAAATGAGCACCATGACGGAATTCACTCCGCCAGAAATTTGGAAAACTTCCTTTCTCTACTGCTTGGCATTCGCGCCGGAAGCGCCAATACGAACATTTCAGAGTGTTTGGATGTCAATTTGAGGACAGTGTAAAGGATACCGAAAGAGTTGGATGAGTCTAATGATGACTACGAAAGTGTTTGGAGTGATCACGATGTTAATCCCTCCATGCATCTACTCACAGGACCTCAGACTTAACACGGAGGCCTACACCATGTCCCTTGAGGAAGTAGTGCTACCATGTGTCAAGTGGGTGGCTACTGGAGAACCCTGTGCCTGGCAACAGGAATGTGCAACATTCGACACAAGTAGAAGAACCCAGTCATGACTGTCATACAATTTCTGTAACCACATCACCCCTTATATTGGGCCACTCCCCAAACTGCAACTTCCTTGATTATTATGGGTGGAGCACAGATGAGCGAGCGACCACCAAAACTCTTTGTAACTTCAAAGATGAACTGAAGGCAAGGATTATTGCAGCATTCAGCAACTTAAACAAGGAGACCGTCCAGAAAAGTTGCAGGAGATTCCGAAGTCTGGAAGCCGTGGTTGAAACCAATGACGACCTTTAATAAATAAACTTACTCTTTAGTGTTTCAAGATATTTTTATGTAATTTTGGTAAATACATCTGTTAAAATGAGATTTCAGTATTATTTTCATTATTCATCGCACCCTGTATATGTCATACACAAACACACACACACACACACACACATATATTAACAAATTATTAGTATAATTAAATTAGCTTGTGAGAAATATCGTCTACCTATCAAAGTCTGTGCTAGCACAAAATTACGATTCATCCACTGTTCAAGCTCCCGTTTAACTGCTGATCACGCCAGATTATGCGCTCTCTCTCACTCACTCACTCACACATACACACACACGCTCTAAATAAGGTGAGCTCAGGACATTTGCAATATAAACCATAGGTTGACTTTGTAGGTTTCGAAGAAACACAAATCTACCTGAGCAATGTATCTGCAACAGGGATATCTAGCCACGCTACAAGATGGATATACACGGAAACTAGTAGCCAGCTATTATTATAATTAGATGTAGATCTTCTTGATCGTTTATGATCGAAAGTCTTATTTTTGAAAAGTAACAATTGTTGATAAATTTGGCCAGTCGAATAAGGTATATACAATGATATAATCCCTGGAAAATATAGTTTTATCTGAATATGAAAATGAATACATAAAAAATATTTAAATTATAATAAGATGAATGATGTCATAATAAATAAATATGCCAGTGATATTTCAATATAATCTAAAATATATCTAAAAATAACATGATCTCTTTTTTTTATAATATCAAAACAAGAGAAGAAAATTTGTTTCAAATCTTATTCAATTCTTTTCCTTTTTGAAGTCGAGAAAGAAAATCGATAATCACTAAATCTATCCACCAGACTATGGCCAGGATTTTACCAAATGTTCAGACAGCCAGTCAATTTGTCAAACAAGATACTCTAAGAGACTGTAAAACAATCAACTACGAAGGAGTTCCGATCTCAAACCATAAATTACATTGTCTGAACTTTCCGGCGATTGCTGAATCTTTCGACGTTTACAATCTCCAGCTTAAAAATGCCTAGAATTGGAACAAGTCAGCACTCGCCTTAAATTGTCTGGCCTTTTCGGTGACAACTGTGTCTGACGAAGTTTCCGATCTCCAACCAGAAATATGAACAGAATTGGAACGAGTAAGGACTCGCCTATTGTTGTTTCGACTTTCTGGCGACAATTGAGTCTGTGGGCGTTTCCTATCCCCAACCAGAAATATGAAAAGACGGGGAACGAGTAAGGACTCGCTTTATATTGTCTCACCTTTCTGGCGATAACTGCCTGTCGACGTTACCGACCTCCAACCAGAAATGTGAAGAGAAGTGGAACGAATTGAGACTCGCTTTATATTGTCTGGCGTTTCCGATCACCGACTAGAAATTCGAAGAGAAGTGGATGGCGTAAGCACTCGCCTTACAGTTTCTGGCCTTCTCGCCGAAAACTGTGTTTCTCAAAGTTTCCGATTTCCAACCAGAAATAGGATCAGAAGTTGAGCCAGTAAGCACTCGCCTTATATTGCCGACGTTTCCGATTTCCAACCAGAAATAGGATCAGAAGTTGAGCCAGTAAGCACTCGCCTTATATTGCCGACGTTTCCGATCTCCAACCAGAAATAGGATCAGAAGTTGAGCCAGTAAGCACTCGCCTTATATTGCCGACGTTTCCGATTTCCAACCAGAAATAGGATCAGAAGTTGAGCCAATAAGTACTCGCCTTATATTGCCGACGTTTCCGATCTCCAACCAGAAATAGGATCAGAAGTTGAGCCAGTAAGTACTCGCCTTATATTGCCGACGTTTCCGATCTCCAACCAGAAATAGGACCAGAAGTTGAGCCAGTAAGCACTCGCCTTATATTGCCGACGTTTCCGATTTCCAACCAGAAATAGGATCAGAAGTTGAGCCAGTAAGCACTCGCCTTATATTGCCGACGTTTCCGATTTCCAACCAGAAATAGGATCAGAAGTTGAGCCAGTAAGTACTCGCCTTATATTGCCGACGTCGTCCGATTTCCAACCAGAAATAGGATCGGAAGTTGAGCCAGTAAGCACTCGCCTTATATTGCCGACGTTTCCGATTTCCAACCAGAAATATGATCAGAAGTTGAGCCAGTAAGTCCTCGCCTTATATTGCCGACGTTTCCGATCTCCAACCAGAAATAGGATCAGAAGTTGAGCCAGTAAGCACTCGCCTTATATTGTCTGACGTTTCCGATATCCAACCAGAAATAGGATCTGAAGTTGAGCCAGTAAGTACTCGCCTTATATTGCCGACGTTTCCGACCTCCAACCAGAAATAGGATCAGAAGTTGAGCCAGTAAGCACTCGCCTTATATTGCCGACGTTTCCGATTTCCAACCAGAAATAGGATCAGAAGTTGAGCCAGTAAGTACTCGCCTTATATTGCCGACGTTTCCGATTTCCAACCAGAAATAGGATCAGAAGTTGAGCCAGTAAGCACTCGCCTTATATTGTCTGACGTTTCCGATATCCAACCAGAAATAGGATCAGAAGTTGAGCCAGTAAGTACTCGCCTTATATTGCCGACGTTTCCGATCTCCAACCAGAAATAGGATCAGAAGTTGAGCCAGTAAGCACTCGCCTTATATTGCCGACGTTTCCGATCTCTAACCAGAAATAGGATCGGAAGTTGAGCCAGTAAGCACTCGCCTTATATTGCCGACGTTTCCGATTTCCAACCAGAAATAGGATCGGAAGTTGAGCCAGTAAGCACTCGCCTTATATTGCCGACGTTTCCGATTTCCAACCAGAAATAGGATCAGAAGTTGAGCCAGTAAGTACTCGCCTTATATTGCCGACGTTTCCGATCTCCAACCAGAAATAGGATCAGAAGTTGAGCCAGTAAGTACTCGCCTTATATTGCCGACGTTTCCGATCTCCAACCAGAAATAGGATCAGAAGTTGAGCCAGTAAGCACTCGCCTTATATTGCCGACGTTTCCGATCTCCAACCAGAAATAGGATCAGAAGTTGAGCCAGTAAGCACTCGCCTTATATTACCGACGTTTCCGATTTCCAACCAGAAATAGGATCAGAAGTTGAGCCAGTAAGTACTCGCCTTATATTGCCGACGTTTCCGATCTCCAACCAGAAATAGGATCAGAAGTTGAGCCAGTAAGCACTCGCCTTATATTGTCTGACGTTTCCGATATCCAACCAGAAATAGGATCAGAAGTTGAGCCAGTAAGTACTCGCCTTATATTGCCGACGTTTCCGATCTCCAACCAGAAATAGGATCAGAAGTTGAGCCAGTAAGCACTCGCCTTATATTGCCGACGTTTCCGATTTCCAACCAGAAATAGGATCAGAAGTTGAGCCAGTAAGTACTCGCCTTATATTGCCGACGTTTCCGATCTCCAACCAGAAATAGGATCAGAAGTTGAGCCAGTAAGCACTCGCCTTATATTGTCTGACGTTTCCGATATCCAACCAGAAATATGGACAGTTTTAACGTCTAACCAACCGTCTTACTGTGTCTAACCTTCCTGACGTATACATGTTTTATTCATTAGATTTGACCATCGATGTCCTAACTTGAAGGTTGTAAGAATTATAAATGATATAATTCATATAATCTACCTCAGGCCTGTCAGCAAGCCAACCGGAGATGATAGTGAAGTTCAGGAGACAAACATCCTTCATATTTACTCGGGCCATGTAGCTAAAAGTCACCTTATTATCCGAAGGTCATGTTGACGGCATGGTGGACAAAGTGATGTTGAAAAAAAGAAGGAAAAAAGCCAATAGGCAAAGGAATGAAAGGAAGATAGGAACGAAAGACATCGATGAAAATCTCCTTGGGAAAAAAGGTTTTAAATCTTTGAGAATTGAAATTGAATGCATCGAAAAATGGCTACTGGAAGTACACAGAGTAAAATGTTCGAGATACGAAGCCAAAAGAAATAAGATTACTTCTAGAAAGAGAAACGAGAAAAAAGAACAAGTGAATAACAAAGAAACAAACGAGAAAAGAAGACGCTCAAATAAAAGAGAAAATGGAATAGGATTGTTAAAGAAACGCTAATATGAACAGAAAGCAAATAGAAAAAAACGGCTAAAGGCTTAAATAGGAAGCAAAAGAGATAGACAGTTATCGACACCCCAGCGTTCTTATTGACGTGATGTGACCTGGTAACTTCAAAAGGCATCTTTTAACTTAAATATTTCACATTATTTGACAAGGCCATATTTTGATTAGCGACCGGCCAGACATCGAAGACAGCCTTACCCTGTAAATAGCAATCACTAGTGACTGCGGAATTTGAACCTTCTAAAATTAAGACAACTTTGACCAAACTGAATAGCTCTGTTTCAACAGTAGGAATAGATGATGAAATATTTATTTTCGGTTATTTCAAACTGATCTTCAATAATAGTGTTATGCTTTTAAGGATTTAGATTGATTCTTAAAACAGCCGTTAAAATATGTCTAAAACACTATACACCGTTCATGGTGGGTAGGATTTATGCATTCTGTCTGAATTACGACAGCTAGTAATTCTGTAGAATATTTTAGAGTAATTATTTCCTTTCTGCCTTCCATCAGCATGGCTGATTCTAACATCCAGGAAAGTGACTCGTTGTGCCTTCTCGGGCTAACATTCTCGACCGACAGGTCTGCAGTTAAGAACGTTGGTTCACTGTGTTGTGCTAGACAATTTTTCTCTCCAGAATCTAATCTATATATCTATAAGTCTGTCATTTCCCCATGCTTTGAATATTACTGCCGCATGTGATCTGGTGCTCCTGCTATATGTTTAAAATTCTTGATAAAAATTCAAAGAAGAATCTGCAATATCATTGGTCCTGACTTGGCATCTCATCTCCAGTTACTTTCCGCCGTAATGTAGCTTCCCTGTGCCTTTTCTATAAATACTCTTATCTCAATTGTTCTGATGAATTTCCATCTATGGTAACGAGACATTATGAATTTAAGCGCAGTTCAGTCGATTGACTGGTTCGGTTTCTACGGCTTATCAATACATTTCAGGTTATTTAAAAACAGAAAATGTTTTTCGTCAGTAACAATTTTCTGCAAGGTAATATGGTTTAGTGATACAAGTTTTACTAATTAAGGTGCAGATGAGCTGATGCGGATTCATGCCTTCCCAAAGGTATTTGTGCGTAAGTGAATATAACGAATGCAGTAGGAATTTGAACTCGACTCTCTGATTAACAATTCCGAATCATCATTCATCACACCAGCTGCACATACAAGCTTACAGCAACTGATATTTACAAAAGGTCACCCATTTAGGTATTGACTAGACAATGCTGCTTAACCTCCGTGATCGTATGGGAACTGATGTTTCAATCTGATGTGGCTGTAAGCCAAACGAAGTACTAGATCGCCAGCAAGACTTAATTCTTTTACAATGTAGCCGTAAGTTCTATGCTAACAGTTTCTTTACTCGCTTGTGGAACTCTCTTGTGGCTTCTCGCTTTCCAGTCAAGTTTGATTGTCAAACATTTTATTGCAACGTCAAATGTTATCTTCTTTCTTAATTTCTGTTCTCGATCCTTATTGTTTTTTGCATATTCTTTATACTCAGTAACCTCCTTGCGTGTTAGTGGCTTTGTTGCTTTGCTTCGACTGAAACGAAAGAATCATACATACTCCTATAACAAATGTAACAATAGTTGATTCATTTTTTGTGTTTTGATGCGGAAATTGACCCTTCTAAAACCAAGGAAATTTTGACTAATAATTCGGTTTTAACAATAGGAAAGATGATGAAATATTTATTCTCGTTTATTTCATGCTGTCACTCTCATCCTTAATAATAACGTACCGTAGTTAAGCATTTAGAAACATTGTTGAAACAGCCATATAATATATCTAACATACTGGTCATCTGACATCATCAAGCATCGACCTAGGTTCTCAGGACATGTCCCTAGAATGATCCATCCAAGACTCACGTGGACCATCATTTACAGCGAGTTCGTCAATGGCAAACGATATTGGGGAGCCTCGTATTGCATATTCAAATACCAACTGAGGTGTTCCCTCCTTCAAGACCTAATCAGACCTAACACCGTCATCCTGGCGAAGAGCAATCCATTTTGGTTGTGACACTTTATGGGAAGAGGAGAATGACTGAAGAGGAAGTAAAAAGAAGTCAAGGTAACTATTGTCAAATCCAGCCTAGACCATCATCCGCCGTACCATGCGATCGATGCCCGAGACTTCCATTTCCGACTTGGCCTGCTGAGCCATGTCGCCTTCAGGTATTGTAGAGGCACCGGATAAGCTAACAATATAATGAATAATATCGGACTTAAATTTAAGGTTTCAAGTTCCACATTTTATCGGGTGTTCGTTCGTGTATTGGCCGACATAGTAAAGTTCAATCCATAGGCTGAGCAGATTAGGATTAGATACACTGGAAACAGGGCGAGCAGTAGGTGAGTAGTACAATATAGGAACAAGATGCGATAACTCTAGACATGGACAACAGAACGAGACTATACACTCAGAGATGAAATAAAGGGTTCAGTTCGAATTTCCTTGAAAGTTATCTGGATTGAGAAACATCTGAAGTCTAGACAGTACAATAGTCAAAATACTGTTGTTACAAAGATGGCATTTCTAAGCGTCAACATTCAGCATTGATCTTGAAATTTTTAACAGCAATATCAATAGTTATCTTGTCTTATTAATCACTGTTTTTATTGACCTCTCTCCTTAATAATGCTTTTCTCATATTATTTCATGCTCAGTAACGCACTTCGTCTTGGTGACTTTATTGCCTTGTTTAGGGTGAAATAAGTAAAATAATATGCGATAGACAAAGTGAAAAGAACCTTAGAAATGTAGTCAATTTGTTTTTACTCTGGGGCAATATCTGTAGCAAATCCTTGAAACTATTTCGTCATATTAAAAGATCGAGTGCTGTATAGGAGAGCGAAAACAAAGATGGCGGAATATACTGAAATCAACAAGACTAATAATCCATATTAAAACGAATATATTCCATGGAGATTCTTCCAGTTATTTAAGATGGTTTGGGATGTGTGTTATGGTCTCAGAAACTTTCAGCTAAATTTGAAACATTCAAAAAACATATCCTGTAAGGTCAGCCGTTATATTCTGTCTTCTTCGTTCTTGTTCTTTTCTTATTCTCTCCCCTTAATAATGTTTTTCTTTTTCTCATCTTTCACGCTCAGTAACCCATTGCGTCTTAGTGGCTTTATTGACTTGCTTAGGGTGAGATGATTAAAATAATTATAAAATAATCTAAGCAAAAATTCATGATGAATATTCTTGCAAGAAAAATTCTCGCATCTTCTAAGTCAATGCAATATTCTATAAACCACAAGAACTTACTTCAAATCAGATTACAAATTTTGTATTTAAAGTCGCGAGATGACGCATGTCTTCCGCAAGTCGGTAACTATAGTTATATATCATAAACAGGCCAAGAACGAAATCAGTATTACCTTGATTCTTTTAAGCAATCTTAACATTTTTTATGTTCGGCCTTTCTACGATTGCTACTGGTAACATGTAACCCAGTATTACTTGCTGTATAGTCGTATCAGCAGCGACTAGATCTATCTCACACGGCTTTTCTGGTGGGGATGATGACGATGAGTCAACCTAAAAGGAGTAAAATCATGACTTATCAAAAGGCACATGAAACTTTATGGTCAACGATCATCTAGCACAAGTTATAACTACCTCCATCAAACTATGTATTCACCCAGTGTAATGATGACGCATCATCGCAGACTGAAGGGCTTCCTAGATTGAAGTTAACGGCCAGAGCAATGAATCCTCCTGATGAAATAAACGGCCACTTATCCGTGATCAAGGTGAACCTTCACGATATAGGATACCGGCTTTGGCTTGATCTGGGGACGGTTGGGCTCCACCTCATCCTCGTTCCCAGATTCCGCTATATATGAATGAATAGCACTCCGACTTTCAACCCGAATATATCGACGGAATTGGTCAGAAGCTCAGCTGCGCACCGACCCTTCAACCACAACCATTCATGGAAGTGATAATGATCATGGTGTTTTTTTTTTTGTGTATCCAGAAACTGTAATGGTTATCGGCGCATAAAGTGAAATCGGCATGCGGTGTTCAAGTTTCGGTCAATTCTGTTTCGTTCATTTCGCTCTGGAGTAAATAGATCATTACCTGGTGGTAACCAATCTATGAAAAGGAAAACTGAATTCTAAACGATCTTGAGGAATACATCCCACTACTTCTATAGTTTTAGTATATATCGTCCCCCTACAACCATAATTAATTTTTTTACGTGGCCTTACAGGAAAACTATTTAAAGAAAAATGTGAAATTGTCTTTGTCAATGCTTGTAACAATAAGAAAAATCATTAAAGATTGACAAAACACGTCGTCTGGTTCAACGCGTGTAAAGGCGAATAAATTTTTTAAGCAAAGTCTTCTATATTATAAAAAATAGATTAGCAATAGTTAAAAGATAAATGTTGAAAAGACTCATCTATTCGCAGATACACCACAACTGAATTTATTAATAGATATAATATTCACACATAGTACATGAAATCCCTAATCATTGACTTTCAAACCTGTACTGTATTGAAAACGTTATCATGTGACAATATTTAATCTGAAATATTGCGTTTTTATATTTTTATAATTTCACCGTTACATAAAAGGTCTTCTGAAAATAAACGCATCAAATTTTATCAATAATATAATTAAAAATATTAGAAATATTTAAATTAACGTAATATTCCCAATTAACTAATTATTTATTGGAGTCAGAGCTGAGAGAGTTTTATAAAATATAATATGTAGAGACAAAATAATTCAAAAATTAAATAAAATAAATAAACAATTTAGATTTAATTTAAAGTTTTTTATAGTTAACCTTTTAGTCATAATTATCTTGTAGTTAGCGTAGAAGGAATAAGTTTATATATCGGAGAACATATTTTTTTAAGCGTTTATCTTTTGAAAAGATGATTATGGTTATTTTCTCCTAGGGACAATGTTGTATCCATTTGTGATGTTGTTAGCTAGTGATGTTTTTCCTGAGATACATTTTAGTTTTGTAGGTATTTCTATCTATCTATCTATCTATCTATCTATCTATATATATATATATATATATATATATATATATAGCATAATGAGAAGCCACGTATACTTTCTTGATATGTATATAATATGGAGAAAACAGCTGAAAAGTTGCAAAGTAAAAAAAATGATGTTTTTTTCGTGAAAGTATATATATATATATATATATATATATATATATATATTTCAGATCTGCCCCGATATTTCGTCAGAAATAAATTAAATAACTATTTAAATTATTTCTTATTTTAACTATTTAATTTATCTCTGATGAAAGATCGGGGCAGATCTGAAATATCAAATATATATATATATATATATATATATATATATATATATATATCCTTTCACAAAAAACATTGTTTTTTTTAATTTGCAACTTTTCAGTTGTTTTCTCCATATTATATATATATATATATATATATATATATATATATAATTTGAGAGTTCTTTGTTGCTAAATGATGTATGTGTAAGGAGTTTATTTTTTTTAATTTCCAGGGATGCTTTTTTATTCCTATTTAGATTTTTTCTAATTTTCCATCGGAGTTTCATATATTATGTTATTTTGTAGACAGTTACAGTATAGCAGGTATTCATACTCAATTTTATAGTCACACGTAAATTTTAAAGATGATTGTGATGTACTTGTGCTTTTACCGTTATGTTTTTTTTAATAATTCGTTCATGTTTTCCGTGCAGCGATTGCTAAATTTTACAGTTCATTTAATATAGAGATTTTTTTTTATAATTATATATGCAACTTCACAAAACTTTTATATAACTCCAAACACGCCTACTTTGTTCGTCTAGACGCTGGTTGATTAGAATTTGGAGCGAAGCGCTCATTTTTTTATGAGAATAACTGGTGACTTTCTTAACTCGTTTCAAATATTGGCAACTGTTCACTTATCGCGACGTCTCTATTTGCCGGACACGTATTCATTCCAACTTCAGCCCCAATTAAATGGCCAGTTGTAGCGAAAAAAAATAGACGAAAAAATAATCAGTAGATTTTGCCAAATGTCTGACTTGGTTATTGAACAATAAATACGGAAAACATATTTTAAAAAAGCAAAAGAAAACTCAAAATAATTGTTGATTTACCGTAGGTTGATAAGGATCTGTGTTACGTTCTACATTTTGAAAATTTTCAACTATTTTGTGGTAATGAACACTAGGTTTGTCTATCAGTTTATTTGTTATTCTTTATTTTAATGTGTTAGATTCCATAACTTTTCATGAATCATCGAAGCAACACCTTTTAAAAAGGTCAAGACTTTTGGAATCAAGGACACATAATCAAGGCCCGGTTTAAACTTATATTCAAATTGCAAATTAGAATTCCTCTCTCACACAGATGGACACAACATCAGCATCCGATCTTAGCTAAAATTTAAATTGTAAATCTTAATTCCACCGTCATCAAAACGGATACAAATTCAGGGTCCAAATTTACCTCATATCTACATTGCAAATATTATTTCATTTCTCACCAAGACCGATGCAATATCAGTCTTCAATTTTACCTAATAATCAAATTTTAAAGCTTGATTTGCTGCCGTCAAGACGGCCACAAAAGCAGGGTCGAATATTACCTAATATTTAAATTGTAAATATTAATTCTGCTGTCATCAAGACGGCCACAGATTCAGGGTTCGATTTTACCTAATATCTAAAAATAAATAAATATTAATTTCACTGCTATCGAGACTAATATTTTATGTTAAAATATTTCCTAAAGAAATTTATTATCAGGCAAAGTAGACGAAACATTCTGTAATAAATGTTTCAAGAAAGACATATTGCTTTGCTAAAATAGATCTTTACAAATGAATATTCAGTTTTAATTTACTTGGAAAAAGAAAATTAAATCAAAATATTAAATAAATTCAGTCAAGATAAATCCGTTATTAAGCAATAAAATCGTGTAACATTTTATTTTTAGAAAAATAAATAATTCAGAAATTAAAATTTAGATTTGATTTTCAAAATAGACTAACAAATATGTGACACTTAGAGAGGGAAGTAATTAAAGTTTATTTTTTTATGTACAGTGTCCCTTCCGGATTTGTGCGTTCATGGTTCTCTACAACATCCTATCATTTGTAGCTCTTGCGTTTGTCTTTTCAGAAGGGATTAATTAATGCTTCTTCTCCTACTTCTATGCGGTTGACGTAAAATGACGCACCAGGGTTGACACGCCTTTAAACACAATGCACCAAACCAAATCTTTTATGTGCCCTTTCTCTTCATATATGATGTCTGATCAAAAAATATCGGGACTGGCGCTATAAAAAGAAAACTACAGCATAAATCAATTCGGTATGAAATCTCCTTCGAAGTAGTCTCATTGTGAAGCCACGCACTTTATCGTTTCTTTTGATGGGAACATTGGATTGCCTCGATATCTTGAAAGTGGGATTCTATTGTTTTTAAGAGGAGAAACTCGCAAGGGACGAGGTATGGTCCTTGTCAGACCTGGAAAATATTATGCTTAGAGTTATATAATTATTAGAAACGCTGTGGTGGCGGTCTGTTTCCTGCTTAAACGCCTTCTTCAGGACATCGTTCAAGTATGAGAAGTGTTGCCATTCAGAATTCTTTCTTATTTTTACGCTCTCCCTGATATTGACCACTTTACACATATATATAACATGCCTTAAAACTATTTTTATCATATATATATATATATATATATATATATATATATATATATATATAAAACATAGTATAGCTACATTTCTTTTCCACATGTCCCATTATACAGCGAATATGGACTGTCTGTAAAGCATTTAAAGTTTTGGTTTCACTTATTGTCGCGTAAATCCTTGATGCCAGATGGAAACTACCTACTACCGAAAGTACGGTATGTTTGTCATATATATATATATATATATATAAGTGAACATTGAAGTCAACACTCAGAGGCGACAGGCTGTTTCATGCTGGACGCAATCGTCAGGCAGCCTATAAATATAGCACACCTTAAAACTATAGTACTTATATATGTATGTATACACACACACACAGACAATGAACTTCAAATTTACCCAACCAAACGAAGGACGAAAACCTGAAAGTTTCTCTCTGATGAACGAAATTTCCAAATTTTTTTATGTGGCAATTATCAACGGTCCTGGTGTCTCTTGAAAAACTTGGCATTATTGAAAGAAATTTCAGATTTGCCTTTAATCAATGGCTGAAAAGTTTTCCGCGATTTTTCTCTCTAATCTACTGTCTGGATGTAATAACACTACTTTGAATGTCGAAATGGCTTTACTTCTTTGCCTTATGCTCGCTTAACAACGACGATAAAAATGGTCCTTAAAATGTGTTCGTATGTAAGTCTTTAAATATATGATTTCATATGTACTGGAGATGATATGTATGTATGCGTTATATATATATATATATATATATATATATATATATATATATATATATATATATATATATTATTTTGAAGATGAAAAACTGATCATTGCACACCTACACGTTTCTCCGTTTCAATTTAACTTTTGAAAATCTTAGAACTATAAAATCGATAAAGTTACTCTACATAAACATTCTTAAAGATTCCATTTGTTTTTTCAACTTTTTCCTATATATTTTTACCCGTGTGGGATATATAAAGAAATTACTTTCCCATATATATATATAAAAACACACTGGAATTTTTTTTCTGGCGCGTTTTATCCGTTATGATTTCATCGGACCGTGCAAACACGTCACAAGATATTTTCCACGTTGTCATATTTTTCTAAATACTATATGTTGATATATATAATTATACATCGTAATATTATATATATATATATATATATATATATATATATATATATATATATATAAGAGAGAGAGAGAGAGAGATATTATTAGTGGTCAATATATTTATATATTTAAATTTCCAAGAGGATAGAATCCAGGTAGAACTCAATGTCCAGGACAGAGTAATAATAAATTAAAAAAATGTTCAAACACTAACATTCCATGGTTATAATTTATTACTTTGGAATCGTAATCACGATACATTTTTTTTGTAGGTCTGATGAACTGGATCGTGATTACGATTCCAATGTAATAAATTATAAGTATGGAATATTAGGGTTTGAGCGTCATTATTATATATATATATATATATATATATATATATATATATATATATATATATATATATATATATATATATATCCACATGTAAAAAACGAAGAGCAATACTTCAGCGTTCAAAACATTAATTTAAAAAAGAGATCAATACAAAAGTAGAGCAATAAATATTTATTTATTATGCAGTGTTACATTAGAACGTGAACATACATCGTGATTCCCCACCTACCCTTGAAACAAGATGTACAGTTTTGTAGTGGTTATGTGCATGTTCTAATGTAACACTGCATTATATATATATATATATATATATATATATATATATATATATATGTGTGTGTTTAAATATCTTTTGCAATTATTATTGGTGTGTTCCGCTCGTTCGTGGCGTCGATCTTTTCTCAGTCTATATAATAATGGACGCTGACTACAATCCGATTAGTAAACGGTACTTCTCCTTTTATTATTATATCCACCTTGATTTCACTAAATCACTCACGCATATGCACATCCGTTTGCAGTCTTAGACGTAGACACGTCGAAGGTCCATGAAACTCATTTAAAATGACTTTCGTAATGAACCGTCGTTAACAGTCTCAGCAGACGGCATTGTGTTAATGGCGAACACAGAGGAAAAACTGAAAAAAATGATATTAATGATAGTAAAGGAAAGCGAGAAGAAAGGACTAAGTGTTAACTGTATGATCAGCAAGTGAGAAAGCCCAAGATGTGAATTTCAAATTAGTGTTAAACAGGTACTGGAATTTAACGGAGTCATTTTGCAACAGTCAACAGAAAATGTGTCACGGAAAACAAAACGTGGTTTGAATTAACAATACAGAAACTAAAATCAGGCGAATAAAATATTCATGTTTTTTTTTAGATAATAATTGTTTAGTGAAACAAATCTTACTAATTAACCCATAGGTGGGAGAGGAGCTGGATTCGTGTCTTTCTCAAGTGTATTTCCGCGTATATTGAATATAACGAACTCGACTGGATTGGGAACTAGATTCTCAAATTTCCAACTCCGAGCAGTTTTCAACACCCCCACATCGAAGCTTACAGTGCCTGATATTCCTAAGCGGTCACCATCTAGGTGCTGACCAGGCTCGACATTGCTTAACTTTGGTGATCGTACGAGAACCGGTGTTTCAACGTGATATGGTCGTAAGCCATACCACTCTCACATCCAAGCTTACAGCATGATGATATTCCCAAACGGTCACCCATCTAGGTGCTGACCAGGCTCAACGTTGCTTAACTTTGGTGATCAACCGGGAACTAGTGTTAACCGCATCTATTATTCTGGTAACTTTAATTCACAGACTAATAGAATTAATCATATTTATAAGTTCTATAAGTCTGTGCTTGCGGATGAATATTGCTGATTTTGTGTGAATTCTGGAAAAACAACATTTTGACCTGTGACCTTGATTGGTTTCATTTGTTCAACAGACTGAAATTTAAGACACACCTCGTTTCATATAGTCATAGATATGCATATATTTGATCATAATGGTAATGTTAAACGTTTCCTTATAAGGAAATATTGGGCATTCATTGATCAAGCAGCCTGTCGGGTGAAAGTTATAACATCTTTCTCTTAAACAATTTTTCAGGAAAACAAAAGAATTTCTCAAGTCCAGTAGCTGATATGACGCTTTCCAGTATTGATGGGACTTTTTTTTTATTTTCTTAGCCTTTTATTTGAAATGGTGTGGAACGTCAACATCTGCGAGTTTTCAGAAGCTAGCGAAGATTTGCGCAAAATATGCCATGGATAATGATCTCTCCTTGATGGTTGCTTTAAACTGAACATTTCTTCTCTCATAGCAAAAATACCAAAAGTCAGCGACGGTACCTCCAAAAAACAGTCCTTTCTTGATTCTGCTTACATCAATTATTGTAGATTCAATTAATTTTTATACAGGGTGCAGCAGAAATACCTCCAACATAATTGCAAGACATTAATGTCAATGGTGTCTTCATCTCTCTAATATCTTAACGTTATCTGGGAGGTATTCTTGCCGCATTCTTAAAAAGGAATTATTATTACCTGTGTACAAGACTTCGGAAACGATTATCAAAACTGTAATGTGAATGAGCATCTCCAAACATGGCGACAATGCTCTATTTATTTTTTTTTTTTTAAGGACCCAGGTGGTGTAAAGATAAAGTATGCCAGAAATAATGATGCTTCCTGGAGCAAAAGAATAAACCAAACATTTACCAGTATCTTTAGCACTGGATTGTATATGTGAGTTCAACTTGGTGCCTTGAGTAAACTTAAAAACGTATGGCGTTCCGTTTAAAGTGGAACCGTTCACCGTAAAAGGAGGAAATTCACGCCCTAAACGGTGATGATGAAGAGATCAGAACTTGACGAAAAAGGTTTAAAATTTTAAAAGCGTGACCTAGTGTGAAGGAATTTCTTGTTAATATGTAGAAAGACACTTCTAGCTGGTGCAATGCTTACCAAGCGTGTCTCGCTAGATCACTTACGACTTAGTAATGTATTCGACTCTCACTGGGTGCTTCATAATTTCGGCTACGCTTACTAAATGGTGACTATGATGAAGAAATCGTGAATCTGTCTGAAACAGTGTTTTTGTTTTTTTTTTTTTAACTGGAGTCTACATATCCTCGAAATTACTATTTTTATGTTTGCCCTTTGAAATGACAATACAAAACTGTTTCACTGACGCGTTTTATATACCCTCTCTCTCTCTCTCTCAGTATATATATATATATATATATATATATATATATATATATATATATTTCCAAGTGGATAGAATCCAGGTAGAACTCAATGTCCAGGACAGACTAATAATATAATAAAAAAGCTCAAACACTAATATTCCATGGTGATAATTTATTACATTGGAATCGTAATCACGATCCAATTCATCAGACCTACAAATTCAGAAAGAAATCGGAAAATATAACTCCGGGTATAAAAAATAAATTTTTAGTGAGAGTGTATGTGTGGGAGTGGGAAACAAGTGTGAGAGAGAAATGTATGAAAGCTTAGAGAGAGGGGTAATAGAAGAAAGAAGAACGGTAAGGCCTAAAGGTGAAGGTGGGGATTAAAATTTAACAGAGAGAAGTTTTAAAGAGAGGAGTTAAATAACGGTTTAAATGAGTGAGATACAGATAAATATGAATTATTTTTCGATGCATAATTCGCTACCGAATATATATATATATATATATATATATATATATATATATATTCTTCCGTACATAATAAATCATGTGTTTGTATCTGATCATAAAACCAATTTTGACTTCCTAACCTCTGCTTCCTTAGATTCTTTTTCTTCCTTTCAAAGCGTTATTAACAAACGCTAGGCATCGGTTGAAATTATTGCCGGCGACAAGAGATAATTCGTCTGTTTTCGCATAATTTTTGCCACACTTCAAAACAACTTCTACGCTTGTCTCTTGAGTATTTCTAGACAAAACAAACGAACCAGACGCCATACAGCAGATGGATGTGCCGTGATGTTATCACTTAGATTCCTGTCCTCCAGCTCGAAGGCAAGGAACGGTTCAATTGGCGAGAGTTATAAGGACTTGACCTCATTGGTTCGACTCTTGTCTTTGAGATTCGAGATCGATTGCGCTGGAGAAAATACCTAAAAACCTCGATCTAATGATCTTGGATTCATTGAAACTTAGATAAATACGTACGTGTCATTTTGGCGTAATGATCAATAACGGCAAAAATATACTAACATTGTGATGATTAGTTTCATATAAAGTGCACCGGGTAAAATGCTAACCGACTCTTCGAGATCTAACGGTGAAGTAATGGATAGCGGTTCGGATTGAGAAATCGGTGAGCCGAGTTCGAATTCCTATCAAATCCATTATATTCACTTGCGTGCTTATACCCTTGCGAACGTAAAGGTACGAATCCTCTTCTCCCCAGCTATGGGTAAATTACAGGACAGACCGGGTTCTATAGCCTTCGATAGCAACTGGTCTACCGCAGAAAGAAATGGCAACCTACTGCGGAAAGAAATCTACCTCGTTAGACATGTATCGAAAGATACATGATCGCCTAAGCGTGTATCACGCACGGAACATAACTGAGTGACTGGGGTGGATGAAGTTGGATGAACATCGGTAGAGTCAGGAATAGTTGTCGCGGTTGAGATGTTAAAATTCTTATTCAAGCAAGAAAAATTGCTGTTTTAAGCAATATTCGATTGCAATCCACGCTCAACATTCAGAATGATAAAGAAAACCCTATCTATGTGCTTCAGATCACGTAATCAAATAGTGAGCGTGGGTTTGGGTTATAATACCATTAGCAATTCGACTCTGAAACCCAACTTCGAATCTCACCCTGACTGATTAGTCTGATGACTTTTTGATATCATTATCCTAGGGAGAAAAATCCCAGTGCTATTGCACTGTTGGGAAGTACTTGGAAACAATGTGAATTGACCATGACCTTGTGGGTAAAACTGGGTAGAAGAACTGATAGCGCCGACACGAAGTTATTGTGCACGATTATTTGGACGTGCTAACTTTATTCAAACCGTTGATCGTGCCAAATTATGTGCTCTCTCCAAGAAATTAAGGTCCCATCAGCATCTCCTTTTTTTCCTCTGTGTGTCGCATCTCTTCAAGATTCACGTCCTGGGTACGACGATAAACTACATCCGGCAGCAAGGCCTCTGATTTTTTCCCTTTTTCATCATCAAACTTCTTCGTAACGGCATTCATTCGTAATGGTTGCCATAGTCGGAATATCCTTCTATAATTCTGCTAGTCTCTTTCTTAGCACGACCAGTACGCCCTGTTAATGCTTCATAAATACTGGACTATTCAGTTTTGATCACGTGGCAAGACGGAAAAGACATCAGAGCCGCTTACTGGTTTCAGCAATAGAAAAAAAGAGAAGATAGAAGTTTTTGATATCTCCTGCCAATACCTAATAAATACGTTTTGTTTGCGAGGAAATATGGAAAAGATATATCAGAGACGCAACTCGGTTTCAGTGAGATAAAGAAAGAAACAAAAGGAGATAGAAGTGTTTAACGTCTGTTTCCATGAAATGGAAGTTGTCAATTTTCATTTGTACCCCCTTACTTCTTAAAATAAATACAAGCATTCATATTTATGATTGTTATTGTAATATTTTATTAAAGTTGGTAAGCTCAAATATTTAACGATGTCATAGAGGAGTTTCTACGGATATTTTATGGTTGTTATGCTTGCCATGAGCTTATTTAATTTTTAACTGTCGGATGGTCCTTCAGAATACGCTGACTGCACATCTGCAGAGGGGTAAGACCCTCTCAATGAGGTGTCCTTGATATAACGATAAACTACATCCAGCAGCAAGATCTCTGATCAGGAGCTTTTGAGGAGCGTGGAACTACCTCTTAATTACTGGTGTTCCCCGGTTTACCCTCACCCGATGTGGTAGCACTAGTTAGGGTCTCAGCTTTTGGTAAATAGTTAACCCCCAAACTGGGATGAAAATACTATGAATGTGTGAAAATAGGTTTTAATACCAGCAATACATTTTTGAAAAAAAATATTACCAGCAATAATAAATCTTGTCGGCAGTAAATACCCCATTGAGCTTGATATGCCGTAAAATGAAACAAACCAAAGAATCTTTGACTTACGATTCGTAAGTTAATGAAAATAGGAAAACAATGTCGTTTTCTGCTTATTGCTTAGTTATCACTTATTTCATGCTCTAAATAATGGACTATTGCGTTTTGATCGCGAGAAAAACGGTAAAGATATATTGGAGATGCTTTTTGGTTTATCTGAGAAAAAACAGAAATTAAGGGAAAAAAAGTTAGAAAAGTGTGATTAACGTCTGCTTCAGTGAAATTTTCAGTTCCAAATCTTTTCATTTGTACTCTCTTACTTCTTTAAATGATCACCTGAGTTCATACTTTGGAATATTGATGAAATATTTTGTTACGATGCAATATGGGAACGTCCATGGGTATTTAAGACTAGTAAGGAGCATAATTCAACTATTAACTTTAATATTATGGTTCAGTATAAAATACAAATAGGAAAACCGTGAAATTTTCAAGGGTAAGACTAGTTATATATTAATGATATAATTAATCGTTATCTTTATTCCTTAGAAATTTAATTCGTCGTGACTGCTGTAAATTTTAATATCAATATTCCTTCTTGTACCTTTTTTCGTTACAATTTTTTAGGATCATTCTTATAATCTTTCTGTGTTTTATGTTTAGAACCAACATGGCTATGCTGTATTTGCTTTGTCTTTTTGTGTAACAAATGTTTGCTTTTTGTTTTGTTTTGTGTTTCTGGTGTCTTTATGTTCCTGTCGTTTAGTTTGTTTTTCTCCAACAATACTACTTTGATATCCCGTTGGGGAACAATTCTCCATATTATTTCTATCTTATAGTATCTATTATTAGTATTAGCCATTGCAATCGAGACAAAGGTAGCAATGGCTGTCTTGAGAAGACATTACAAGAAAAACCTTCGATGTTGTTTCTCCCACCGTTTTACTATTTTTCTCGTTTGCTTCTTTGGTTTTATACGCAAACTGTTTTGTTTTTTTGTTTTTTTAACCAATCGTATTTTTCATTACAAGTTTCCAAAAGAAGTTAGGGTAGTTAGTCTATGTTATCTTTCTTTCTTTCTTTATCATCGTTTCTTTTTTAATGGCAATAATAGTTTCACTATAAATGATATTTATGTCATAAGGTTACTCTTTTTTTTTCCAAAATAAGTATTGGCAATGTTTGATCCGGTAAGAAAGTATTCGCTTTTCTTCTTCGACGTTTGGTTTTTTGTTTTATGAGTGACTGGGCGCTTCAAATGAGCCTCTGGCCAACAGACTACACTTTTACCATTAATTCGGAACGATTATATAGAATATATTGATTGGTATGCTTATAAGAAAGTCAGTTCACTCTGTTTTGTCGCCAGAATCTGTCTTGCATCTTTATAAACCTACCATTCGTCTGTGCATTGACGAGAAGAATGTTATCAAAGATGGCCTGTTATCTCCACTTCACTCACTTTATCAATGCTGTATCATAGCTTCCATTTTCTGTAAATGTCTTCATGTCAATTGTTTTGAGTCGTTTTCATTGTTGGAATCTCGATTTCATGAATTTAAACGTTTGTTCAGTTTGTTTCACCGTCAGTAATCACTTGAATCTTGGTGGTTTTATCCCCTTGTTTAGGATGAAATGATTATATAAGTTCCGTTATTACCGAGGATATTTGCACATAATATTTCTTAATAATTAGCATTTGGCAAGTAAAAATTTCATAATTAGCCTATAGCTTTCTGAATATATCTGTCAATTAACAATGTGTTCTGGTTTTAACCGTTATATATATATATATATAGAGAGAGAGAGAGAGAGAGCAGCATGTTTTCATTAAGACATGTTTCGTTGTATAGTTCAGACATATTCTGTCTACTTATTTTCGTTAAGATCCTTTCATGCTTCGGATAAGTTTTTTAATGTCATTACTGAAAGACAAGAAAAAATCGCCGTGTTTATACATATTTGTTTTATTACCAAGTACTTTCGATATATCCATGTCATCATCAGGGTATTTATAATAAAATAAATATTATAGTATCCATTATACACATGGTCAGCAACCTTTCTTTTAAACAACTTTCGTTAAATATGACAGACAAGGACAATTTTCTACTTAGTTTTTTGCATCGTTCTTACAGTTTTCCGTTGGATGGATGTAAGGGAGTATAAGAATTGTCCATTGTACCAAGAATTTTAGCGACTTCTATAGCCATTTTAAAGAGTGTTTTTTTGTTTTGTTTTGTTTTTGTTTTGGTGTTGTTAATTTCTCTTCATTTTTTAATTGTTTCAGATGTATTTTATTTTAATGTTGATTTGAATACTAGCGTTTATTCCGAGTCTGGAATTCGAGTGTCTTTCTATTTATGTAAAACCATTCAACACTCCATTCCCACTGTTAAATAAGGTGAAGTTGACCGTGGGAGAGAGACATCTAATATACTGGCTTCTAGTATAGCGAGATGTTTTCGGTATGATTCACATAGAATTTTTGTGTTTTCCACCAGAATTTTCTTCAGGGTTATTATACATTGTGAGTAGATAGATGTTTTTTATAGCACTTTGATCTGTTTCAGTGAGATAAAGAAAGAAAAAATAGGAGATGGAAGTGTTTAAGGTCTGTTTCCATGAAATGGAACAAATGAACCGTCTACGTAAAGAGGTAGTAGTATATCCGATAGAGATAATTGATATTTGACAAAATACAGTCGAGCATATTTGAAGTCTTGCAAAACATTTTTAATGTTGGTCTTCTAATTCGATTTTTTTTTTTCGTTTATTTATCCTATAAAAATCAGAAATAACACTCAAGATATTGTATAACACGAAAAATAGGATCTAAATTATATATATATATATATATATATATATATATATATAATATTTGAAAATCTAACGGTACAAATGCTGTAGTACAGTAATAGTGGTAGGTGACTTATTCTACTCTCCAGCTCCTTTCTCACATTTTAATTGTGCTCCTCGAGGGCCGTCCTCCTTCAAATCTTACGAACTGTACCAAATAGCAGAACCCGTATCACTTGAGAACTTTCAATAGCTGAAACAACAAAAATGGATAGTGCATGGCTTCAGGATAAAATAATGACTTAAAAACTCCTTCGAAGAAAAGTTTAGGAGAAAAAAACATTAACACTTGAAAGAGCGACAACATTTAATGGACATGAGAATCATTTTCTTGAAAAAAAAAAAACTAATAAAGATATTTTATAAATTCCAAACGGCAACAGGAACTCTTTTCTGGTGAAGAGAAGCTTAGGAACATCTGATAGACAATGATATTCAGAATTGTCGACCCGATTTCAAATCAAGCGGATGCTTATGTTCGTTTCATTTTCACAGGCAAGAACCGATTTTCAACCAGTTCCTCCTGCTCTCTGCTCTCACGAGACAACTTGAGAAATATCTACTGAATATGGCATGTTACCATAGTTGATGCCTAAGAGAAATAGCTGAATTGCTAAAAGGGTAAAACAATTCTTTCTCAGGTGCCGATAAGTTGTAAAAATTGGCTGTTATCTCTTTTATCAATACTGACAGAATCCAATCTTATGGACCAATGATTACCGAATGTTTCCTTATGAGGAAACGGCTAATATTATCATTAGCATTTTCTCCGTTTAGTCTTATGTTATAGGTTATTATATTTAGTAAATATCAACACAGTGCATTTTTAGAATAGATACCCACTCAGATAGGATTGGATTCTGTCAGTATTGACAAAAGAGATAACAGCCAATTTTTACAACTTATCGGCACCTGAGAAAGAATTGTTTTACCCTTTTAGCAATTCAGCTATTTCTCTTAGGCATCAACTATGGTAACATGCCATATTCAGTAGATATTTCTCAAGTTGTCTCGTGAGAGCAGAGAGCAGGAGGAACTGGTTGAAAATCGGTTCTTGCCTGTGAAAATGAAAAGAACATAAGCATCCGCTTGATTTGAAATCGGGTCGACAATTCTGAATATCATTGTCGATCAGATGTTCCTAAGCTTCTCTTCACCAGAAAAAGAGTTCCTTTAACGATTATGACTCTCCGCGGCTTCCAGTTGTTATTGTCACTAATACTTTGTCCTTTTTTCGTGATGTATCTCTGTTTACACGAATTTCCAAGTAGCGTAATGATTGCTTTCATTCTTTTTTTTTTGCTACAATGTGTCCCGTGAGTGTTAAATTTTCCAAACATTCTTTCCTCATTATTTTCGCAAAACTTCAAATCTCTTCCGCTCCTATTCTCATTAGCATTTTCTCATTCGTCACATTTTCTAACAGTGGTCTTTTAAAAATTCTTTAGTATCAGAAGAAGCAAATCTCGGCTCTTTTAAGTGTGTGTTTTTATGATGGCGTTGTCCAGCATTCACTGCCTTGGTGGTCTATTATTCTTTTCTTCATTTCTGTTATTAATTATCATTGAAATCTTTTTTATGTCAACGAATACACGTTGTCATTTTCGTAATGTTCGTTGTAGTAGAGACATTGTAATCGCAGCTACAACAACTGTAGTAACGCCGTTGAACAATACTGGCATCAGACGCCTTCGAATAACACTCGCACGAATAGTACTTGCTCAATAATACACGTTCGACAAGTAACCCGTATAGTGATCTCAATATAGGAATAGTATAGAAATAGCGATCCGAATAGTAATAGAGGATAGACTAGAAATGCCGATCAATCTAGACGCCGCGCGATTTCCTATATATGCGTTTCCTCTATGGTCAGGTGGTCTACTTAATTCAATAATGAGATCGCCTGTATTTGCTCACTGGCGATCTATGTTCAAATTCAAATGTCGGCAGCGACATTTTATTCTTATATAACAAAATCTTATAAATTATCCGGAGGATTCCTTCCAGTGAACGTTCAGATTTCTGTATGATGCTTCCTGCAATATGTAGTTATACTACCAGGAGAGCTGAATTTCCACGGTTGTTTAATTTTGACGAGGCCTATGTGTAAAACCTATCTTAAGTTATCCCTTTCTCTCACTATTAAGCAGCCCGTCTTACAATTAATGATCATTCATTTCTCTTCTGTTCTCTCCAATACGTTGTATAATTGTAAATTTCATTTTCTCTTTTGTATTTGCTATAAATACCGTGTCATCAACGTAGACTATATTGTTAAGGTTACGTCTACAGATAATAATTCCTTGTCGATCTTCTAATTCCCTGAGAATTAACTTGTTGTACAGGTTCAATATTTGTAATATTGTTTCTTTTTCGTTTTTGGTTTGCTTCTTTATCAGAATTTAAATATTTATTTAATTCTATTTTCGCTCCTCCTCTTATTCCTTCCTTTTTATAATCCATTTTTATTCTTTTACTGATTGTTAGATTTGCTGACATGTGTTGTTCGTTATTTTATTATTATTTATTATTCTTTATTTCTTCTAATTTATAAATTTCTCTCCTCTCTTTATTACATTCTTTCGCCCTTCCCCTCGTTTCTTTATTACACTCTTTTGTCATTCCACTCGTTTCTTTATTACACTCTTTTGTCCTTCCCCTCCTTTCTTTATTACACTCTTTTGTCCTTCCTCTCGTTTCTTTATTACACTCTTTTGTCCTTCCCCTCCTTTCTGTATAACACTCTTTTGCCCTTCCCCTCCTTTCTTTATTACACTCTTTTGCACTTCCCCCCGTTTCTTTATGACACTCTTTTGTCCTTCCTCTCGTTTCTTTATGACACTCTTTTGTCCTTCCTCTCCTTATTTCTCTCCTGTATTCTCTCTTTTTCGTTCATCGATATTCTGCATTTAATCTTTCTTTCCAATTTAATTTCCTTATTTCCTTCTATCGTCTTTTTCTTTTATGAAATTTTAATTTTAACTTTTCTTTCTTTCTTATTCTTGTTGTCTTCCTTTAGCAATTCGTCTGTCTGTATTTTTTATTCTCTCCTTCACTGCGAGGCTTTATTTAAAAACCATATTTCTTTACGACCCCTTCATGTTGAAACACCGGTTCTCGTACGATCACCGAAGTTAAGCAACGTCGGACCTGGTCAGTACATTGAAGGGTTTCCGCTTGGTAATACCAGGTGCCGTAAGCTTGGATGTGCGGTAGATGTAATGGGTAATGACTCGGAATTGTTGCTTGGAGAGCCGATTTCGAATTCCATTTTGGTTTGTTTTATTTACTTACGCGAAAATACCCTTGGAAATGTTATAAATCCACTTATTGTCCCTCGCCAGCTGTGGGTTATGTAATAAGACTTGTATAACTAAGATTTTTTTTAAAAATTCATACAAAATATTTAGATTTCGGCATTAGATTAACCATAACAATATATTTCTTTCTTTTCGAAAAATCTCTAAGTTGCAAGTGACATTTTTTTTCCTTCTAAATCTGGTATAATTTCTGTTATTAATATTACGTGCACGGATAAAAATCCTGGAGAATTTTCTAATTATCTTACAATTATCTTTCTATACAGGTTAAATAAATTCGGTAAGAAAACACTTCCTCGTTGCATTGCCCGTTTGGTTTTAGGTTATTAGCTCAAGTCATTGTCTCTTTTGGAGACTGTCAACTGGGGAAAACACCGCTCAACACCGCCTTCAATGGCAGCAGTTAATCTGCAGAAGCTCTTTTGAAATATAATGCCACATTAGCTCATCAAAGAGATGCTAAGTCAACACAGTGGAAGTGTAAACAACGGGAGGCCATTAAATGATTAACTTCAGTGGGACAGGTCGATACCTACATCATCTTTGTCATTAAACTATGAGGCACTTAATGAGAGTCTGATTCACAAGCATGGAAAATCAATGGCATTCCAAGGCGAGATTGCCGATGATTGAGATCCAATGGATCGTTCCCAATACACAACACGGCTTCTTTACCTAACCTTTCCAAGTAGATTGAGTTTTTCTAACATTCCAGAAGCATTTTAGTCCTATAATTTATTGATTTTTTAATGTAAAATATGTCTTTTCACTGGATTTATGCAACCACGTTAGCAAGGCTAAGGAAACTGGTGACCCTACCAGGATTTTTTATTGGTAGACGCAGTATAATATACGAAGATAAGTACGTTTTATGGTAAATAGAAAAAATGAACACTTATACTCAAAATCAGAAAGAGACACATTAAATTTCTTGGCCGCATAATGAGGAAGATAAGTTTAAACAATTTGACACTCACGGAATATTTCGAAGGTAAAAGATACGGTGGCGAAACAGCAGGAAAATATCAAACCAGTTTTTGTGTATCGTTGGCGGAATGGTTGGCTTGGTAAAAAGACAAACGTTACTAAGAGCTTCTATTTTTTTAAATCATTTCACTCCGAGCAAGGTGATAATGTTACTAAAACGCATTGGACTACAGAGAATGAGATGACTTTTGAAAGAACCGGAAACCCACTCCTAAACAAGAAACAAGGGATGAATCTCTACTCCTATTCAAAAGACCGGAGAGGAGAGTGAACCGGACGACGCTGGAACCTATCTAGTATACAGAATAGAAAACTGTGGAGCGCCATGGTTACCCACGTTCTGAAGGGACACGATGAATAGATGATGACGAAACCTATGTACAGGAGTTACTACATCTCCATTGGTCGTTCTGACAGCATTCTGATCAAAAATATAACATTTTTGTTACATGAACTGGAACAAAACTGCAGTGTTCTATTTCATATTCTCATTTTTAGTCGTATTATCTGTGGATCATCAAGCTGATTGTCTGGAGCAAATATGCGCAAGCATTGCTATTTCGTAATTTCATTTTTTATTTGAATGCGTGTTTTTGTGTGCGCGTACCCCTGGACATGCGTATCTGTTAAACGCATTATTTTCATGCGACTGTGTTTTGAAAACCGTCTTGAATAAATTATTTTACTTGACAAAACTAGGTTAAATATCAACTCGTTGGCGAACGTTTGACCATATATTTCATCATCACTGTTCATTGCCAGATTTTATTTTGCGATAAGTCAATACTTCCTTAGGCCAGGGTGAAATGAAATTTTTAATATCTCCTTTAGAGGCCGTAATTAATCTGAAATGTAAACAAAATAAGTTTGTGCGGAAAATAATCCTCGTTTGCAGAATATGGTTGTACATCACATGTGGTTTGTTGCTTCTGCTTTATATCTAGAGATTCTTGACAAAATCCAAAGTAGAAATCCGCAGGGTTACAGGTCTTGACCTGACATTTCTGTTTTAATTACTTCCCCGCCACTGCAACTTAGCTTCTCTCTGCCATTTGTATAGATACTGTCGCCATATTTGCACTATTTACATTGTTCGGACTGTTGGCTTCATTTTTATAGTCATATTCACAATATTTCGGCCGCTGTACGCTCCAGCCTTCTTCAGGTGACATACGTTAGAATTTCGAATCGAACCCTTGCGTAGATTGTTCTAGTTCCACGTGCCATGCCTTTTCTGGATATTTTATTTTATTCATTGGGCCACGTGTACTTGGGTCCATCGTTGTATGGACATGGTCCAGTGGATAAAATCATTGGTTGAAGTAATCCTGTAACTTAGGTTAATAAAAGGACATAACTGAATGTAAGAGTTCCAGAAAAGGTATGGCACGTGGAACTAGAGCAATCTACCCAGGTGGACTAAAGGGTTTGATTTGAAATTCGAACATATATCACCTGAAGAAGGTCAGTGCTCACAACGGCCGAAACGTTGTGAACATGACATGAAGATACGGACAACAGTCCGAACAATATAAATAGTATAAAACTCATAAACATAGATATCTTGTCATGTCAGTCCCTCTGATGAGCTTTCTTCTTTGATACATCCATTTCACGAAATATATCACAGTTTTAGATTGGCAGTTAGATCACATGGTTTTACCGCGGTACTTGCTAAATGTATGCCAACAGATTCTTCTCTTGCACTTATTGAACTCTCTTTCGGATTCTTTGTTTCCCGTCAACTCCGATCTGGAAAATTTAAATGTAATGTCAATCGTCATATTCTGTTTGCTTGTATTATATTCTTCTATTGTAAATTCTGCACAATAACGCTTACCCAGATTCTTTTTTCTCGATAACTTTTGGTGTCTTCGCGACTCTATCGCATTGATGAAAGGATTTTTAAAAAGTCTGCATTTTTTATTTACACATACGAAATAAGAAAAAAAAAACGAAATAAGGAGTGAAGTTTCCATCTCGAAATGAACAGTGGGTTTTACAAGACGTAGAAAATTAGCTTCCGAAACACAACGTCCCCTGTAAAACGTTAATCATGTCGACCCTTCAGACTGAGACTTAAATTGACAGTTGGCATTTTGGTACACACTTGGTTAATCACTTCAATTTCCTTCAAGTGAATGACAATCGGCTTGTAATTAGAAGTGGTCTGAAGTTCTTCGTATGACAAAATCTGAGTCGGTGAAGATCTGACGGCTCTGGACAGATGCCATACATGACTCAAATAAGCGTGCATCCAAAAACAAGCGTCAATTGAGCTAATTTTGCTGTCTAGGTGACGTGAATTTCTACTCGCTACGATTTCTTTTCAACGAAGAAGATGGCGATTATAAATAAGGTCATTACTTGCTTACATATATCTTGTTAGCAATCAGCCATTCATTTATTGGTCAATTCAAAGGCAATAAAATGAGTTCTAAAGAGTAGTCAATATCTCTCTCTCTCTCTCTCACACACACACACACACCAGGAGGCGCTTCTCCACGACTTCCTGTTTTTCGTTATTCTTAACAGCTGTTGTTCCCCTCAAACATAGTTTTCAAATTTGTCAAGTTAGTTACTTTTAACGTTATTATACAACCATATAAGGCCCAAGGGCCACTAAAGTTGAGTTAAAGCGTTACTATATGGAAATGTCTTATGGACGTGAGAATTGTAGATTCTAAGTATATGTAACGAAGATAAGTCTTTCATTTGAGTTAAGATTTGAGTAGCCGGGAAACATTTCTGGAGTCTCTTGCAAAAAGGTTTTCATATGTTAGCGTTTATATATATATATATATATATATATAAAGAAATATAGTCTTAAAGTGTGCTATATTTATGGGATAAAGTGCTCAATATCAGAGATAGAGCGTGTGTAAATATAAAAGTGAAAATAGAAGTCAACACTTAGAGGTGACAGTCTGTTTCATGCTAGATGCAATCATCGGACCACAAATCAAACCCTTTAGTCCACCTGGGTAGATTGCTCTAGTTCCACGTGCCATACCTTTTCTGGATCTCTTACATTCAGTTATGTCCTTTTATTAACCTAAGCCCGATGATTTCATCTAGCATGAAACAGACTGTCGCCTCTAAGTGTTGACTTCTATGTTCACTTAATATATATATATATATATATATATATATATATATATATATATATATATATATATATATATATATATAGCCATGAACCACGTCACGATGGCTAGCACGAAGTCACAAGTCGTCGTGACCGCGGTATGAGTGTGCTGGCGTTGTTCAGATTATTCATCATGCAAAAAAAAACACGCTCTATCCCAGAAACAGTAACTAAGGTCTGCTCAGCATAGTTGCATTATAAACCACACGTTGGATCTGTGGGTGTTAAACAAAGATAAATATGCCTGAGCAAGCGTCTGCAATTGGGATTGACTAGCCGCTTTAGTAGACCGGTATCCTCGAATACGAGTGACCAGCTATCATTCATATATATATATATATATATATATATATATATATATATATATATGACAGTTCAAGGGGAGTAAATCTGGTTCAATAAAAAGTTACAACTATCAGAATATCGACCATTTTTGTATAATATTTTAAGTTCCCTCGACCATTTTTTTTGTTTCTTTGCATTTAATATTTTTTTCCATTCATTCGTTCTCTTTTATGTTAGTTTTCTGGAGTTTTTCTTGGTCGCCATATTTTTGTGTTTTTTTATTCATTTTTTTTTATTTGTCCATAATTCCATCTAATTCTGATATTTTTATCTCTAATCTGCCTCGTTATATTTTTTAATATTTCTTGTCGATAGGTTGCAATTGAATGAATTTCTATGAAAACTAATTTCTCTCAGCAGCGCAGTATTTGGGGCACGAAACTACAAATTTAGGTCAAGCCAGTAGGTTTACATTGGATCACTGAGTCTACTTTTCATAACTTTTTGTGAAAGAGTGCATCTTTTATTTCTAGTGTATATGTAAATAATGTTATTTGTAATGCCAAAGTAACTGGTGAATGCATTTATAAATATTGCTTCACTGACAAAAGAAATACAATATTTTTTTATTTCATCTTTCGAAACAAATCTAGATTCTTCTTATATTTGGGAGGCTTTTTGTATTGTCATTTTTAAAGTTTTATGAACAGTTATTATTTTAAAAGATTTGTATCATAAACCAACTCAATTATTTGTGCTTATTATCTCAATAAACTTTGGCTTGGCATTAATAGAAATAACTATTTTTATCATTGCAGTAACATAAGTTTATAGATTTTCATTGTAAAACCTCAATCAGGAGAAATATACGAAAAAAAATATTGATTTTTTTTCTTTGCTTTGACGTCACCAACTGGGTTTCAGTCTGCATTATAACTGATTGTAAACATACAAACATCGCCCCATGAACCGATACCTCATTGAATCCAGTCCCCATCAAGGTGACAACACTACTAAGACGCAAGCGGCTATTGCAAGTGAAAGTGGAGGAATAGACTTTATAAGGAACCGGAAGCCCAATAAGATTGAAAAAGATTAGTCAGAGACTTTACAAGTATAGATTTGAAGGAGAATTTAGAAGGAACCAGAAACCCAATCCGAAATTGGAAACCAGGGATAAACCTCTACTCCTGTTCAAAAGACCGGGGGAAATGTGAACCAGATGATAGGTGAACGTACCTCTTCGTATTGGGAAAAATGTAAATAATAAAAATTTCAGAGTTTAGATGGAAATGTTAGAAGTATAAAGTTGAAGTAGAAGCTAGAAGTAACAGGAAAACCAATCTTAAACAAGAAGCAAATCTCTGATCCTGTTCGAAAGACCGAGGAAGAGTGTGAACCGGGCGATAGGCTAACCAATTATAAGGTTTTTCTTTACTGAAAAATGAACAAAAGTTCTTCAATACCACTAAAGATAACATATTAACGTTGGTCCCCAAAAATATATCAACGTGCTATCCTTTGGTACAAGGCGCTATATATATATATATATATATATATATATATATATATATATATATATATTGATAATATTAGTTGTCAATATATATATATATATATATATATATATTGATAATATTAGTTGTCAATATATATATATATATATATATATATTGATAATATTAGTTGTCAATATATATATATATATATATATATATATATTGATAATATTAGTTGTCAATATATATATATATATATATATATATATATATATATTGATAATATTAGTTGTCAATATATATATATATATATATATATTGATAATATTAGTTGTCAATATATATATATATATATATATATTGATAATATTAGTTGTCAATATATATATATATATATATATATTGATAATATTAGTTGTCAATATATATATATATATATATATATATTGATAATATTAGTTGTCAATATATATATATATATATATATATATATATATTGATAATATTAGTTGTCAATATATATATATATATATATATATATTGATAATATTAGTTGTCAATATATATATATATATATATTGATAATATTAGTTGTCAATATATATATATATATATATTGATAATATTAGTTGTCAATATATATATATATATATATATTGATAATATTAGTTGTCAATATATATATATATATATATATATTGATAATATTAGTTGTCAATATATATATATATATATATATATTGATAATATTAGTTGTCAATATATATATATATATATATATATATTGATAATATTAGTTGTCAATATATATATATATATATATATATTGATAATATTAGTTGTCAATATATATATATATATATATTGATAATATTAGTTGTCAATATATATATATATATATATATATTGATAATATTAGTTGTCAATATATATATATATATATATTGATAATATTAGTTGTCAATATATATATATATATATATATATTGATAATATTAGTTGTCAATATATATATATATATATATATTGATAATATTAGTTGTCAATATATATATATATATATATATTGATAATATTAGTTGTCAATATATATATATATATATTGATAATATTAGTTGTCAATATATATATATATATATATTGATAACATTAGTTGTCAATATATATATATATATATATTGATAATATTAGTTGTCAATATATATATATATATATATATTAATAATATTAGTTGTCAATATATATATATATATATATATATATATATATATATATATATATATATATATATATATATAATTCCCAATAGGATAGAATCAAGGTAGAACTCAATGTCCAGGACAGAGTAATAATATAATATAAAAGGCTCAAACACTAACATTCCGTGGTTATAATTTATTACATTGGAATCGTAATCATATATACTCTTTCAGTTTAGGTAATGTAATATCTTTCTCTTCGTGGAAATATATTGTGTCTACTTTTTACGAATAAAACTTTTCTCCAGTATTGTATTTGTGTGTTTCAACAACAATTTACAACATGTTTATGCAACAAATGTATTATAATTTTCATTTCAATGAATAATCATATCTTCAGTTCAAGTTTTGATTAAATGCACGTAATGGAGATTGTCAGTACGACAATATTTTACATAATTGTTATACTATAAATATTTTTGTTTCTTGGGTGTGTAAACACCCCAGGGGATTATCCACTTTCGGAAATCCGAGGTTAGTAAGGTAGGGTTAAGGTCAGCAGGGTCTGTTTTAATTCCATAACTGGAAAGAGAACACTCGACCTCTCTTCATCATGTATTTTCCATCAGCTACATGATGGCGGTGAATATATGAACTTCACTATAATTTCTTGCTTTCGTCTTTTTTCTTTTTTTTTAAATTTCTAAGAAATAAATTTAAAAACTCAGAGGAAACTACTTCCCCGCCGAAATCTTTGCCTCCTCCTATCTATGAAGGTGATGCGAACTAATTTTACCGCAAGAAAATGTACTTTTACCAGTTGTCTCCGTCTGGAGTCGATGCACTCTTCATTGGTAGTACCCTAGTAACAGACATGCTTCAGCTCTTCCCCTCTCTCTGCACGTAATAATACTTTTGTGACCTTCAATTTGAGAATCCTGGTCGAGAGGATCAATGCTTTGGTTAGTGAATTTTGTCGCATCGTAATTCTAAATTCTATACAGAAGGATATATTTAGACTCAACGTAAACTAGACAAGTAATAGCTGAGCTGTAGAATTAAGAAAGACAAGATATCCCTAGACATTGAGAAGAAGTAAATCTTGTTTTCATTTTGAAATCCTCTGAAGGGATGTCGTCAGAGACGGTCATCTGCATAAACGCTGGCGGCAACTATAACAACAACAGATGACGATGAGGAGGAGGAGGACATTAGTACAACTCTAGATAATACGAATAAAGCATAATTAAGAATTTTCTATTTGTTTTCTGTTTTTCATCTTTTTATATTAATATACTTAATGTCTCCTCCTGTGCACTCTGTCTCTTTAGGGCGTGGACGTTCATGGTTCTTCACAACTTCTTAATCTTTGTAGCATGTCTGGCTTTTTCACTATTCTGTCAACACAAGTTAATCAGGTTATTCTCTGTTTTCCTGTCATCTGCTGCATTCACAGTGCCTTGTGAGTGTCAAATTTTCGAAGTCCTCTTTCCTATGTCCTGAAACATATATCACAAGGCGATACACTAAGGATTTCTACTGTCTGTCATTCTGCATTTAGAATCGAAACATTTATTCAATTAGTGGTCTTGCTTCACACCTCTCTTCCTGACGATCGCAAAGGGCGTGGAACTCAGACTCATAAAATGAAATCAACGCATATATATATATATATATATATATATATATATATATATATATATATATATATATATAAAATGTCTGATTGAATAAATTAGAAATATTATATCTATTTATTTGTATCATAATCCTTTCATATTCACGAATATTTTTCCGTATATTACTATTAAATTATTACGAAAAAATATTCGTGAATATGAAAGGATTATGATAAAAAATAAGCAATGTTTGTAATTTATTCAATCAGACATCTAAAAGAGAATTTGCTGCCTAAATACACACACACACACACACACACACACACATACATATATATATATATATATATATATATATATATATATATATATACACAGAGAGAGAGGGGGTATTGTATATGTTTGTGCATAAACTGTGAGATGTGTGACAAAAAAATCGATGATAAAATGGTGGTTAGACTTATATTCGAGGTCAATATTTGGTCGAATTTCAACAACTTCAGTATCAATGTGAAAAAAATAATCAAACCATCTGGAGTTATTACAATAATTTTGGGGAGATTTTCCTAACATAGATTTTGTAGTTTTTTAAATTGTGAAAATATTGTGAATTAAAAATGTGTGTTTCTATTTATTCTGTGAAATTTATATACTACCGTTTAGTATTTTTTTCTTTCACACAAGTTTTTATTTTCCAATTCTACCTATATACGTGTATCTAGTTAACGATAAACGCATTGATAACTTTGCAAAAATGGATCTGCTCGTAGGACATTGAATAATTTCCAAGTTTATTAAGGCACGCGTTTTAATTGATTTATATATTGAATAAAAGCCTGTGATATACTTGTCTGCTAAAAGAAAAAAAACAAAGTATTGAGAAATTTGTAATTTATAAAACAAATGAAAAGGTTAAAATAATCAATATGTAAGGGAGTTATGAAACAAAAACTTACTCTAAATGACACTTAAAAACATTTTATATATCAAAATATTAAATCTTCATAAAAATATTTTCCACTCGTGGGAATTTACAACAACACGCCATCTAAAAATAATGCGTTGATTAGCTGCCTAGTATTATACAAGGGATTTGGAGTTTTGCCTATTTCTCAAACATGAAATATGCAGGAGTATATAGAGTATATGATTTTACCTTCTGTGTTCTTGTGTGGGCAGAATGAAATGGTGGAATTTATGAGATTTTGCTCTAATTAACTTTTTCTTTTTAAATTAAGCCTTTCAAATAAAATTTATATGCTTAGCTTACGTTAATTAATTATTTGAAAACCTCAGACAAAAATCTATCTTCTAATATTTTCTAATATGTCTAATATTTTCAAAGGTGGTTTTATTTCCTTGTTTTGTTTTGTTTTTTTGTCTTAAATCATGACGATACTTTCCAAGTTGAGATTAGTACGGCACAAATGGAATGAGTACAAATGATCAGATTGTATCTGTCTATATTTCTGAGATGAGGTATTATGTACACTATTTACATTATTCGGACTATTGTCCTCATCTTTATCGCCATATTTATTACAACGTTTCGGCCGTTGTACACTCCGGCCTTCTTCAGTATCTGTCTCTATTTCTGAGATGAGGTATTATGTACACTATTTACATTATTCGGACTATTGTCCTAATCTTTGTGGCTATATTTATTATGTTTCGGTCGTTGTACTCTCCGGCCTTCTTCGGGTGGTTGGAATGTCGAACTGAACCCTTTATTTCGCTCACTGGGGTAGACTGTTCTAGTTCCACGTGCCATGTCTAATGGATGTCAGTTATCTCTTGTTAATTCCCCTCTCCACGTCCTCCACTGCCTTAACCGGGTATTGAACTCACACTCTTTGGGTCCTCTCACTGGATCTAACCAACGCCTTTATCCACTGTGCGATGTGTCCTTGAAGAAGGCCGGAGCATACAACGGCCGAAACGTTGTAATAAATATGGCGATAAAGATGAGGACAATAGTCCGAATAATGTAAATAGTATGGTAAGATTGTGTTACTCCAACAGTTGATTTTAAAAATTAATATTTTAAATGTTTTCTTTTGTTTGTTTGTTTTTTTTGGTCTTTTTTTTACCTAAATTTAAATATTGATTCTTTTTGTTTTCGCTCCTTTCTTTAACGTTTTTCTCCGAACAAGCAGTTTCTTTTTCATTCTCATAATTCACAACATTTACCATTCGTATTCTCATTAGAATTTCCTTACTGTTCCCATACTCTGCCAGTGGTCTTTTCACCATTCATCTTTAGAATCGGCGGAACGACATCAGCAGTTTTTTTTTGTTTTTTTATTGTGACAAGATTTTTATTGCCTTTCACACTTGTCATTATTTCTAATGTTATTTTTCAGCTTCTCTTTTTACAAATCATCCGCAAAGTGCTTCCCTATGCACTTTTGAATTTGTGTCATGCTTCCTGTCGTCTCTTCGTAAATTGCCAAGAATTTCGCCCATTGTTTAATTTTGAAGTCCCCAAGGAGTAAAACGCATCTTGGGTTATCCATTTTGCTCACTATTAAACAACCCGTCTTCTTAAAATTAATGATAATATCTTCTCTCCTCTCCACTACGTTGCATAATTTTTATTTCCTTTTCCCTTTTGTATTTGCTATAAATACTGTGTCATCAACGTAGACGATGTTGTTAAGGTTACGTCTACAGATAATAATTCCTTGTCGATCTTCTAATTCTCTGAGACATATTTGGTTGTTCAATATTTGAAATATTGTCTCTTTTTCGTTTTGCTTGCTTTATTTTTTTACTTGAATTTAAATATTGATTCATTCTATTTGCGCTCCTTTCCTTTTTCCTACGAACAAAAATTTTATTTCTCTCCTTTTATAATCCGTATTTTAGTCTATTCCTGATTGTTAGATTTGCTATCATGTGTTTTCCGTTATTTTCATAATTTTTATTCTTCATTTCCTCTGTAATAATAACATTTATCTCCTTTCTTTATTACATTCTTTTGTTCTTCCTCTCCTTATTGC